>MEHQ01002765.1:206718-569218 GCA_008828725.1 Saccharina japonica
GGGGGGGGGGGGGGGGGGGGGGGGTTAGGTGTATGATATCCAAATCCTCGGCCGCCCTTGCCTGTACTGTAAATTTTTAACTTAAAATAAACAGTTATTATTTGAGATCTTGACCGAAACTGGAAATTTAGATAGCTGTTGTTTTTTTAATTTTTCAATATACCACGAAGACGGAAACAATAAAGACGAGAACGCGATGTTGAATGTTTGCTCCTACCATCGTTTGAAGAAAACGGGGCGTGAGTTAGTGTCCCGGGGTCGTTCGAAACAGCAAGTACAGATCCAAAAACAAAAGTGACATTCTCAAACGAAGACCGTTGTAAATCGACGGGATTCAGCGCCGGGGAGAAAAAAGTCCTGAATCACTCTCGCGATAAGAATGCAAGGCACGCATCGAGTTCGGGAGGGCGGCAAGGAGCCCACTGAGTAAGTGACCCTGGATCTGAATTGCGCAGGAGAAAGAAGGGTGAACATATAAACTTCGAAGCCAACAAGATTGCCAATGAATGGCGTGAGACGCCGTTGGTAGTAAGCAGCTGCGGCCTAAAATATAATATATATAGATGTAGATTGAAATTTCACAAACAAGACACATGGGGTACAACAGTAGTGTATGCAAATGATAGATCCTTGTGTCCCTTTGTGTCCAAATTAATTAAATCAAACTACAGAGTACGGGACACTGAATATGAAGCATCTTTTTATATGGAAAGCCAGGCCGAGATTTAGGGTAAAATAGTAAATTCGGGAGTCGTTATTTTAAACTTACTGTAGAAACAACCCTCTCAGATAAAAAAAACAGCCTGGACTAGATTTCCTTTTTCTTATCAGGTGTCTTGTACTGCTGTATGTCGTGTCCTCATGTGTCAAAATTAATGAATCTACAGTACAGCTGAGTACAGTGTTAGCATTTCAAGTCACAAAGTACTTACATAGTATCTACCCCTACCCCTGCCTGCACTACTAAATATGTATTTAAATAATACGAAAGATTTGGTGCTCTTTGTTTAATTGCCATTTATTATTGTCTTTGTCGCCTAAAAAAGCTATTCCTTAGGTTTGTGCATCTCAGGTTCGACCAAAAATTGAGCCTGTTTGTATTTTCAACCAAGGCACCAACCAAGTCGGTGCTGACGGTTGAGTGTGTCGTCATCGTGCTAATCATTTTGGGTCTACAGCAGTATTACGCGACAGCGGGTTACTCCTTCTTGGCTAAGAACGCGCGGGACTTATTATCGTGGTGACACGTGTGTTCTTTACGTTACACCGTTCTTTTTACCCGTCGACATCCAGCACACCATTTATTGCATGTCACACCTCCTCTGGGAAAAGCACGACACTTCCTTTTTTTTACTTTGTCATGCTTTTGTTTATTTGCTTGATTATTGATTTGGTTCAGTATGTTTACTTTTTCATATTTTTCCTTTTAGCTTTTTTTTTCTCTTCTTCTCTTGCATGCACCTGGATTGCTAGCAGGGTAGGTATTGCCTGTCGTATGTGACATTGCATTGTCTGCTCTGCTTACTGCACTGAGCGTAGTATCTCTATGTCGTAGTTTTGTGACCACAGAACTGGTACCGTTTTAGGATGAAGAATCGGCACAGACACTGGGTGTGCTGGATGTCGACGGGTAGAAAGGAAGGTTTAATGTGAAGAATACAGACACACATTTTTGTCAACTTAGAGTTGACTATCCGGTGCTAATGTTATTCGATTTTAGTTGTTTGTTGTTTATTAATAATAGTTGTATTTCGATCACCATCAAAACTCAACATGAAACATATTAAGGACATAGATGGCTAGTATCGATCCACACAACACTATCCAAATCAGCCTTGACGGGCTTGTCTAACAGATTTTACAAGGGAATAGTCATGTATTTATGTGCGAGGTACTGCGCCCACAAATCATGATTTTGATGGATATTCGATATGTTGGGACTGCCGATTAGGATTTTGATATAGTTTATTTTTTTGTCATCGACGATGTCACAAGTCACAACAGTTTACAGTGTAAAAGTTGAGTGTGAGGAAAGTACATCTCTTACGATACGAAACACAATATTTTGGATTGACAGTCTCATCGGACAGGAAAATCGGCTGATATTGAGAGATGACAAATACCGGTAGTTACTATATATGTGGTCACAAAAGTACTAATGACACAGAGATAATACGTGCTAAGACTAACTATTATGGGAAACATTATTTTTGGGCATGGGAAACATTATTTTTGAGCTCCAGGAACTGGTTTCTAGGCCCAATATACCCGTTTTACTCCGTTGGACAGTCAAAAACACCGATACCCTCCTAAAGATCCACCCCGTAGTTTTTCGAGGGCTTCCTGGAGCAGTTGTCCGTTTTTCTAGGGTCTCGTTTTGATTTATGGCGCAACTAATCACAACTAATCAGTTTCCAGAATAAGGCTTGTTGGTCAGAACTGGGGCCAAAAGTAATGGATCTTTAAGGATTTTAGGCTAAAGATCATCATGTCCTCAGAACTGGCAACTTGGACGAACAGTCAAACTACGACCCTGGAGAAACGGAAAAGTACGTCAGAAAGCTCTACGAAAACTACGGGGAGCATCCTGACGAGTCTATCGGTGTTTTTGGCCGTGCCGCCGAGTAAATCGCGTATTTTTGGCTAAAACCTCAGTTCTGAGGGCCCAAAAATAAATTTCCCATAATAGTTGGTCTAAGAAGTAAACAGGGCGGACAATGCAATGCCTTATACGACGGGCACGACCTACCCCGATAGTAATTCAAATGCGTCTAAGAGAGCAGCGTAGTAAGCTTTCACAGGCAAATATGTACCGATAGGTTTTCGTTTGGCGTTCCCCAGCGAGACGGAGTGATTAGCTGAACTTTTTCGAACCAAGAAACAAAATCGCCCTGAACTTAAAACTCGCAAATCCTTTCAGCAGTAGTAGTAACACATACCGCGTACAACTGCACCAGTTTCTATTTTGCAGGAACGATATGTTACACAAAGCACTTCGGGTCTGACATACATGTCACATTAATATACAGGAACACGTACGAACAACTTTTTTTTTTAACTTTTCGCATAGACAAACGTCAAGTGCAAATTTGTTGTCCTAGCACCCCATCCGTTGTGTACTACTATTATTGGCCTATAAAGCTATAAAGCAACATAGCAGCAGCACAGAGGACAGCCCTTAGGGTCGTTTTTAACGACCGCTCGAAATAGCAAAAAACTTGCTATTTTGGCAAGTCCAAATTTCCAAAACTTGCCAAAGACTTGCCAAACCCTTCTAACGACAAACACTACATATTTGACATATTTGGCTGTATTTGGCCAAATTTCGCATCGTAACGCCCTCAGATTTTATTCAAACCCCTTGCAGCAGCAGCAGCAGAGAGCCAAGGGCGAGCCCACGCTCTCTGTGCAGTGAACGCTGGCACACAAAGCTCTCCAGGCTCAGCCCATGCACCCCAGAGGTCGGCAGTCCTTCCTGCCCGACCAATATGCCCTGGGAAAGCCGGGGCGGCTTCTGGTTGGTGATGTACTTGAGCATCAGCCAGGACCAGCTCAAAACGGCACCCATAGCGCACCCACACGGCGCTCGCGGCGCGTGCCGTCAGCCCTATCATCCCTGCTGTCAATGCCACCAAGTATCCTCGACACCTCCCTCTAGTACACAAGTTAGAGCGAGTATAGCGTGGCGAGGTCTGGGGTGGTCTGGTTTGTAGAACCTTGCGTAGGCGTTATTGGGCTCAAATGGCAAAAAAATGGCAAAAAAATAGCAAATTTATCTTTCCATAATTTTGCCAACGAACAAGAAGTGTAATCTCCAACAAAAAGCTTGGCAAGTTTTTTGCTATTTTGGCAAGTAAATATTTCCATAATATGGAAATTTGGCAAATTATTTGCTAAAAAGAGGTCGTTAGAAACGCCCCTTAACCAACAACAGGAAGGTTGGCCAATACCACAGTACATACTTCTGGTTTGCGCCCCCCCACCAAGGAAAAAGGCTTTTAACATGTCGAGTTTGTCTTCATTTACGCATGACAAGTTTTGTTCGCGCTCCTGCAGTACTTTATCTGGAAGAGCTGTGTATGGACGAGGTGGGGATTGCTTTCCTGGGCGCCTAAACGTTTTATCACGCCCAGGACTGTGTGATTGGCGATATGCCTAAAACCATTGCGCCCGATTTATTTACTGGAGTTTTCATTGGGTACCTTTCTACTACTACGTACAGCTGTTACCGTTGCCACCCGGCCACAGCAGCACTGACTGGCTACAGTTTGTACGAGATTTTTCCATCGGGCATAGTGGTCGGTGCCTCTCGTGGAAATTTCCGTCTGAGAAACAGAGAAGCTCAGGCGGCAGGCCTAATAGTATACGCAAGCGGCTGCCTTGCCCCGCTATCGCATCACGCGTATGTACTGCTGTGAACAGACAGAAGACAAAAAAAACAGTAACAAAACGTACTCCTGACGGGGCAATCCACAGCTGAACGATCATTTCCGTACACACAGCAGATTGCAGCAGTACAGCAGTGGGTATCCCGACTTGTGAGCGCACACCTGGAGTTCAGAGTGATCAAAACATATCCCCCCGCCTTTACTAAAGCTTACCTGGTACCCTATATTTTGCCAACTACAGAAAAGAGCAGTATACAATTAAGAGCGCCTGCTTTAGCTTGTCACAGGGTTTTTTTCACTCTGGAAACCAACTGCAGTACAGGGTGCATAACACCAGTGCGAGACATGCGTTCAATACTTGGGGTTTGTGAAATTTCAGGCTGAGGTTCTGCGTAAAGCTAGGCATCGTTGCTCAGCATTGAACGTGACCTTAAAAAATATATAGATTTCCTAGCTTTTACTACTATGTCCCACTCTGTCTTGAAAATAAACACCGTTTATATTTATTTGTACTGTCAAAAAGTGCTTATATTTGGCGATAGAGTGGTTCTCAACATCGACATCGCCATCATAGTATACCACGAGCCTGAGGCAAAGCTGGAATTTTTCAAATTGTGTCGCGTACTTATGGAGTACTGCTGTAGTGCGGGACGGGCGTCGTTTCCTGGGGCCTTTCCCAGATCTGTACGTGGTGTGTGTGTGTGTTCTTCACATTAAACCTTCCTTTCAACCCGTCGACATCCAGCACACCCAGTGTCCGTGCCGATTTTTTCATCCTGAAAAGGTACCAGTTCTGTGGTCACAAAGCCACGACACAGAGATACTACGCTCAGTGCAGTAAGCAGAGCAGACAATGCAATGCCATATACGACAGGCAAGACCTACCCTGCTAGCAATCCAGGTGCATGCAAGAGAAAAAAAGAGAAAAGAAAGAAAAAAGCGAAAAGGAAAAATAATAGAAAGTAAACATACTGAAGCAAATCAACAATCAAGCAACCAAACAAAAGCATGACAAAATNAAACCGAGCGTGCAGTCAAACAGGCAGAACATAACTGCAAACTTAAACCGCACCCCGTGTTCCAACCTGGACAATATGTGCTCGTGTTCACACCATACCAGGCCTCGGATGGTCCCAACCCAAAGCTACTACTACCGTGGAAGGCCCATACGTCGTTTGCTCACAACTATCACCTGTGGTATATAGAGTACGACTTGCGAACGACACCAGAGAAGTGTCTGTCCACCTCGCCCACATAAAGCCCTACCACCACCGGGAGACACCGCCAACCCCTCAATTCGAGAAATTGGCGGAAATGTTCTTAGGGGAACCAATCCCCTTACCCGAATTGGACCATCCCGACGAGGCTGAACCTGAAATTGAGTCCTACTTCGTAGACAGGGTAGTAGATCATAAACGTGGGCCCGGCAGACCAAGCCCCCACAACTACAAGTACCGCTTACGACTACGAGGATACGGTCCGGAATCCTACCTCGAGTACCGCGCGGACGAGATACCCCAATGTCACGAATTGATCGCCGCATACCGAGCCCAAAAGGGTTTGCAACTCGCGATAGCCCCACCTGCTTCGCCCTCCCCCCCTTCTCTCGGGAAACGGAAGCGTACAGTTGGAGGTAACGAGCACGAATTGAGACAGCGCAAAATAGAATCTCAGATGCTCCGCGGCGTAACCGTATAACGAACAAGTTGGCAAACACAGTTGACTCAGCTGTAGGCACAAGAGTCAACAACGGTGATGAGAGTAGCACCAGCAGCCATGGCAGTACACACGCGTGTCTACCATGATCTGATGGGCACTCTACCCAGCATTCCGGTGGGAATAGCDGGGCAAGGAGACGTTAATAAAATTGTTGTACCCAACGGTGAGGGGCTGTAAGAAGCGTGACACCTCATGCCCGTGCCCCACACGCAGTTACAACGGGACAAAACAACAATACCACCGTCTTGCCACAAAATTGTTCGAACACTAAACACACACGGGGATGAGAGCCACGCGACTCCACCCCACCCAATACGAAGTCATACGTCGATTCACCCAGATCGACCGAATCGACTTCGCGTGAAAATATCTAGGCGGTACCGCCCAAAAAAGAAAAATCACGGGAAAAAAAAAAAAAAAAAAACGCTGCCCGTGGTTCCCAGAACAGCAACCACGAGGGGCGCACCAGTACGTGTGGCCACACGAAATGTGCGTTGAGATAATATTTGGGGAAAACCCATGCAACTCCAGTATACGCTGTCAGCATGCAAGCCCGAAAATGTAAATATCTTCGCTGGCCCGAGTTTCCCCAACGCCAAGTTCGTGTTTTCTCAACACGTCAGTTGTAAAGGACACCGTGTTTACTCAACACGCCAGCTATAAGGAGTGGATGCAAGCATGATAACAGCTGTTATGTCCGGGTCCGATAAATCGAAACCCTGTTTKCCTTAACCAATCATCCTCCAGATGACCACCACAAGACCATCCCTAGCTAAGATGAACTTGCGGCGAATAAAGAGGGGGGCGATGTGAAGGACAGGGTAGTTACGTATGTATCGTAGACCTCGGAATCACGCATGTAAACATGGATACCTCAAACGACAGGCCTAAAGAGCCTGCCAAGTCATCAACCCCGGGTCGGAAGCGGTCCCTTCGTTTTGACGTAAGGTCGAACTCTTCCCGGGGAAGCGACYGGGTCWTCCATTGTGGGGCCCCGCATAAGCAGGGTCCCACAGGATGGAAACCTCGAGGGTCGTGCCCTCACGCGCTCGCCCCTTGGCTCACTCCGAGACATAGACAATTAGCACCTCCTTGCTACATGATACGGAAGAAAACAGCTCGGCACGGTCGGCCGTAACGACCCCTGCAGGCATCAGGGATTGGGAGTTCGTCACTACGACATCATTGGCCTCGGGGGCAGGCGCTAGTCCCACAGTAGTCCTTGTATAACCCACCTACAGCAGCAATAACAACAACAGCAGCAGCAGCAGTCCAGCAGTTCGACTCGTACGTACGTACAGCGGACACAAACAAAACGCCGGCATGGATGCGCAGCCCTTGTACGTACAGCAGTGTAAACAAAACGCCGGCATAGATGCACAGCCCTTGTACGTACAGTAGTGTCTTTTATTTTTTGTTTTTTTTACGTCTGGCCTTTTTATCTTGAAATTAGTGTAAAAGTGGCTAACTCGCGAAGTTATGGGTCGATTTCGATTTTGACCGAAGTTCTGGAGATCCATATTTTCACATCTGGGGGACTCTTTAGGAAAAAATTACTTGATTTTAGTATGGCCAGGAAAATTACTTGATTTTAGTGTGGATACTTTTTATCTTGAAATTAGTGTGGATTTTGGACCCGGGCCGTAAAGCCCTCCGAATACGCTGGGAACACCTCCCCTCCCGCGTATCCGCCCCGTTCCAGGGGAGGGAGCGAGCCGTCCCCGGTAGGCAGGCTTCCCCCGATCACCTCTGACCGAGGTCGGCACCGGGGCCCGTTCTCTCGCCGGGGTCACCGAGGGCTGACGCGTGGGGCGGGCGGGGCGGTGGTGCGGTGCCGATCGGGGTCGGGTGGCGCGCGGTAGAGCCGGTCTCCCGCGGGGCATACCGAAACCGGCATAGTCCTGAAGATCCCATACGACACCACCATCACCACCACGACCGAAGCGTATTAATATAAGGATATTGTAGGTCGAGTCTCAGGCGAGTCTTCGCGTCGATTTTTCATCTTCAAGAGACACAAGCTCGGTGATGGTGTAAGCCCAGACCCATGGCCAAAACAGTAATTCTTGGTTTTGGCCTAGAGATTGCATCAGCGACACGCCGGATCGGTCGGCTTCAAGGCGTGTTGTGCACTCCCTATTTCCTAGGATATTTTTTGGTTTCTTAGCTACGTACGTATTCATTTTGTTTTTGTTATTCCCCGTTCTCTTTCCGGGACTCTCGTGTGTTACACGAGAACGAAACGGAACTGAGTAGGAAGTGACACGTATCCGTTGTATGGGTGGCGCCCAAGGGAATGGAGACGGAGGGTGGGGGGGGTCGTAGGGAAACCACGGCGGACGGAAGCAGGAAAGAGACGGCAAACAGAGTAGGTACCAGACCGACTAGCTGGTCGAACCTGCCTGTACTACGGGCACAAACCTGCCTCGGCTGGCTGGAAGGTGCCTTTGGTGTGCTCCGGCTGGCTGTCCTTTCCTGTCGTTCGTAGTCTTGTTCTGCTGGGGCTGTTTCGGTCCATTTCATTAAGTTTCATTTTATTTGGTTTTTTGTTAGAGGTCGCATCTCCTCCGGGAGAAGCACGACACTTTCTTTTTTTTATTTTCTCATGCTGGTTTGTGTTGGACTGTGAAGTCGAAAGACTGTAATGCTATTGCCCAGCGTGTTAACATGTTCGATGTATCTTGCATTGAGTATAGGTATCGCAGGGCCGCGTGATCTGTCACACACACAAAATGTCGTCCCCATAAGTATGGTCTCCAGTGCTGTATGGCCAAGACCACAGCATAACATTCTTTGAGCGTAGCAGAATAGTGGCTCTGGCTGTCGTTAAAGCGTTGACTAAAGTATACGATTATTACGTGGTCGTCGCCATTATGCTGGGCGAGGAATGCTCCTGCGCCTGCTTCCGAGGCGTCGGCGTGTATCGCAAAGTCTTTAGAAAAATCGGGAAATTGAAGTACGGGCGCCTGAGTGAGTAATTGTTTCACTGTTGCGTACGCCTGATCGTGTTCTGGTTTCCAACGTTTAGCGACTTATTTGGTAATCTCTTTTTTTCGTGAGGGCTACCAGGGGTGCTATGATACCGGCTAAGTTAGTTATAAACTTGCGTACAAAGTTAACCATTCCTAGTACTGACCGCAACTCCTGGATGTTTTTTTAGGCGTCGGCAGGTCAACTATAGCTTTTATGCGATCCTCACCGATCTGAATACTATCGGCAGCTGGTATGTGTCCCAAGTATTTAACTTCTCGAGGTCCAAACTGTACTTTCGATTGTTTGAGGGTGAGGCCGGCTGCTTGCAAGGCTTTGAACATACTTTCGAGCAGTGGTGAGTGGCCTGTCCCGGTGGATAGACAACATATACAGTCGTCCATGTAAACTAGGAGCCCACTCTTTGGACCAAAATGTGTAACAACTAGTGACATGATTCGCGAGAACAGAAACGGCGCGTTAGCTTTACCGAAGGGTAGGTGTTTATAAAAACAAAACCCACTTCCCGTTCTGCGTGACAAAATCAGTTTTATCTTGTTTTTTCTCTGCTACTGGTATCTGGTGGTAAGTATTTTGTACGTCACACACAGTTATATAACGTGCTCCTCCGATCGTGTCCAAGTGGCTTTCTAAGTTAGGAATAGGCCAGGACTTTTACATCAGATTTTATTTTCATTTTATGGTCGACCTGTAATTCACGCAGAACCGAGGAGTGCCGTCTGATTTTGCGACAATAGTTACTGCGGAACCCCAGGGACTAGGGCGTTGTTCAATGAATCCATCTTGTTCCATCTGATTCACGCACTTGCCTATAGTCTCCTGTACGTGTGGGTTTTCACGGTACGGGGTTCTATTTACAGGCCGTGTTCCTGGTTCAAGAGGAAACGCTGCTTCGCTCTTGAAGTGACAAGGAAAAAAACGCTGTGATATTTCGTGCATAAAGTCAGTACTTTTATTATTCGGCAGGTGTAAACGTGGTTTCATCAAATGCTCGAGTAAGTGCTGCACGAAGTTCGTTGGGCGTTGATTCCGTAGTCTTGCTGTCTGTTTGGATGGCACTCGTCGTTTTGTTCAGGGCTACCGATACGGGCGCAATGTGTCCTAGTAAGGTGTTCCGTTTCAAGTATACGTATCGATGAGTGGTTCCATACAAATTCAACAGTGGTTTCGGTCGGTTGTCTTACCGCCGACGCTACCTGTACTGACATCTCATTCAAAGGCGTGATGCGGCCTTTGTTTTGCAATAACACCGGTACGGACTCTACGCTACAGTAGTATACACTATCCATGGAGCACTGATCCTTTTGCAGTTTTCTCGGGGTGTGCAGTACGTACGGTCCAATCTACGATGATATGTTTAATCTTTACTTGAGATATACGGTACATCTATGTTAAATATATAGTATATGTAATATATATTATTTATTTTTTCCATGACAATTGCTCTGTATTCAGTCGAGGGTGATTCAGAAGGCACCCATGATCACGGAGCTTTCAAAGAGCAAGATGTCTGGTCGAAGGTGGGCGATACCCGCGCTTCGACTGGTGGGGGACATGAGGGCGATTTTTTAGTGTTCACGCACGCCGTCGGAAAACGTGTCGCTCTTTTTAGCCGCCGTAGGTTTTCGTGTCGCATTGATTTGACTTGATTCAAGTAGGGTTTCATAGGCCTGGATCACCCACAAAAAGGGAACAGGGACATCTTGAGAGTTTCGTCGGTACGAGTCGTTTTTTGGACGAGGCCAGCCCCGCCCCCGCAGCTCGCAGCAGTGTGCACGCAGCTGCTCCAGATGGGGGCAGCCCCTGACAAGTATGACCAGGGCTTGCCATGTACACCACCAGAGTTGAAAAGTAAGGCCCTGTCTACGTCACGATTTTCACGATTATTTTGTGCTCGTGATTGGTCTAAATCACGATTTTTCAGGCCCCACCACTGTTAAATTGCCTCTACATACATGTACCAAACATCCCCCGGAATAAACATGCCTTCTACCATATACGTATTCCACGTATTCCGCCGCACATGGCCGTGCGATACTCCCAGATCACCGCTGTACTCCGAGCATACTCAACAGGGTGAGTGCCCTCCCCGCGATCGAACGGGCGTGGAGTGGCACCTTGTAAAGAGGCACCTGGGAAGCAAGGGAAATAAAAGCACTTGCTGTATGACTTCATAGTTCGGCATCGGGGACACTGCGGACACTGCCAAATCGATTTTTTAATATAGTTTTTGTACGATGCACGTGTGGTGTTGCTTTCAGCAGCGACGAAGAAGATTCCTTGTGCCCTTTGCTTGATATCTCATGCACCCCGATGAGTTGAGCCGAGTTGAAATATATTATGGATAGCTCTTGATGTTTTCTTTTGGATGCAGCTATTAACACGCTGGACATCCAACTTATAGCGCTCGTGGTGGCGGCGTTGCTGAGGGCACCTCGATGGGGAAAAAACGCAATAATCTTTAAAGTTACAGCCACCCGCGTAAAAACGCCGGGAAATAAATCGAATTATTTTCCTTTTTTTATTTTTTTTTAAAATATGCGTTGCTATTAAAAAATCGCTCATGTCCTTAGTTTCCGCCTGAAAAGTATTTTGGAAAAATAAATATAATAAAAGTTTTGTGAGGAGGCATTTCAGCATTGCTGAGGCTCATCACTTCGTGTGGCACTGCTGTACATTTGCGCAGTGTCGGTTCATTCGTGTGTGGTGTTTAGCATTATATCGTACGTACGAGTATACTTGACGCCTTGGAATGAGACAGCTGAATTTTCGAGAAAAAATCGACTCAATTTCATTTCTGATTTTCTGAGTCAATAGTTAACATAATACCAGGTATGAAATACCCATCCACTCTCTCTCGTGTGTACCAGGTCCATCCAGCACAAGTTTTCCATTGACGTTTATAGTTTATTAGTCATAACTCATGAAAAAATGTTTTTTCTTTTTTCTTTTTATGATTCAACCATATTCGTAACCGCAAAGACAAGAGGATTCGATGCTGAGAACGAGAAAGAAAAGAAATTTCCACACTACGTATATGATACCGATCTTTTATTTATTTATTTTCCGTCGTACTATACGCTTGTGGCTTCAGTTAATATAACGTGAACTGTCCATCCACTCTGTCGTGTGTAGTCGTATGATGCACTGATGATACAAAGCATTTTCGTCGTGTTATACGACTGTGGCTTTCCCCTGGCAATAAGATCATTTCTGTCGCGTGTGGTACCATACGTAGTGCATGTCACCTCGGCAAGCGTTTCTGCAATTTTGTTGCTGTGAGCAAGTGTTATTGAAATTTTGCTTGCTGTGGGCAGCCTTGAGTGATACGCCCTTCGTATATAATACCTACCGCCTGATCAGTCAGCAGTCAGCTGCTTGTTGTGGCGTGATGGTGTGCGCTATATAGGAAGGCTATGCTAACGACGGGGGACAGAGGGTAATAGTACTATTGCCTCATTTAACCCCACGTATTATAACACACTCATATCATACATGTGTACCGCGTGTGTGTCTGGTAGTCTAACAGCAGACAGCAGTAGTAGTGGTTCTTGTGCGTGCTATAATATGTACATACGTACGTATTCGCGCGCTGCCTTTTGCTCAGTAAAAGCGAGTAACACGACTGCACAGTAGTGATCGACAGTAACAACAATGAGCGTACCAGCTACTCAGTATAGATGCATGCTGTTGCATGTCGTCGCTACGTACGAGGCGTCTCTGTTTGGGCCCCGTGCGAGTAGGGAGACGCATGCATGTATATACGAGTACTTGTCGGAGTCTGAGACAAGAATACGATCTGAGGCGCATTATCTGACTTATCACAGCAGTATAGCTCTGATTCATAGCTTCCCCTGGCCAAAACTGAAAAATTCAAATGGCACGGTTTATACTGATGTGGAGATTACAGAGTCTATAATACTGTTGTAGGTGGTCAGTGGCCTCGCGGTCCAAGTTTCGACAGGCGATGTACGGTGTTATGCACTGCTGTAGTGAGCGAGCTCGCGGGACTTGCAGGGTAATGGTCGTAGCTATACATCTGTCAACGCTCGCGGCTTCGTCGGCTTATCGTTGCATGTACTCCTGTTGATACTGCTGTTCGATTTGTTAATTTGGGTTGGCTTTCTGTGCTTTGTGTTTTGCAAGAAAAACAGTCGAGCTATATGGGGAAAGAGCTGCTATTATATTGAAAATAATAGGCAATACGTCTCGCACCTTGTTGTATAATAGCTGGTAGCTGTTATGTCGAGCTGTCCACAAGCGCGGGGGGTCCTGCTTGCTCCTCTGCTATTTGCGCGTCAGCGGTTCCCTCGCCATGTTTATCGAGGGTCGCGGAGCGCTGAAGGAGGTGTCGCTGACAGGGGTGTGTGGGTGGAGCGTATGTCGTGTGATACACAGACACAGCTTTGTCCACCTCCACTTTCAGGGCAGTTCCTTTTCGTCATGTCTCTTGTTTTTGAACGTACAAAAACAAGCCCACGTCCAGGTCACCAATGTGGAACTAGCGCCTGCCCCCCGAGGCCAATGATGTCGTAGTGACGAGCTCCCAATCCCTGATGCCTGCAGGGGTCGTTACGGCCGACCGTGCCGAGCAGTTTTCTTCCGTCTCATGTAGCAAGGAGGTGCTAATTGTCTATGTCTCGGAGTGCGCCAAGGGGCGAGCGCGCGAGGGCACCACCCTCGAGGTTTCCGTCCTGTGGGACCCTGCTTATGCGGGGCCCCACAATGGATGACCCCGTCGCTTCCCCGGGGAGAGTTCGACCTTACGTCAAAACGAAGGGACCGCTTCCGACCCGGGGTTGATGACTTGGCAGGCTCTTTAGGCCTGTCGTTTGAGGTATCCATGTTTACATGCGTGATTCCGAGGTCTACGATACATACGTAACTACCCTGTCCTTCACAGTAGTAGTAGTAGTAGTAGTAGTAGTAGCAGCAGTAGTAGTAGTAGTAGTAGTAGTAGTAGTAGTAGTAGTAGTAGTAGTAGTAGTAGTAGTAGTAGTAGTAGTAGTAGTAGTAGTAGTAGTAGTAGTAGTAGTAGTGGTAGTGGTAGTGGTAGTAGTAGTAGTAGTAGTAGTAGTAGTAGTAGTAGTAGTAGTGGTAGTGGTAGTGGTAGTGGTAGTGGTAGTGGTAGTGGTAGTGGTAGTGGTAGTGGTAGTGGTAGTGGTAGTGGTAGTGGCAGTGGTAGTGGTAGTGGTAGTGGTAGTGGTAGTGGTAGTGGTAGTGGCAGTGGTAGTGGCAGTGGCAACACACGAAACAGCAGTACGAAATAGCTGCTGCTGCTCTGCTGTGGGTTACTACTCGTGTTCCTTTTTCGTTCTTGTGTTTTTAGACGCTTCTGGAAGTCCTCACCTGGCGTGTGCCTTACGTCGCGTAATAGTAGTAGTCCTTATATAACCCATCTACAGCAGCAATAACAACAACAGCAGCAGCAGCAGTCCAGCAGTACGACTCGTACGTACGTACAGCGGACACAAACAAAACGCCGGCATGGATGCGCAGCCCTTGTACGTACATCAGTGTAAACAAAACGCCGGCATGGATGCACAGCCCTTGTACGTACAGCAGTGGCCTTTTTTTTTTTGTGGTCAATTTTTTTACGTCTGGCCTTTTTTATCTTGAAATTAGTGTAAAAGTGGCTAACTCGCGAAGTTATGGGCCGATTTCGATTTTGACCGAAGTTCTGGAGATCCATATTTTCACATCTGGGGGACTCTTTAGGAAAAAATTACTTGATTTTAGTATGGCCAGGAAAATTACTTGATTTTAGTGTGGATACTGTGTTATCTTGAAATTAGTGTGGATTTTGGACCCGGGCCGCAAAGCCCTGCGGGTAGAAGATGTCAGTTGGGCTGTTTGCATAATACGTCGTCAGTACAATACGTCAGTTTGGCTGTTGCGTCAGTTGCTGTTTGCGAAGAGCTCAGTTGGCCTGTTTGAAGGGCTGGTTGCGAAACGAAAGGTCTGTTTGCAAAGAGCTGTGTATCAGTTGGTCTGTACGGACAAAGAGCATCGAGTTACTACGGACCTCTAATCGTGAAAGAATAGATAGGTTTATATATCTCCTATACTATAAACAGTGATTATTCACAACCTCAGTAAAATAGCGCTATCCCTTGAGGCAAACACGCGTCCAGCAAAAAAACGCGCGTGAATTACCTGTGTCACATTGGTAATTGCACCCATATACATCGGCAAACATGATCTACAGGCTCGTACAGACAATGTCAGAATTATAACACAATCAATATAGACAGGATACATTCTGTCCGGAAACATGATTAACCAGTAGATCAATAAAAAATGGAGACCAAACTGGTCTGCCGATCTGTGCAACGTCCCGCTGGCGCACCTTGCATTTGGCGGCGTAATTGGGCGCCCCTTCCTCCATCTTCAACCACAGCTCCACAGCGTCGAACGCATTGTCCGGGACGCAAAAGCCATGCAGCAGCAGCAGCCGAGAGTTGGACAGAGGCCCGTAGTTAAACCTGACCTCGCTTCCCTTCTCCCAGGCCTGCAGGGTGACGAGGTGGAGGCACTGGTTGGTCTCCTGGAACCCGTGCACGGTCGACGCCGAGGGGTCGTGGTTGAACATGTCGAAAACCGGGGCCATGGCCTTCAGCTTTCGCCCCTGACGCTCCACCGTCACGAAGCGGCTCCACACCTGCTCGGCCGAACGGAATGTGGGGGCGGGGGTACGGTTAGGGGTGGAGGTNTTTTTTTTTCCATCCCATTTATTATCTTCGCACTTCCGTCTTTCTCCCTCCCTAGTCGTCACTCAGATCCGGGGTCACAAAGTAGGCTCCTCTCCCTCCTCCCCCACTACGGTTCTTGCCTTGATTTTTATCGCGCAGAGGGTTCAGCATTCCCAACGCTCGTCGATTTTCATCGAATTTTTGCTAACTCACGCTCTCGCGCTTTCCGCTAGTCAAGATATATACGAGTACTTGTCTTAGTCTGAGACAAAAATATGATCTGAGGCGCATTATTTGACTTTTCACAGCAGTATAGCTCTGATTCATAGCTTCCCCTGGGCAAAACTGAAAAATTCAAATGGCACGGTTTATACTGATGTGGAGATTACATAGTCAGTGGCCTCGCGGTCCAAGTTTCGACAGGCGATGTACCGTTTTATGCACTGCTGTAGTGAGCGAGCTCGCGGGACTTGCAGGGTAATGGTCGTAGCTATACGCCTGTCAACGCTCGCTGCTTCGTCGTACTTCTGTTGGTACTGCTGTTCGATTTGGGAATTTGGGTTGGCTTTCTGTGCTTCATGTTCTGCAAGAAAAAACAGTCGAGCTATATGGGGAAAGAGCTGCTATTATATTGAAAATAATAGGCAATACGTCTCGCACCTTGTTGTATTATAGCTTGTAGCTGTTACGTCGAGCTGTCCACGAGCGCGGGGGTTCCTGCTTTTTCCTCTGCTATTTGCTCGTCAGCGGTTCCCTCGCCATGTTTATCGAGAGTCGCGGAGCGCTGAAGGAGGTGTCGCTGACAGGGGTGTGTGGGTGGAGCGTATGTCGTGTGATACACAGACACAGCTTTGTCCACCTCCACTTTCAGGGCAGTTCCTTTTCGCCATGCCTCTTGTTTTTGAACGTACAAAAACAAGCCCACGTCCAGGTCACCAATGTGGGACTAGCGCCTGCCCCCGAGGCCAATGATGTCGTAGTGACGAACTCCCTATCCCTGATGCCCGCAGGGGTCGTTACGGCCGACCGTGCCGATCAGTTTTCTTCCGTATCATGTAGCAATGAGGTGCTAATTGTCTATGTCTCGGAGTGAGCCAAAGGGCGAGCGCGCGAGGGCACCACCCTCGAGGTTTCCGTCCTGTGGGACCCTGCTTATGCGGGGCCCCACAATGGATGACCCCGTCGCTTCCCCGGGAAGAGTTCGACCTTACGTCAAAACGAAGGGATCGCTTCCGACCCGGGGTTGATGACTTGGCAGGCTCTTTAGGCCTGTCGTTTGAGGTATCCATGTTTACATGCCTGATTCCGAGGTCTACGATACATACGTAACTACCCTGTCCTTCACACTACTACTATTAGTATTGCTGTACGTACTGGTGCTGCTGTATACTGATTTCACTGTGCTGTTGTTGTAGATTGTGGATGGGTGGATCGGTTGGTGCGTATGTGTCGACCGGTTGATGCGCACGTACGTACGTACGTGGTTGGGTGGGTGGGCCCGTGTGAGTGATGTGAGTGGATGTTGGTAAGTACGTGAGAGTGGGTGGGTGGGTGGGTGGGTGGGTGTGGGTGGGTGGGTGTCTGTGAGTGGGTCGGTTGATACGGGGTTGACTGCGTGTGTGGATCGTGACCCAGTTCTTATTTTGTATTTTTGTTTCTGTCCGCTTTATACCGGCCCCGCCCTGGCGTGGTTCGGGGTACCACTAGTAGCATGCAAGAGCGGTGCGCATTGGTCGAGGGTGTGACATTTCGACCGCCTGGAGATGAATTAAAAACAAACGTCACCCAAACACGTTTGAACCCCCCAAACGATACAAGGTAGGGTCAAGTTGAGGGTTAGGTATCTGGTCGGGTTGGTCTCGGACACCGTACAAGGTTGAACCTATTCAACTCAGGTACGATGCTGGAGGAAGAAGATAAATTTGAAATTGCTTCAAGACAGGACCATGGTTTCAACCCCACGAAGAGAAAACAACCAAACAAAACCAACCAACGGCTTTTGAATAGAACTCACCGGTGGAATGGATGGAGAACTCCCTGAAGTGAAACCGACGCGGAGCCGGAGAGGAGGCGACCCTTTGTACTCTCCAACGATCTCAGCAGCGAAGCGCTCACTGCTCGAAGGCCCGTCTATAAGCGGGGGTAGGTGCGTATACACCTTTGCTTGGAACTAGAGGCAAGAAGGTTCTATTTATTCTCAGAACCGACTCAATACAAATCGATGTAGCTGGGGTGTAACGAAGCTATCATCGGTGTAGTGGTAGGTGCACACCCGCTCCATTCGATACGTACGTGAAGCCATCAACAAAATATGGACTCGAAACCACTCATAAAACACGGAACCAAGAGAGAGCAGTTCTACGGGATGATGGAAAAGATTATTCGTGATTGGTTATATTGTCATTCCGTAGCTGTTAGCTCTTACGGTATAATAGGTCTGACGCAGCATAGAACGTTCCGAACATCCGTCCCGCGGAAAGAAAGCGTGTTCTTTCGAACTCAGCAGTTTCGAACCGACCGGAGTTTTAAATTGAACAACTACTGCTGCACACAGGTCGAATTGCTTGTCTTTGCAGCAGTAGTAGGTGGTCGGTTTCGTTCTCGTATATTATTTAGTGTATCCCTACAACTAGGATACTATACCTACAACCACGAGTATATGGTATACGAGTAGAGTATCGGCCTGCCCAACAACAAACCGCACTATCTGAGCAAGGGTGGGAACATTTTTATGGCAGCAACTTTGAACATACATACCTACATAAAATGACTTGTAAGCGAGCAGGTATGGTTCATGACAGTGCTAGTCACTGAGCACATAAATATATATATAAATGACAAAACTCCAGGTTCCCAAGCTGTGCATACAAGCGCTTGGTGGGGCACGCCATTGCAGGCCCTGTGACGAGCTACGGTGTACCGTTGCACAGCAGTTCATGACATCCCCACGATTTCGATCGGCAATATTATTGGGGCAGTATCTAGCCGCCGTGGTAGGCCCTAGCCTTTCAGGCACGCCTCAGGTGCTTTCAGGCATGCGGAGATAGGCACGCCGCAGGCAAAAAAAATTGAGATAGGCAAAAAGATAGGCATATGCCTGACGTGCCTGAACGTGCCTGAAACGTGCCTATCTATTTCAGGCATTTGCCTGAAACAATGCCTGAGACGTGCCTGAAACCTTTTCGGCGCCCCAAGACAAACCCTATACTAATTTCAAGTATTTTTGTGTAAATGGGCAAATTGCCTGAAAGAATGCCTGAAACTTGTTCAGCGCCCCAACGCAAATCCTGCACTAATTTCAAGTAGTTTTGGTTTCAAGAGGTAAAATGCCGAAACGAAAATGCCGGCCATGCCCCACCGCACCCCGCACTGTCCAACGCGCTGAATGCCCGCTGCCTGCAGTACAGGACCCCTAATAAGAAACAGGCTGATAAGAAATCCAGTCTGAGATTTAGAGGGAAATAAGAAACTCGGGAGTCGTTAACTTGAAATTAGTGTAGAAATCACCCTCTCTCAAATAAGAAATCCAGCCTGGACCATATTTCCTGTTTCTTATCAGGTGTCCTGTACTGTACTACTATTCATATACTGCTCCGCGCAGGAATATGAGACGTCGTCAACGACAAAGGACGAGGGGGACCACTGTGAAAAATAGGAGGGGGGTTGCCAGAACAGCACCGCCTGCTCCGTTGAGTACTCGAGGGTAGGGTCAAAGACCGACGGTGCCGAGCCGCCGGTGGCCGCTGTAGCGGTATGGGGGGGCGGCAGTGTACTTCTCTGAGAACACTGGGCCGCTGGTGCACGAGACGAGCCCGATCCCACTTATACTGGCTCGGTGACACCATCGCTCGAAGACGAAAAATGGCCAGAAGGTTCTCTTACTGCGCCCGATGGTCTCTCTCTGGAACCAAGGGGGGCAGGGGGCTCTGAGCCCGTTCTGCTTGACGAGAGTTGCGATTCTTCCGAACTTAGCGGGAATTCCATCCGGTTGGCCTGACCAGAGGCCGTGGAGTCACCACGGGCTCGTCGGGCAGTGTCAGGTTTCTCCCGCTCCACTGCAACCGAAGCAGCATGGCGCAGGCGGGGTGGCGTGCGCAAAGTCGAATGGGGGCCTGCAGACCCAGGAAACGACTTTGAAAAAACGGGGCTCGGGTGGTTGGCAACAAAGTGTCTACCGGAGAGGGCTTCCTCCATGTAGACCTGCCGGGGAAGGGGGACAAGGTAGCTAATCTTGTCGATTCCTCCTCGAAAGGAAAAAGGGTGGAGCGGTCCCCGTTATTACTAGGAAACGCCGAGTCGAGCTTCAACCGATATCTCGGGGTTTCGGTGCCGGGCTTCCCGCACCTCAAACCGACCGCCACCACATGGCCGGGAGGTGAAGGAGGGGGGCACCCTCGCTGAAAAGAGCGACGCGCAGGCGCAACAGTCTTGGTGCTGCGCGGCGCGTGGCTGGGGAGAGCGGAGTCTAGAACTCAGGCTCTCGTGCCAAGGGCTGAGTGGAGCGGCGATCGAAGCGCAGGCTCCCGTTGCCTACAAAATGACGTAGCTGAGGGGAGCGGCGCTCGAAGCGCGGGCTCTAATCGCTGGCGAAGCGGCGCTAATGCGCGGGCTTCCGTGTCCTAGCTGAGGGGAGCGGCGCTCGAGGCGCAGGCCTCCCGTCGCGGGCATAGTGCCATGAAACTTTGTAACAGGCGGAGGCGGGGCCCATGGGCTCGCCGCATAAGCAAGTGTGGCTGTGTCGCTGCGTCGACCGGATATACGGGACGACGTGCTGGTAAGGCCAGCAGGCGAGGCAGCATTCGAGGCAGGTCGGCGCTGAGCGCTGGACGAGCCTGGAACACGAGCATCTTGTGAACTCAATGCTTGTGTGTTGAAAAACAAAAGTTATATACGAAGTATATATTTATTTTGGCAGCGCTGGCGTCGCCGCGAACACCGAAGGCGGAGACAGCGGCGAAGAGGCGGGCGAGAGCGGGACATCACCATCGTGGCCAGACCCAGACAACGGGTTACCTTGTTTCGTTTTTGTTGTAGTCATCGATATGTCTGTTGTGCTGACCTTGGCCTTGGTGTTGCCAACGCGAGCGGCCCGAGCGGTGGCGATACTTGTCTCTGGTTATTCTGGTTGATCGAGCGCGAGGGGTTGTCATCGCGGCGACATCGGATCATGTGTGCTTGACAACGTCGGTACGCCGCACCGTCGTCACTTAGTACGGTCGCTCGCGAAAATGGACAGGTGTCTACACTGTTTCAATGGCTGCAAGTCTTCGCGGCAGTTTAGGCCGGGGTCGGGTTTTCTCGGAGCGCGGTAGCACGGGCGGTCGGTGAAAGTAGGCTGCTCCATAGAGGAGTATCGTCGGTCTCCATGGGGGCCCAGACAGCGAAAACCTCAGCATGGTGGTGGGCGGTTAGGGGCCAGCATATGGATGACAAATCAAGCCAAGGGTCAATGAAATGGATGGTATTCATGACATGATAATTACACGATCCCGTCTGCCATCCAGGCGACAGGAAAGGCGTACGGGCCTGGCCACGCCCCTTAGAGGCGGGCCGAGGCCCGACGGGGCGGTTGACCGCGTAACCGTCGAAAAAACAGGAAAGGCGAAATAAACAAATAAAAACGCCATTGAAGGCCGGTATTTTATTATTCCCAAAGCACACCGAGAGCGAGACACATGATGCCAACCGTTACAAACGGTTCTGATCTCAAGCCAAAGTTCCAGATTAAAACGTGGGTCTTAGCCCAGACCCCGTCCACACCGGCGCGTACTGCCTGTAGTACTAGCGCGGGTAAGAGATGCCCACTCCGTATTACCACCTAAAATATCACTCGACATGCCCGAAGGCAGGAGGAAAAAGGGGTACACCCACCGATGCGTATTAAAAGTACGTGTAGAGAGTATTTTTCAGGTTCATGACATGAGGAAATTCACTTTTCTTTAAAAAGTGTTTTCATGGTGGAGGTGAGATTCGAACTCACGTGGCCAGCAACTCAAGATTCATGCACGAACGTCGCTTTGATAGGATCTAGGTAGAGGAGGTGTATCCCTAGCCAGGTCAGCCTATGGAACGGGTACTCGTTGGTACTCACGTGTGTGTTTGCGTAGAGATAGAAGAAGAGCAGGTTTATTCCGTTTTCGCGTGATGAACGACTGAGAAGACGAGATGGCACAAAGCCATCGGGAACCATCCCTGGTTCCCACCTAAGATACCGCCTTCCAAGTACTACCAATACGATTACTTATACCTGATACCAGGTATTTACCAGGCGTTTCCACATCATGTCAGCAGTACCATAACACAAGCTGCTCGGACAGCGACTCAAGTCTATCGCTGCCGAGCCTTGTGTGGGATCACCAGGTGCTGGTCGGTTAGGGTTTGCTTGTTGCATTCATTGGTACCGTAATGTCCCCTTTATCAAAGCTAATGGGCTGGGCGCTGCAGGGTGTGGGCTACGCCCTAAAACAATATTCCCTTTCCCCTGATTTTGGGAGTTCCAGACTAACGGGTTATTTTGTTGTGCCTTAAATGCCTGTAAGCGTGCCTGACGCGTGCCTGGCAAAAGATAGGCAAGATAGGCACGAAAACAGTAGTTCAGGCACGCCTGTTTCAGAAACAGTAGTTCAGGCACGTGTTTCAGTATTCAGGCATTTTCGGCGCTGAAAGCTAGGGCCAACGCCGTGGTGATCCGCATGTGTGGTGTTTCATGGCGTGACGTATCATGCATAACATCGTGCGTCGTGATTCATGTGTGATATGTTTATCCTCAGTATCATCATACTGGTATGTATGTCATGTTTCGTGTTTGTGTGTGTGTTCTTCACATTAAACCTTCCTTTCTACCCGTCGACATCCAGCACACCCAGTGTCCGTGCCGATTCATCATCCTAAAAAGGTACCAGTTCTGTGGTCACAAAACTACGACACAGAGATACTACGCTCAGTGCAGTAAGCAGAGCAGACAATGCAATGCCATATACGACAGGCAAGACCTACCCTGCTAGCAATCCAGGTGCATGCAAGAGAAAAAAAGAGAAAAGAAAGAAAAAAGCGAAAAGGAAAAATAATAGAAAGTAAACATACTGAAGCAAATCAACAATCAAGCAACCAAACAAAAGCATGACAAAATGAAAAGAAAACAAAAAAAAAAATGTCGTGCTTCTCCCAGATGAGATGCGACATCTAGTTAAAAGAAACCAAATGAAATGAAATGAACCGAAAAAAAAACAGTGCCAACAAAGCAAGACTAAGAACGACAGGAAAAGACAGGCAGCCAGAGCACACCAAAAGTACCTTCCAGCCAGCTGAGGCAGGTTTGTGCCCTTAGTACAGGCAGGTTCTACCAGCTAGTCGGTCTGGTACTGGTACCTACTCTGTTTGCCGTCTCTTTCCTGCTTTCGTCCGCCGCGGTTTCCCTACGAACCCCCCCACCCTCTGTCTCCATTCCCTTGGGCGCCACCCATACAACGGATACGTGGCACTTCCTACTCAGTTCCGTTTCGTCCTCGTGCCTCACACGAGAGTCCAGGAAAGAGAAAGAGGAAGTAACAAAAAACAAAATGTATACGTACGTAGCTAAGCAGCCAAAGAAAGTCCTAGGAAAATTCGGGGAGGCGGAGAGACAAAGGCAAAAGCGATCACGGCAAAAATAAAAAATAAACCAAAACAAATGGATGATGCGAGGGATTGTAGCATCGCTGTCGTGCCCGCTACAACAGGCGTTACACCAAGCAAAAACATAAAATAATAAAAAATGGATGACAATGACACTCCGTTACACCGCCAGTGAAAGTACGGGACATGTGCTAGTAAACTGAGAGGTGCGCTAAATCTGCAGTCTGAGATATAACTGCTGTTTTTGCATTATTTGAGCTCATCGAAGAACACGCCTCTCGATATCCTACCGTGAAATATTTCAGTACAGGTTGCCATTAGGCCAGGTACTCGTCGGGTAACACCTCTATCGAGTCTTTACAAAGCCATGACACATATATACTACGTTTGCAATGCTGTAAGCGAAGCAGACAGTTCAATGGTACATTCGCCAGGCACGACCTACGCTGCTAGCAATCGAAATGCGCGAAAGAGAGAAAACGAAAGAAAAAAATAATTGAAAATNATGTCGACGGATATAAATATCACGGTGCACTACATTGTGAAGAAAACACACATGAGAGAGGGGGGAATACCGGTCGTAGGGAAGCCGCAGTGGATGAAAGCAGGAAAGTGACGGCAGACAGGGCAGTAAGGTATCAAACCGACTAGTTGGTGGAATCCGTATGTACTACTCGTATGTACTACCGGTACGAAACATGCCTCGGCTGCGTGGAGGTTTGTCATGTTGTGCTTCGGTTGCCTATATTTTCCTTTTATTTTCAGTTTTCCTCTGTTTACTTTGTTTTATTTTTATCTTTGCATCATGATGTTATGTTACTTGCCACATCGTTCCTGAGGGACGCACCCTGATTCAATGCATAGATTGTGTGGCTGATTGGTTAACCTGTTTTCTATAGCGCAACAGACTATCCTATTGCATCAACAAATTATATTGGCGTTGTCGGCAGGACATGGGTAGTAGTGGTCGTGAATTTGAATCTCACTAACACCATGTATGGTTTTTTCAAGAACGACAATTTCCTCATGCATTTCGATAATCTAATAAACACCCTTCTTCCTTTGGTCCCGAGATTTTGTGAAGAACGTCGGACTATTAATAGGCACTTACGACCCCATGCAAAGATTGAAGGCCCCCCCGGTTCACGAAGGGGGGAAAGCGATATAAGTTATAAGGCTTAGACTGCGTGAGTGATAGGTTAACTTTTTAACAGTACGTAGCCAAACGGGCTATTGCTGTAATAAGGACACCCTTTCTTTTTTTTTTTTGTCCGTTATTTTTATTCTGTTTTTTTTCTTTCAGTATGCGGTAGATTGATACGGTCGGTGGATATCTTTGGGGGTTTCATATATTGTGGGGTTTTGTAGTAGGTGTCGAGGCATTATTTAGTATGCCTCGGGTGGAAGTGTGTTGCTGTCTTCCTCCTGGGAGGCAGTCGGCGATAATGATGATGCGACCCGTGCTTTGATGATAAGATACTGCTCGTATATATGTGAGGGTGGAACGTGACGGAAAGGTACGGCTCACTCCTGTGTGGTGTTCATGATGAGCCTTCGACGACAGGTATTGGCTCTACTTGTGTGTGCATATTTGGCAACGTGGTGGTACGAGTGTACATTATCTTCCACCTTCTCCTTGACGACCCACGGTATAGGCACGTGGCTACACAGAGCACGTTTGACAGCAGCGTACATAAACAGGTTTAAACCGTCGAAAAAAACCGCGTTGCTTTTTTCAAAAACCGACTACTTATACATGCCTGCTGGGTTTCCAAAAACCGGTTTAAATCGTTTTTGTTTCCCCGGTGCCCAACTTTAGTTACGAGTACCGTACAGAAACGTAACCAAGTAATCAAGTCTCATCACAGCCGACTTTTTGTTTTGTTTTGTTTTCCCCCGACATTGTTTTTAGAGCAGTGGCCAAAATCGGGTATACCCGATGGGTTTGTGGCCAAAACAGGGTACCATTGTATTTTAGTGACCGCGACGACCCCAGGGCGCCATCTCATTGGCCAGCGCAGGCCACCACCCGACGCTGGCCACAAACCCATCGGGTATACCCGTATTTTGGCTACTCACCCCCCAAGAGGTACCCGATAATTGTACCCACCTACCCGAAAATGGCCGGGCTGTTCGACCACCACGGCCCAACAGCCCACCACGCACCAGACGACGATTACGACTAATTTCATCGAAATCCATGCCCCCAGCCAGCCCTGTTACCGACGGAACCATCTGCTTGATATGATATCCATCCATCTGCTCGACAAGTATCCATGATTTGGTTGATTCGCGCAGCCTCTCACACCCAACCAAACTTGCCACCTCGAAACACTGCACAGCAGTAGTGGTGCCACTTCGAAACACGGCACAGCAGCTAGTGGTTCAAAACACGGCCCAGCCGTAGTGGTTGGTTCACAGTGCTATCTCTCCCTCTCCCAACCAAAAGCCACCTCATCACGGCACACCGTAGTAGTAGTTGATTCGCTCCCTCTCCCACCCAAAAAGCACCGCTCTTTCTCTCCCTCCTCGACGAGCCACCAGCCACCAACCACCGCACAGCACAGCAGCAGTAATATAGTAGCTCGTAGAGCAGATGGATCCGTCGGTAACAGGTTGGGACTCGGCCGGAACTCGACTGGATACGTCGTAATACGTCGTGATACGTACCTGGTACGCAGGTGCGTGGTACGTAGTAATCGTCGTCTGGTGCGTGGTGGGCTGTTGAGCCGTGGTGGTCGAACAGCCCGGCCATTTTCGGGTAGGTGGGTACAATTTATCGGGTACCTCTTGGGGGGTGAGTAGCCAAAATCGGGTATACCCGATGGGTTTGTGGCCAGCGTCCGGTGGTGGCCGGTGCGCATGCCATGTAGATTGTCCTAGGTATAAAAGGACAGGGTATCCCTAGCAGGTCAGCCTATGGAACGGGTACTCGTTGGTACTCACGTGTGTTGTTTGCGTAGAGATAGAAGAGGCAGGTTTATTCCGTTTTCGCGTGATGACGACTGAGAAGGCAGGTGAGATGGCTAAAAGCCATCGGGAACCATCCCTGGTTCCCACCTAATGATACCGCCTTCCAAGTACTACCAATACGATTTTATACCTGATACCAGGTATTTACCACGTTTCCACATCATGCCAGCAGTACCATAACACTAGCCCACCCTGATGAGCCGTATATGCAGAAATATGATGAAATTCGTGGAAACCCCGATTCCACGAACTAAAACATGAGTCGAAGATGCGGCTCCTCAAAACCCACTCCCACACCTCTGAACGGCAAGGCTACGAAGCCGAGCAAGGAACGTCAAAAAAAGAAGAAACGTTGGAACCGAAATCCTGCAGTCATTGTACATGAACTGCCCTCCCGGCTCGAGAGCGGGGGCTCGGTAGAACTGATAACACTGGAAAACTAGACACTTAAAAACTTCCCCGAAACCCGGCCCAAAACATTCAGAAAGCGCGTCCTGAGCCCCAAGTTAGTGGCTCGATTATCCAGACCCGCCCCGGCATTGAGCGGGGGGGGGTCGGCGGGACGAATTACGCTAAAACTACCCCCAAAACCGCCCCAGAAAAAATATAAGAAAGTGGTAGGCGATACTGAGAAGAAAAACAGTCCGAACCGAAAACTCGGAAAACGTCGCAAATACAAACTACAAAGAGGTTCCGCCCCAATCCCCTGAAACACATGAGAAAAAATCGAGCGCAGCGGCGACGCGAAAAATTCAGCTGTCCACTGCTCGTCCTCGTGATTCATCGACGTTACGCTGGAATCCCCCCGCGTAAACGCGCTAGCTAAATGACTTGTAGACACCAAGAACCCCGTACAGCTCTCTGTTGAAGTCGTGTAGCGCGCCGGAGAAAGAGGAAGCTTGATCGGTCCTGGGTCATCYCAAAAATCGAACGAAGTAAACTCCGTCCGTTGGTGTAGTCGCGCCGATTTTCCSCCAGCCACCACAGACCGTCGTCGCCCTTGTACCAGAAGTGGGCCCCGTTGGGGAGCACGGTGACACTGTACCGGCGAAGCCATTCGGCGTGCGGTACACAACCATAGCCGGGGGCCAGGAACCGTTCGCCGTTATTCCGAGAAAGCTCCCGTTGGGCAGCGCCAATCCTCATTCGATGGCGCCCTGGGGTCGTCGCGGTCACTAAAATACAATGGTACCCTGTTTTGGCCACAAAACCATCGGGTATACCCGATTTTGGCCACTGCTCTTGTTTTTATTTACAGTTCCAACACAAGGGAAATGTCGCCTGTTGGGAAAAGAAGAAAGTAAAAGTGAGAACCTCTGTGGTCAACCAGGGTCAACACAAAACTTATGGCAGGAAACACTTGGTGTTCTTCATTACGGCTTTGCCTTGACGCCCTGGTGGGCAGTGGGCGTCGCGCACATGAGCACCCAGACCCGCCGCGTCCGCCATACTGTACACGTTCTATTGCTATAGGCGCCATGGCCCTTTCCAGCACCTCGAAGGCTTGACCAAGCTGGTTAGCCTTGAAGACAAGGAGAAGCAATCGGAGTGCCAGAGATAAACTCGATATACGTAGAGTGTAGGACAGGCTTGCTTGAGTTATAGGTTTGTTGATTGGGAAGGCCAAGAGATAACCCCGATATTCGAGGTAATACAGTGTGTGTGTGTTCTTCACATTAAACCTTCCTTTCTACCCGTCTACATCCAGCACACCCAGTGTCCGTGCCGATTCTTCATCCTAAAAAGGTATCAAATCTGTGGTCACAAAACTACGACACAGATATACTACGCTCAGTGTAGTAGTACCTGTACAATGCCAACGTGATAATATACCGGTATGTGGTTCTCGCGGCATATATGTATACAGAAATAAGGAATACCTGGTGAGAAACACTGGAAAAACTACAATAAAATTTAAGTCGAAAAAAAAATAGGATCATCATACGTATAAGAAATGCGGTAAATGTTGCTGGCATGGGCACACGAAATACGACGTTTAGCCTGGGAGCCAAAGTGACGTTTCTTAAGAGCGGGCCCCCATTGTAGGTGTTCTGTACTGTATGCTGGATGTCGACGGATATAAATATCACGGTGCACTACATTGTGAAGAAAACACACATGAGAGAGGGGGGAATACCGGTCGTAGGGAAGCCGCAGTGGATGAAAGCAGGAAAGTGACGGCAGACAGGGCAGTAAGGTATCAAACCGACTAGTTGGTGGAATCCGTATGTACTACTCGTATGTACTACCGGTACGAAACATGCCTCGGCTGCGTGGAGGTTTGTCATGTTGTGCTTCGGTTGCCTATATTTTCCTTTTATTTTCAGTTTTCCTCTGTTTACTTTGTTTTATTTTTATCTTTGCATCATGATGTTATGTTACTTGCCACATCGTTCCTGAGGGACGCACCCTGATTCAATGCATAGATTGTGTGGCTGATTGGTTAACCTGTTTTCTATAGCGCAACAGACTATCCTATTGCATCAACAAATTATATTGGCGTTGTCGGCAGGACATGGGTAGTAGTGGTCGTGAATTTGAATCTCACTAACACCATGTATGGTTTTTTCAAGAACGACAATTTCCTCATGCATTTCGATAATCTAATAAACACCCTTCTTCCTTTGGTCCCGAGATTTTGTGAAGAACGTCGGACTATTAATAGGCACTTACGACCCCATGCAAAGATTGAAGGCCCCCCCGGTTCACGAAGGGGGGAAAGCGATATAAGTTATAAGGCTTAGACTGCGTGAGTGATAGGTTAACTTTTTAACAGTACGTAGCCAAACGGGCTATTGCTGTAATAAGGACACCCTTTCTTTTTTTTTTTTGTCCGTTATTTTTATTCTGTTTTTTTTCTTTCAATCCCTAGCAGGTCAGCCTATGGAACGGGTACTCGTTGGTACTCACGTGTGTTGTTTGCGTAGAGATGAGAAGAGCAGGTTTATTCCGTTTTCGCGTGATGAACGACTGAGAAGGCAGGTGAGATGGCTAAAAGCCATCGGGAACCATCCCTGGTTCCCACCTAAGATACCGCCTTGATCCAATACGATTCTATTATGACCTTCGCATACCATGGATCTTATCTCTAGGAACGTTTCCACATCATCCAGCCTCAGTATCCACTTCCACACTAGTCCCACCCTGATTGGAGCTCGTGTATATGCCAGATAATATGAGAATGTATGTCGTGGGAAAACCCCGATTCCACGAACTAAAACATGAGTCGAAGATGCGGCTCCTCAAAACCCACTCCCACACCTCTGAACGGCAAGGCTACGAAGCCGAGCAAGGAACGTCAAAAAAGAAGAAACGTTGGAACCGAAATCCTGCAGTCATTGTACATGAACTGCCCTCCCGGCTCGAGAGCGGGGCTCGGTAGAACTGATAACACTGGAAAACTAGACACTTAAAAACTTCCCCGAAACCCGGCCCAAAACATTCAGAAAGCGCGTCCTGAGCCCCAAGTTAGTGGCTCGATTATCCAGACCCGCCCCGGCATTGAGCGGGGGGGGGTCGGCGGGACGAATTACGCTAAAACTACCCCCAAAACCGCCCCAGAAAAAATATCAGAAAGTGGTAGGCGATACTGAGAAGAAAAACAGTCCGAACCGAAAACTCGGAAAACGTCGCAAATACAAACTACAAAGAGGTTCCGCCCCAATCCCCTGAAACAACATGAGAAAAGAATCGAGCGCAGCGGCGACGCGAAAAATTCAGCTGTCCACTGCTGCGCCTCGTGATTCATCGACGTTACGCTGGACCCCCCGCGTAAACGCGCTAGCTAAATGTACTTGTAGACACCAAGAACCCCGTACAGCTCCTGTTGAAGTCGTGTAGCGCGCCGGAGAAAGAGGAAGCTTGATCGGTCCTGGGTCATCCAAAAATCGAACGAAGTAAACTCCGTCCGTTGGTGTAGTCGCATTTTCCCCAGCCACCACAGACCGTCGTCGCCCTTGTACCAGAAGTGGGCCCCGTTGGGGAGCACGGTGACACTGTACCGGCGAAGCCATTCGGCGTGCGGTACACAACCATAGCCGGGGGCCAGGAACCGTTCGCCGTTATTCCGAGAAAGCTCCCGTTGGGCAGCGCCAATCCTCATTCTGAAAGAAAAAAAACAGAATAAAAATAACGGACAAAAAAAAAAAAGAAAGGGTGTCCTTATTACAGCAATAGCCCGTTTGGCTACGTACTGTTAAAAAGTTAACCTATCACTCACGCAGTCTAAGCCTTATAACTTATATCGCTTTCCCCCCTTCGTGAACCGGGGGGGCCTTCAATCTTTGCATGGGGTCGTAAGTGCCTATTAATAGTCCGACGTTCTTCACAAAATCTCGGGACCAAAGGAAGAAGGGTGTTTATTAGATTATCGAAATGCATGAGGAAATTGTCGTTCTTGAAAAAACCATACATGGTGTTAGTGAGATTCAAATTCACGACCACTACTACCCATGTCCTGCCGACAACGCCAATATAATTTGTTGATGCAATAGGATAGTCTGTTGCGCTATAGAAAACAGGTTAACCAATCAGCCACACAATCTATGCATTGAATCAGGGTGCGTCCCTCAGGAACGATGTGGCAAGTAACATAACATCATGATGCAAAGATAAAAATAAAACAAAGTAAACAGAGGAAAACTGAAAATAAAAGGAAAATATAGGCAACCGAAGCACAACATGACAAACCTCCACGCAGCCGAGGCATGTTTCGTACCGGTAGTACATACGAGTAGTACATACGGATTCCACCAACTAGTCGGTTTGATACCTTACTGCCCTGTCTGCCGTCACTTTCCTGCTTTCATCCACTGCGGCTTCCCTACGACCGGTATTCCCCCCTCTCTCATGTGTGTTTTCTTCACAATGTAGTGCACCGTGATATTTATATCCGTCGACATCCAGCATACAGTACAGAACACCTACAATGGGGGCCCGCTCTTAAGAAACGTCACTTTGGCTCCCAGGCTAAACGTCGTATTTCGTGTGCCCATGCCAGCAACATTTACCGCATTTCTTATACGTATGATGATCCTATTTTTTTTTCGACTTAAATTTTATTGTAGTTTTTCCAGTGTTTCTCACCAGGTATTCCTTATTTCTGTATACATATATGCCGCGAGAACCACATACCGGTATATTATCACGTTGGCATTGTACAGGTACTACTACACTGAGCGTAGTATATCTGTGTCGTAGTTTTGTGACCACAGATTTGATACCTTTTTAGGATGAAGAATCGGCACGGACACTGGGTGTGCTGGATGTAGACGGGTAGAAAGGAAGGTTTAATGTGAAGAACACACACACACTGTATTACCTCGAATATCGGGGTTATCTCTTGGCCTTCCCAATCAACAAACCTATAACTCAAGCAAGCCTGTCCTACACTCTACGTATATCGAGTTTATCTCTGGCACTCCGATTGCTTCTCCTTGTCTTCAAGGCTAACCAGCTTGGTCAAGCCTTCGAGGTGCTGGAAAGGGCCATGGCGCCTATAGCAATAGAACGTGTACAGTATGGCGGACGCGGCGGGTCTGGGTGCTCATGTGCGCGACGCCCACTGCCCACCAGGGCGTCAAGGCAAAGCCGTAATGAAGAACACCAAGTGTTTCCTGCCATAAGTTTTGTGTTGACCCTGGTTGACCACAGAGGTTCTCACTTTTACTTTCTTCTTTTCCCAACAGGCGACATTTCCCTTGTGTTGGAACTGTAAATAAAAACAAGAGCAGTGGCCAAAATCGGGTATACCCGATGGTTTTGTGGCCAAAACAGGGTACCATTGTATTTTAGTGACCGCGACGACCCCAGGGCGCCATCTCATTGGCCAGCGCAGGCCACCACCCGACGCTGGCCACAAACCCATCGGGTATACCCGATTTTGGCTACTCACCCCCCAAGAGGTACCCGATAAATTGTACCCACCTACCCGAAAATGGCCGGGCTGTTCGACCACCACGGCCCAACAGCCCACCACGCACCAGACGACGATTACGACTAATTTCATCGAAATCCATGCCCCCAGCCAGCCCTGTTACCGACGGAACCATCTGCTTGATAGATATCCATCCATCTGCTCGACAAGTATCCATGATTTGGTTGATTCGCGCAGCCTCTCACACCCAACCAAACTTGCCACCTCGAAACACTGCACAGCAGTAGTGGTGCCACTTCGAAACACGGCACAGCAGTAGTGGTTCAAAACACGGCCCAGCCGTAGTGGTTGGTTCACAGTGCTATCTCTCCCTCTCCCAACCAAAAGCCACCTCATCACGGCACACCAGTAGTAGTAGTTGATTCGCTCCCTCTCCCACCCAAAAAGCACCGCTCTTTCTCTCCCTCCTCGACGAGCCACCAGCCACCAGCCACCGCACAGCACAGCAGCAGTAATATAGTAGCTCGTAGAGCAGATGGATCCGTCGGTAACAGGTTGGGACTCGGCCGGAACTCGACTGGATACGTCGTAATACGTCGTGATACGTACCTGGTACGCAGGTGCGTGGTACGTAGTAATCGTCGTCTGGTGCGTGGTGGGCTGTTGAGCCGTGGTGGTCGAACAGCCCGGCCATTTTCGGGTAGGTGGGTACAATTATCGGGTACCTCTTGGGGGGTGAGTAGCCAAAATCGGGTATACCCGATGGGTTTGTGGCCAGCGTCGGGTGGTGGCCTGCGCTGGCCAATGAGATGGCGCCCTGGGGTCGTCGAGGTCACTAAAATACAATGGTACCCTGTTTTGGCCACAAACCCATCGGGTATACCCGATTTTGGCCACTGCTCTAAAAACAATGTCGGGGGAAAACAAAACAAAACAAAAAGTCGGCTGTGATGAGACTTGATTACTTGGTTACGTTTCTGTACGGTACTCGTAACTAAAGTTGGGCACCGGGGAAACAAAAACGATTTAAACCGGTTTTTGGAAACCCAGCAGGCATGTATAAGTAGTCGGTTTTTGAAAAAAGCAACGCGGTTTTTTTCGACGGTTTAAACCTGTTTATGTACGCTGCTGTCAAACGTGCTCTGTGTAGCCACGTGCCTATACCGTGGGTCGTCAAGGAGAAGGTGGAAGATAATGTACACTCGTACCACCACGTTGCCAAATATGCACACACAAGTAGAGCCAATACCTGTCGTCGAAGGCTCATCATGAACACCACACAGGAGTGAGCCGTACCTTTCCGTCACGTTCCACCCTCACATATATACGAGCAGTATCTTATCATCAAAGCACGGGTCGCATCATCATTATCGCCGACTGCCTCCCAGGAGGAAGACAGCAACACACTTCCACCCGAGGCATACTAAATAATGCCTCGACACCTACTACAAAACCCCACAATATATGAAACCCCCAAAGATATCCACCGACCGTATCAATCTACCGCATACCACGAACAGCCCCCCTATTCGGTATGCGATACGATAGGTCCCGAATGTCTTATCACCAATTGGCAGGTAAAACAGCAAGTCCCAAACTTCACAAATGAATCTTTGCCAAGGTAAAACGGCAACCCCAAATTCCATCCTTCATCATTGCCAAGGTAAAACGGCAATCCCGATTCCAAATCTCTCAACCTTGATTCCAGTATATATCTCCTAAACTATAGCGAGACAGTAGCTACGGGAAGGGGAAAATCCAACAAACGTGAGTATGCTGGTAAAACCTTCAAACAAATTCAATAACACCGTCTTGACATAAATACCGTACCGCCCGTTAACATCGGCCCCCCTGTTGTGTACTCTGTAAGAGCACAACAACAGAACATCTCTGATATAGAACACCTCAAATCAAATCATAGCAGCCCCCCTGCTTGACACTCCCCTCGAAAGTATACAAGAAGACAACAATCTGCATATGAATCCAAAAGTACTCGTATAGGTATCAGTAATTGGTTCCCCTGTACGTTGTGCGCAGTTAACCAATAGGCAAAGCGTACGGCACAATTCATCAAGACCATCGGCATACTCTATTGGCGTATTAACCTTATTCAACGTATGGGTACCTCCCAACACTTTCCCATTTCCTTAAGAACTCCTGAAGTTGCACGTTAATTCTTCAAGTACTTCCAAAAACATTCCATGCACATCGAAAACTCCTACTATTATCCCCCAAAACCAAATGCCCCAACCCCCCCCGGAAAAACAAACAAACAAACGAACCAGTGGATGAAATCATAACAAGTTCATCACAGAGTCACGGTCAAGCGAAACGTCTCAGCATGCAACGGTTTGATGAGAAAGTTGGCATGCTGCTCTGCCAACCGTACGTGTTAATCTCAAACCATCCGTTAGACACATGCTCTAGACGTCTACGTCCTATAATCAAACCATACACAGACACCAGCGCGCACAACTGCTCCACCAGAGACAGACTTCCGGTCAGTAGCCTAGCGTGCATCCGCATCCACGTATGATAAAACCCCAACTGGACACGACTATCTGCGATGGAAAGTCTCCGTCGTGTTACCGAGTACAGCTACTATCTCCCCCCTGCTCGGTAGACGACAAAACATTCATCGCATGGTTGATAGTAAAATGCTACGATATCGTTGTAACTCTACAATCCCTCAACTATAAAATCAAGAATAAACTCAACCCCACACCCACAAACCAGAAACATCAGGGATCTGTATCAAATAAGTGCCGCAGACAACGAAACAAACAGAACGTCGTTGTCGTTGTGTGCGTGCACTCACACGTACAAGACTACTCGGTCCAGCGTTATAGTTCAACTATCCTCCTATTAAAACAAGCATTTCGGTCCTCGATATACCAAGTAAAGCATCGTCTTTCAATCATACCCCAGATCATGACACATGGACTGCCATAACCGGATAGGTGCCAATTTACCGCTGTTGGTGCTGTTATTTATAGTATTCTGACATCGTACTTCAGAGGTCGTAGTACGCAATTCAGAATGCCAAATATCACATACTAGTATACCAGGTACAACTCTCTATACTCGTATATCCAATGCAAACATTTTACAATCCAAGCGTCATAAATATGTCGGCTCGTCAATTCCTACTGAAACAAAACGATCGTAAAACATGTATTCTACTGTGGGCCATTGCTACTAAGCGGCCCCAACCCCACGCGCTCAACCCCCGTCTCCTGCTCCCTACCCCACGGACTCGACGCTTGTCTTCCGCCGCGGCTCAGCGTTACCGCGGCATAGACTACACGTCATAAATCCGCAGGGTTAGGGTGCAGTTTGACTCGTTGAGCAAAGGGTGCATCGGGTGGTTACTTTCAGCGCCAGGAACCAATTCCAATCGTTCGACAACGAAACACATCATTATGCACTATGTTTGTGGGTAGAATCATGCCATCCAACCCCCCCTCGTGATTCTTCCCAGTACGACAGTAGTGACAAAAACATTATGTGTGCAAGGGCTAGGTGAGGAAATCAGCATTCATTTTCACACATCAATATAATGTACCAGGTATCAGGTACTGCTGTAGAATCCAGCAGTAATTCTTCAACACATTGAGCATGCATTGGAGCATCATTAGCAGTAATGTTCCCACATTGTTTATATAATGCGCTGTAAAATCAAGTAATTTCCAGCACATTAATATCAGGCATTGCAAAATCAAGCCAAAATCAGCAGTAATTCTCCGACGGGTATCATGCATCCACGTATACGTATAATACGGTATACCAGTACACAGCAGCAATCTAACAGATCACGCACTTCTGCTGTAGAATCAAACAGTAGCAGTAATTAACATACACTACTGCTTGTTGTAACATCAGTCCATCACAAACTGGTTCCACACAGCAGTGCACTTTGTCTGTGGAATCATGGCATCACAACCCCCCCCCCCCGTGATTCCAACAACAAGACACACAAAATATAGCGGTGGTGCATCATACCCGTAGGGTACAATCACACAACTATAACAGTCCCACATACCAACCAGTTGTTGACTTGCCTGGGTCGAACGGGAACGTCCGCTCTCCTACCCAGTTCCCATCCAACCACACACATAGTTGCGATCCACCATACCAGGGGTACAAGCTCACCACAACTACAGCAGTCCTGCTCAAATATGCCGGCCAAGACACAGAGAAGCACAAAAACAAAACAATAGACCATGAAAATCCAATCCACTCAATCCACCAACAAAGAAGTTGGACAATATAACATGCCCGCTTTCCCGGATCAAATGGGAAAGATCGCGCCCCGCCGCCGCCGCTGCTCCTGCTGCTGCTGCTGCTGCTGCTGCTGCTGATAGTCTCCTCTCCCACCAGCTCTACCTCTCGTCTATCAATGTACCCCCCCCCCGTCAGGCCTATCCCATTTGCCTGGGTCGAACGGGTATGTTCAACCCATCAGGCCCAAGACCCCCCGCGGGACTCCTCCGCCCACACCGTTCCCATCTCATTGCTGCTGCACGCCCTCATACCCACGCAGCTGCGGCGGCTTCACCAACGACGAAAGCGGCGGGGGCGTTACGCCAACACCGTCAATCTCCTCCGCCTCAGGCCCTGGTCGACCTTTCACTCCGTCGCCCAAACCGCCCCCGTCCCATTTCGGTTCGCCGCCGCCCACACCGCCCCCGCCCCAATTCGATTCGCCGCCAGCACCACCAAGCTCTTCCTCCTCAGCCTCGTGCTGCTGCTGTACGGCATCAGCGAGCTTCGCCAACTCAGTCTCAGGGTGCTGCTGTACAGGCGCCTCCAAGCTTCTCGCAGGCAGTACGCCAGCATCGCGAAGCATGTCCACTTTCATTATATCTCGGTAACTGGGCCCGACTCCTCCTGCTGCCTTCTCGACCCCCTCAAAAAAGAAGACAGGCCCAACTTTGCGCTCTTTCGCCCCTGCTCGCTCGGCCGTGTTGGCTGCTTTCGGCGCATGCTCTGCATCCATCTTTGAGATGAATGCTTCACGCTCCGTGAATGGTAGACCATCCAGCACAGTCCAGAAAGCATCGTGCTCAATGCGAAGGCCTACCTCCCATCGCTCCTTGCGAAGGCCCACCTGCTCCAGCCTCTTCTCCAGGTCACCCACAAATACGAACCAAATGATCCTGGCGCACCGCCTTCGTCTCTAAGGATCTCCTGGGTGCCCTATGGGCATGCCCTTTGTTCCTGACGGCACCCAGAACCACATTCGACGTTGCTCCAGCAGCGGTCGCCGCGGCCAGCTGCACCCTCAGTTCGTCGACCTGTCGTTGCTGCTGTCCGTCACCAACGCGTCCCCGCCAAAATTCCTCCGAGCTGAGAGCCATCTACTCAGCCTGCCCTCCCTTACCACTCCCCTCTCGCACAGTATAGCGCTCCAACAGCCTCCGGGCCCCAAGCAATCCGATGATCGTGTTCATGTACGCTGCTGTCAAACGTGCTCTGTGTAGCCACGTGCCTATACCGTGGGTCGTCAAGGAGAAGGTGGAAGATAATGTACACTCGAACAACCACGTTGCCAAATGTACACACACGTAGCGCCAGTACCTGTCATCAAAGGCCCATCATGAACACCACACAGGAGTGAGACGTACCTTTCCGTCACGCTCCACCCTCACATATATACGGGCAGTATATTATCATCGAAGCCCGGGTCGCATCATCATTTTCGCCGACTGCCTCCCAGGAGGAAGACTGCAACACACTTCCACCCGAGGCATACTAGATAATGCCTCGACACCTACACAAAACCCCACAATATATGAAACCCCCAAAGATATCCACCGACCGTATCAATCTACGGCGTACCACGAACAAAACCGGTTAACCCAAAACCGGATAAAACCGGATAAAACCGGAACAAAACGGAAAAAAACGGAAAACCGGAAAAAAAGCGATAAAAACCGGAATTAAACCGGATAAAACCGGAAAACCGGTAGCACCGGACAATTTCTGCATCGATTCTCCACCGAATAAAACTACCACCAGTACTTATAATAGTATATACACCGCATCATAGTGTTGTACCAAGGTATACCAAACTCTTACGTACGACCTCTACTTGTATAACATATTTTTACTTTTTTGGACTTTTTGAAAAACTAAATCACTTTAGTCCGAAAAACAATATCTTGAAATTAGTGTGGAAATTGTTGTCTTGAAATTAGCGTTGAAATGTTTACTTGATTTTAGTGTAGGGGCTAGACCGCGCGCAGGTAGCCCCTCCGAATGCGCGGAGCTGCGAGGCATAGAAAACCAAGACAGGAAGCAAGAAATCGCGAAGAAAGAAGAAAGCAAAGGAAGCCAAGAACTTCTCCTTCGTTCGACAATTGAAGGCTGAGAGTGACCGTCACCCACAAAGACATGTATGCTGAGGAAAGCTTCCGAAGCCCACACGGTCGTAAGTATAGTAGTTTTTAGTATGTACGTATATAGACTACAGGCAGTATATATAGCTGTACATCAATCGTCGTCAGAAGTAGACTACATATAAATAAGGGGGTGGTACAATTGATGTGTTGCTTTCTTTAGGAAACGAGGCACAATTGTTTCTATTCATTTTTCTCTTTCAATATGATTGCTATGTTATGGCCGGTGGATCGTGGTTAGAGGTGGGCAACGTAAAAAAAAAACCCGGTTTAAACCGGTTTTTAAAAACCCAACATGCGAACAGCTGACCGCTGTTCAGTGCTGGATCGTCTTGGGTGGAGGTATAGAGTACATGTGCACCGGTAATGTCTTCTTCACAACAAAGTTTTACACCTTGAAATCACGTCACCCCGTGCCGTGTGCTGTGGTGGAATTGTGGCGTTGTCGCTCGGAATCCACACACATAAACAGCACGTTTTAGACCCAAACATGCCGTTATGTTCAATGATTTAGAGGCGTTTCGCGTTACCATCCGGTTTAAACCGTTTCTCCTAAAACCGGTTAAAACCGGAGGGAAAAAAAACGGTTTTATCCGGTTTTTTGTTTTGATAGTAACGCCGCGTTATCCGGTTTTCGGTTTATTATTTTTGCCTCCCGGTGCCCACCTCTACTCGTAACACGGCTGGAAGGTTAAAACGTTTGGCGTTTCTTATTCCGTGCCACGCTCCGGAGCGACCTCGTTTCCTAAATTGAATGGATCACTGCTGTTTTTTATAGCAATTTTCTTATTTCGTTGCCCGGTTAGAACTGTCTTTCTCACACGCAATTTCGTAGTTTTTGTCCCAATCCCAGCCTCTTTTTCTTCACATAATATTTCTTAAATGCGACCCCCACTGTATAAACTCTAAAACATAGGGTTGAGCCCTGGTAGCTCTAGCCAGTACAGTATGTACTGGCTGCGTTATATGCCAGTACACTGGACCCGACCAGTGCACTCATGGTCCCGGCGAAGCCGCGACCCCTCGCCCCCCCAGGCTGGTGAGGGGGGCCCGCCGGAGGTGCCCCCGGAGGGCCCCGCTGAAGACGCCTTGCCACAGGCACGTTTTTACGCGTTTTGGCTTCACTAGAGCTAAACAATACGTCGTTTTTAGACCATTTCAAATGCAATTTGGTGGTAGATTGACTAAGAAGTAAATAAAAAAGAGCAAGTAAAAGCGAGCGAAGCGTATGATGGGCAGGAGTGTGCGGAAATACGGCACACTGAGCACGCAGCCTGGATACCGAAAAGGTGGGACACGGGTTCAAAAACGTGTTTAAAGTGTGCAATACCGAATCGCTGCAATTTGCGAAATCGCGGCCTCAGAGACGTAAAATGTTCACGTACATATCTTGTACATATCCATATATTTTGTTCAAAACATGATGTTTACTCAAATTCTCCGCCGAAAACAAAAAAAGACAAAACAATCCCCTAGTTATCGGGTTAATGTTATGCGAAGTAGGTTTCTTGAGCTCTACGCTGTTCTGCGTGCCCTCCCTGCTCTTCACGCCGTGAATTTCGATGAGTTTCCGCTGTTTAATGAGGCGTTATTGTAGGACGTACGCACATAGTCAAAGTACTGGCACCCTGGAAGCCCCCTCAGCCAGTACAGGAGTACTGCCAGTACAGTAGTACTGGTAGTACATACTGGACCAGGGCCCAGCCCTACTAAAACAGGAAATATGCTCCAGGCTGGATTTGTAATTTGAGAGAGGGTGCTTCCCACACTAAATCCAATATAACCACTACCGAATTTCATATTTTCTTCCTATCTCAGCCTCGCTTTATTGGTCACCTGTTTCATATTGGTGTCTTGTACTGCTGTACGCAGTCAGTGTCCGTGCCGTTTCTTCATCCTTTAGAGATATCAGTTTTGTGATTACAAAACCACGACGTAGAGATACTACAGCAATAGTATGGATACGTTGCATACGACGGGCACGACCTGCGCTGCTAGCAACGCAAATGCGTGAAAGCGAGAAAACAAAGGAAGACAAGAAGAGCGAAAAGGAAACAAACAAGGTGTGAGCAACATACACTAAAACATACTCGTACCAGTACCTGGTATCGAGTCGTGGTATCGAGTATGAACAGCCAGCTTTTGTACCTTTGTTTTCTTCGTCTATTAATAGTACACAGGTATGCGTCAACCATACTGTGGGGCACGTTCATACGTGGCTATGCCTATTGCTGTATGTAGTACGTGATAAACAATCGGAACGAAGTTGCTTCGCCCTTCTTTGCTGCCTCCTCCCTATAACGCTGAGTTTAGCCACCACATGACACAAGCCGGGATAATTGCCATATGCTACCACGAGTCAACGGTAGAACTATAACGTGCAAAAGGAAAGCCGCGTGCAACGCGTTGGTGCAACACACACTGCGCTCGACTTAGTACCCACAAGACGAGAGGAGACGCTCTGGGTTCTTGCCGTCGGCTTCAACAGGAGACGCTGGTCTCTGCTGGGCGTGGGTCGACATGTTGCCTCGTTCTCCAAGTTACCTAGTGAGTATGTACCAGGTCGTCTGGTAGACCAGTGGTCGGCTTCAAAAGCGACTGGCATTGGTGCGTGTGTTCTTAACATGAAACCTCCTTTCTACCCGTCGACATTCAGCACACCCAGTGTCCGTGCCGATTCATCCTGAAAAAGTACCAGTTCTGTGGTCACAAAACTACGACACAGAGATACTACGCTCAGTGCAGTAAGCAGAGCAGACAATACAATGCCATATACGACAGGCAAGACCTACCCTGCTAGCAATCCAGGTGCAGGCAAGAGAAAAAAAGAGGAAAAAGAAAAAAGCGAGAAAGAAAAATTAATAAAAAGTAAATATACTGAAGCAAATCAACAATCAAGCAACCAAACAAAAGCATGACAAAATGAAAGCAAGAAAGTGTCGTGCTTCTCCCAGAGGAGATGCGACATCGAATAAAAAAACAAATAAAATGAAACGAAATGAAACGGAATGGACCGAAAACAGCGCCAACAGAGCAAGACTGAAAACGACAGAAAAGGACAGCCAGCCGGAGCACACCAAAAGCACCTTCCAGCCAGCCGAGGCAGGTTTGTGCCCGTAGTACAGGCAGGTTCGACCATCTAGTCGGTCTGGTACCTACCCTGTTTGCCGTCTCTTTCCTGCTTCCGTCCGCAGTGGTTTCCCTACGAACCCCCCGACCCTCCGTCTCCATTCCCTTGGGCGCCACCCATACAACGGATACGTGGCACTTCCTACTCAGTTCCGTTTTGTTCTCGTGTAACACACGATAGTCCAGGAGAGAGAACGGGAAATAACAAAAACAAAATGAAAAAAGTACGCGACAGATATTAAGAATTTGATAAGTAGGAATTGCAGGCTGAGATTTTGCGAAATTTAAGAATTTACAGCTAAGCATTTGTGCTGAACTCGAGGAGGGAATAAGAATTAGAACTTGGGGAATTGCAACGTGTTGGCATATAAGAATTTCCCACATTGCACTTACGGACAGAACAATAAGAAACTGCCCAGACACCCCCCAAGGCGAGATCAGGCTCCCAACCAAGCTGCCTTCTCTCTGAAAATCGACCTCACAAGTGACCGGTTTTTTTCATTTGTTTCAAGATTTTTATTTGCAATTTTGCAAATGCTTTGAAAATATTTGCCCAAAACCAGATCCCGTCCCCTCTTCATACATGCAAATACCCAATAATGCAACCTCATTTTATTATCTATCCCCCCCGCGATGCGGACAGAATCAGCTCGGCGTGCTTGCGGCTTGTACATGCTGTCGCTTGTACCGCAGAGGACTGTACAGTACTGCAGACCCCTCAGAAAACTGTAGAGGATATTATCACGGAACCTCGACCTGCACTGCATTGTGGCGGACGACCGCGGCGCAGAGAAACGCACAAGGTACACCTTCAGGACGAAAGCAAACGTCATCGAGAAGCTGCGTTCGCTAGAGGCACGAGCTGAGGATATCTACAGGGCGGAGTTGCTCACTCCGCGGCAGTACCTGGCGCGTGAATGCAAGATCGACGCTAGCCTCATCAGCAAGTGGGCCTCTGACGAAACTAACATCGTGGCAAAGGCGTCAGAGGAGGTGACGAAGACTCTCTTCGCTACACGACATGCCCGACGGTGGTTTCTGGACGCAGAGCAAGAGCTTTACAAGATAATTATGGCACGCCGGAAGAGAAAGCTGAAAGTGTCTACGCTATGGGTAACGATCACGTACCGGAAGCTGCTGCGAGATATGTACCCTGACAACGCGCAGGCTGTGGCATTCCGCCCGTCTCACAGGTGGGCGCAGCGGTGGGCCAACCGCCACAACCTCTCGAAGCGGCGCCGGAGCAACCTCAAGAACAAGGCCAACCACCACAACCTCTCGAAGCGGCGCAGGAGCAACCTCAAGAACAAATCTGTCGAGTTGCGGCTGCCGCGGATCCGGCGATTCCTCAGAAGGTTTCGCAAGCCGATGGGGGAGCCAGCACGTTCCAAGGGGCACGCATTCTCAGACACGGAAGCTGGGGTGCGGGCTGCCCAGCCACGAGATCCGAAGTACGGGCGGTTTCAGCAGAACGCAACTCTGACCAGGTGCCCCTGCCTTTCGTAAACGGCCAGTCGGAAACGTGGGCCCCCAAGGGAAGCAAGCGCGTCTCTATCGCGCAGCCTTTTAGTGGGCTGGAAAAGAGGCAGTGCACGATCCAGCCCACCATTGGGCCGGGTGCGAAACTCATGCGGTGCGCGGTCATCTTCAGGGGCACCGGGAAGCGCATCTCGCGGGTGGAGAAGAAGGCGTATGACCCTCGCGTGGACGTTTTCTTCCAGAAAAACGCGTGGGCCGACAGCGAGTTCTGCATGGAGTGGGCTAAGCGTTGCTTTCGCAAAAGCTTGATGCAAGGGCGGGATGGTTTGCCCGCAGAGGAGTCGATGCTCACTTTGGACAACTTGCATGGACAGACGACGGACCAGTTCAAGGCCTTCATCAAGAGGGAATGCAACTCGCTGGTGTGGTTTTACCCTGCAGGATGCACAGACGCACTGCAGCCCATCGATGCAGGCCTTGGGGCTCTTATGAAGGTCGAGGTCGGCAAGCAACTCGACCTATGGCTTGAGAACGGGGATAACCTGGAACGGTGGGAGAGCAACGCGCTGACTGCATCTGATCGGCGCGTCTTGCTCACCAAGTGGTCGCAACAGCCATGGACGTCATCAACAATCGTCCCGGCTACAGGTGCCGCCTGTTCCAGAAAACAGGGAGCCTGATGACGGCGGACGGGACAGGTGACGACCAAATCAACCTCGAGGGGTTGACGGAGCCTTTGGCGTTTATGGACGACGAGAGCGAGGGTGAGGCGGGAGAGGGCGGGGGTGCGGGGGAGAAGGAAAGCAGTGAGGAGGAAAAGGACGGGCAAGGAACTGTCGGGGAAATTGATGGAGATGGTGGCGGGGAAGAAAAGGTTGGGGAAGGGTGTGGAGAGGAAATGGGTGAGGCAGGGGGCGGGGAGGCGGAGGAGCAAAAGGAAGGAGGAGGACAGCGGGATGAGGGCAGCGGGGGCGAGGACGGGGACAGCGAGGATGAGGACAGCGAGGACGAGGACAGCGGGGAGGTGGATGAGGACAGCGAGGATGAAGACGAGGACAGCTCGGAAGGTGACGGTAAACAGCTTTTTGCTTCAAGTATTTTTGCTTCTACTGTATTCTCGTTTGTTTTACAGAGCTTGCGAGTGGTTTGCTGTACGTATGAATTGGTATTTAATGTACTTCGCGGCGACTTGAAAATGTGTGTCCTGACTTGTCATATGGTTCTTGTCGGGAAAAAACCCCGATCTTTGCCTATTCGAACCGTGATACAGTATGCTGTTTCCCCGAATACCGAAAATTCATAGCGGTAAATAAATAACGAACTTCCCTTATCCCCATTACCCCCTCGATCGACACAAACAATGACTACCAGGTATCCAACATTGAATGGATTATTATTCACAGAGTGTATAATACAAAATACCACCCCGTGCGTGGTTTCCCTTCGCCGCTACATTACCACCTAATGCTGTTCAGGTGTTTTTGACAATGGGGAAGACCCGCAGACCCTGCTGGACGACGAAGACGACATGTCACCGGAGGATGAGGCGATCGGTATGGTGACTCCAGACGGGTTTCGTCTCCAGGAGTCGAGACCAGCTGCTCTAGATAATTCGTTACTGAAACGTGGAGTGTTAGTGAGACTGGGCATGGGGTGGTTTGGTGGCCTGATCACTCGTGAGAGTCAGGAGCGAACGAAAAATGAGTACGACCACCACGTGCATCATGAAGCCGACCAAAGCGTGCGTAGCATGAAGCTACCATTAGCTGCATACAGCACGGAAAACAGCGCGGCGGTGGGTGCGTGGGTTTTGCTAGAGCTAAACGACGCAGAGCAGACGGGGGGTACAGTCGGAGAGGGCGGGCAGACCAGTCAGCCCGAAGGTTCAGAAGCAGGCAGGGAAATAACGCCAGTCAGTAGCAGGGGGAGAGCGTTTAGGCCCAACGTGCGTAACGTAGACCGTGTGGATTGAGTTTATTATCTGGCTACAGCAGTACGAAGTACTACCATACAGTAAGGGAGTCGTTGAAGGTGGGCAACATGAGCTTCGATTCCTGCTGCCCTGAAGAGCTGCGTTTATACACGAACACTAAATATTTGATGCAAACAACTGCAGTAGTACAGTAGTACTGCTGTGGTGTTGTGGATTATGAGCGATGGGTGCCACGTAGTGAAACATGCTTGTAAATGATACGTGGTATTGCTGTATATCGTAATAACAACCGCTCAGGAAAAAGTGGCCGTAGGCACGCCTTTGCAGAAAAAAAAACGTTTGGAACGCCGTTTCAAAATAAGCATACGCATTTTAAGAATTTGGCGTTTTGCACCCTTTCGCCAGATAAGAATGTGGATATAAGCATTTGTGCTGAAATCAGCAAGGAAATAAGACGCGAGCCTCAGCCAAAATAGGAGATTCTTATCATCTGTCGCGTACTGTACTGTACTTCTGCTGTAAAAAATATAGTATCGCCTTTTTTCGAATAACGCCTCTTTTTCCATCGCATGTATTATCTTCGGCCTCCTGTTCTCTCCCCTATTAGTCGTAACTCAGATAGAGGGTCACCAAGCAGGTTCTTCTCCTGCCTCCCCACTACGATAAGCGCCTTGCATTTTTATCGCGATAAGATTTCAGCACCTTCTTCCCTCGTCGACTCTCCTCGTCGAGTTGTGCCTACCCACGCTATAATAGGCGCTCTCGACAGAGTTTTGGTGTCATTTGATAATATAAAACTCGAACCCTTGATCTCGAACTTAGCAGGCTGTTCGTGGTATGCGGTTGCTCGATACTGATTTCCCGTATGTGGCGGTTTAATATATTGTGGGGTTTCGTATTATGTATCGGGGCATTATTTAGTATGCCTCGTAGGTGGAGAGATGGAGCTGCCCCGAGAGGCAGTCTGCGATACAATGATGATGAGACCCGGGCTTTGATAGAATGATACTGCTCGTATATGTGTGAGGGGTGCAGCCGGTGACATACCTGGTGCGGCTTACCTCCTGTGTGTGGTGTTTATGATGGGCCTCTGTCAAAACGGTATTGGCTCACCTGATGTGTATTTGGTACGTGGTGATACGAGTGTACATTATCTACTACTCCTCCTTGACGACTCACGTTATAGGCACGCGGGTACAAAGAACGCGTTTAACAGTGGTTATACTAACACGATAATCGTTATTGCTTCATGCCCGGAGGCCGCTGGAGTGCTATACTGTGTTAGAGGGGGGGTGGTATTAGGGGGACTGACTACGAGGAGATGGTCTTTGGTTTTGAGGATTTCGGGCGGCGGCGGCAGCAGCAGCAGCAGCAGCAGCAGCAGCAGCAGTATGGAGGCGCCTGGCCGCATCAGCGGCAACAGCAGCGGCGTTGGGGTGGAGGTCACAGTCACCAGCAGCAGCACCCACCCCAGCCGCAGCATCAGCGTCAACAGCAGCAGAACTCAGGGGACACTGGTTGGACTCGTAACACCGGAAATGGCTGGTACCAGCCCGAGTCCCCTCCGCCCCCAGAAGCGTTAATGGGCGGGTTCTACATGTGCGAGCGTTGTGGTGCTTGAGGGCATATGGCCGCGATTTGCTTTGCCCCGAACAGCGTGTGCGATGGGTTCCTAGCTTATGGTCACAGGGCCAGGCAGTGTACTGCCCAGCCTACTATCGTCTACGCGCCGAACCACCGCTACGTGTCGCAGGCTGGAACGGCGGCGCTCCAGCAGCCGCAGGTGGAGCCGGTAGTGCCTGGGCCGGTGACGAGGAGGGATAGTGCTACGTCTGGGGGCAGCGAGCTACTGGGAGGGGCAGGGCCACAGCAGCAGCAGCAGCAGCAGCAGCAGCGGCCGTATGGCGGCGGGCCACAGCAGCAGCAGTAGCGGTCGTATGGGCAACAGCATCGGCAGCAGCAACAGCAGCGGCAGTACGATGGCGCCGCGCAGCAGCAGCGGCAGTTTGGAGTTGAGCCACAGCAGCAGCAGCAGCAGATACAGAACGTGAGGATGGACCTGGATGTCATCAGCAAGCGGGATGCCCGTACAGCAGGTGCGCGCGAGGAGTTGTGGAATATGGTTCATGGACCTCAACCGCGTACCGTCCTGCAGAAGAGAGCCTGGTGGGAGAGGTTGCAGTCTGCCAAGCGACGAGCCGGAAGAGTTGGTGTTCCGTACCGGAGCTTCGACGAGCTTGGTGTTGCTGAGGAGAAAGAGCTCGTTCATGCTGAGGCTGAGGAGGAGAAGCTCGGTGTTGTTGAGCCCGAGGCGGAGGAGCTCCGTGATGCTCGTGCGCCGCTAGCTACGTACGTACAGTAGCAGCCCGAGGCTGGGGAGGAGGAGCTCGGTGGTGCTGAGGCTGCAGTGGTGGAGCTTGGAGTGGCTGGGCCTAAGGTGGTGGGGCCTGGTGGTGCTCAGGCTACGGTGGTGGAGCTTTGTGTTGCTTTGCCTGAGGTGGAGCTCGGTGGGGATGGTGTGGGCGGCGGAGTGCCGCAGATTGGCTTGGGCCAGAGTGGCTCGTACCCCTTCGACCCAGGGAAACCAGAGGAACGGGATGGGCGTGAGGGGGGGGTTGACGGCAGACGGCCAGAGGTGGAGCTCGTGGAAGAGGGGAGCAGCAGCAGCAGCAGCATCTGCGGCAGCGGGGCGCGATCTTTTCCATTTGATCCACGGAAGCAGGCATGTTATATTTTCCAGTCTGGCCAACTTTCTTTTTGTCTAGCTCACGCAGCGAGTGGCGTGTTTTACAGCGTCGTTGCCAACCGACGCCAACCCAACCTATAAATATATCATATATGCTGGGCCTGAGGGGGTGGAGCTTGGTGGTGTTGAGGCTAAGGTGGTGGAGCTTGGTGTTGCTTTGCCTTAGGTGGAGCTACGGTGGGGACGGTGTGGGCGGCGGAGTGCCGCAGATTGGTTTGGGCCAGAGTGGCTCGTACCCCTTCGACCCAGGGAAACCAGAGGAACGGGGTGGGTGTGGGGGGGGGGTTTACGGCAGACGGCCAGGGGGGGAGCCCGGGGAAGAGGGGGGCAGCAGCAGCCGCAGCATCTGCGGGAGCGGGGCGCGATCTTTTCCAATTGATCCAGGGAAGCAGGCATGTTATATTTTCCAGTCTGGCCAACTTTCTTGTTGGTGGATTCAGTGGATTGGATTTTCTTGGTCTGTTATTTTGTTTTTGTGCTTCTTTGTGTCTTGGCCGGCATATTTGAGCAATGACTGCTGTAGTTGTAGTGAGCTTGTACCCTGGTATGATGGATCGCAGCTATGTGTGTGGTTGAATGGGAACTGGGTAGGAGAGCGAACGTTCCCGTTTGATCCAGGCAAGTCAACAATCGGCTGGTATGTGTGAGCGAGGGCTATAGTTGTGTGATTGTACCCTACGGGTATGATGCACCACCGCTATATTTTGTGTGTCTTGCTGTTGGAATCACGGGGGGGGGGTTGTGATGCCATGATTCTACAAAGCGCACTGCTGTGTGGAACCAGTTTGTGATGGACTGACTATGCAGCAAGCAGCAGTATATGATAATTTATGACTGTTTGATTCAACAGCAGCAGTGCATGAATTGTTAGACTGCTGTGTACTGGTATACCGTATTATATGTATACGTGGATGCATGATACCCGTACTGTTGTGTGTTGCTTGAAGCATAACAGGGGGTGGATTGCCAGCTTGATTCTCAAATACATGATATTTAATGTGTTGGGAAATTAGTGCTGGTTCTGGCTTGATTTTACAGCAGTGCATGATATTGATGTGTGAAAACCAGTGCTGATGCGTTGTAATGGTACCAGGTACAAGTTATTTTGTCGTAATATATTTTCGGATGGAAGGATGTGTTGGAGAATTACTGCTGACTTTGGCTTGATTCTGCAAAGCCTGATATTAATGTGCTGGAAAATCACTTGATTTTACAGCGCCTTTTATACAATGTGGGAGAAATACTGCTATATTTGCTCCAATGCATGATCAATGTGTTGAAGAATTACTGCTGATTTAAGCTTGATTCTACAGCAGTACCTGGTACATGATATTGATGTGTGAAAATCAAACGCTGATTTCCTCACCAGGCCCTTGCACACGGAATATTTTTGTCACTAATGTTGTACTGGGAAGAATCACGAGGGGTGGTTTGACGGCATGATTCTACCCACAGACATAGTGCATAATGATGTGTTTCGTTATCTAACGATTTGACTTTGTTCCTGGCGCTGAAAGCAACCACCCGATGCACCCTTTGCTCAACGAGTCAAAATGCACCCTAACCCTGCGGATTTAAGAGATGTAGTCCATGCCGCGGTGACGTTGAGCCGCGGCGGAAGACAAGCGTCGAGTCCGTGGGGTAGGGAGCAGGAGACGGGGCTTGAGCGCTTTGAGTTGGGGTCGCTTTGTAGCAATGGCCTACAGTGGATTAAATGTATATGGATCGTTTTGTTTCAGTAGGAATAGCCGAGCCGAAATATTTATGACGCTTGGATTGTATAATGTTTGCATTGGATACACGAGTATAGTGAGATGTACCTGGTATAATGGTATCTGATATTTGACATTCTGAATTGCGTACTACGACCTCTGAAGTACGATGTCAGAATACTATAAAATAACAGCATCAACAGCTGTAAATTGTCACCTATCCTGTTATGGCAGTCCATTATCATGACCTTGGGTATAATTGAAAGACGATGCTTCACCTGGTATATCGAGGACCTAAATGCTTGTTTTATTAGGAGGATAGTTGAACTATAACGCTGGACCGAGCAGTCTTGTACGTGTGAGTGCACGCACACAACCACAACGACGTTCTGTTTGTTTCGTTGTCTGCGGCGCTTATTTGATACAGATCGCTGATGTTTCTGGTTTGTGGGTTTGGACTGGAGTTTGGTGTTAATTTTATGGCTGAGGGAGTTTGGAGTCACACTGATATCGCAGCATTTTACTGTCAACCATGGGATGAATGTTTTGTCGTCTACCGAGCAGGGGGGAGATAGTAGCTATACTCGGTAACACGACGAAGACTTTCCATCGCAGATAGTGGAGTCGGGTTATATCATACGTGCATGCGGACTATGCACGCAAGGCTACTGACCGGAGGTCTGCCTCTGGTGGAGCAGTTATGCGCGCTGGTGTCTGTATATGGTTTGATTATAGGACGTAGATGTCTGGAGCATGTGTCTAACGGGTAGTTTGAGACTAACACGTACGGTCGGCAGAGCAGCATGCGGACTTTATCATCAAACCGTTGCATGCTGAGACGTTTCGCTTGACCGTGACTCTGTGCTGAACTTGTTGTGATTTCATCCACTGGTTCGTTTGTTTGTTTTTGTTTTTCCGGGGGTTTTGGGGCATTCGGTTTTGGGGGATAATAGTAAGACTTTTCGATGTGCATGGGATGTTTTTGGAAAGAACTTGAAGAATGAACGTGCAACTTCAGGAGTTCTTAAGGAAATGGAAGAAAGTGTTGGGAGGTACCCATACGTTGAATAAGGTTAATACGCCAGTATAGTATGCCGATGGTCTTGATGAATCGTGCCGTACGCTCTGGCTATTGGTTAACTGCGCACAACGTACAGGGGAACCAATTACTGATACCTATAGTACTTTTGGATTCAGATTCGGATTGTTGTCTTCTTATATACTTCCGAGGGGAGTGTCAAGCAGGGGGGCTGCTATGATTTGATTTGAGGTGTTCTACATCAGAGATGTTCTGCTGTTGTGCTCTTATAGAGTACACAACAGGGGGGCCGATGTTATCGGGCGGTACCGTATTTATGTGAAGACGGTGTTATTGATTGTGTTTGAAGATTTTACCAGCATACTCACGTTTGTTGGTTTTTCCCCTTCCTGTAATTACTGTCTCGCTACTCGTATACTTTAGGAGATATATACTGGAATCAAGATTGAGAGATTTGGTATCGGGATTGCCGTTTTACCTTGGCAACAGTGAAGGATGGAATTTGGGGTTGCCGTTTTACCTTGGCAGTGATTTATTATGGAATTTGGGACTTGCCGTTTTACCTGGCAATTGTTGATAAGTTATTCGGGACCTATCGTATCGCGCACCGAAAAGGGGGGCTATTCGTGGTATGTGGTTTCTCGATACTGATTTCCCGTATGTGGCGGTTTCATATATTGTGGGGTTTCATATTATGTATCGGGGCATTATTTAGTATGCCTCGTAGGTGGAGAGATGGAGCTGCCCAGAGAGGCAGTCTGCGATACAAAGATGATGAGACCCGGGCTTTGATAGAATGATACTGCTCGTATATGTGTGAGGGGTGCAGCCGGTGACAAACCTGGTGCGACTTACCTCCTGTGTGTGGTGTTTATGATGGGCCTCTGACAAAACGGTATTGGCTCACCTGGTGTGTATTTGGTACGTGGTGATACGAGTGTACATTATCTACTACTCCTCCTTGACGACTCACGGTAGAGGCACGCGGGTACAAAGAACGCGTTTGACAGTGGTTATACTAACACAGGCTTTGTGGTTACCTGCTAGACCACCGGGCCGACTGTACAGTATAGGACACCAAATAAAAAACTGAAAATCGTGTCCGGGCTAGACTTTTTCTTCAAGAGAGGGCAATTTTTACACTGGTTTCAAGATAACGACTCCCGAATTCCCTATTTTCCTCGAAATATCAGCCTGGTTTTCTTGTTAGCCTGTTTCTTAATAATGAGGAGATATTGATGCTGAGAAGGGCGAAGCCCTTCGAAGCATCAATAGATGCTCTTCATAATGGTTGGGTATGTGCCCGTGGGGGTGTACCCCCCTGGTCGCGAACGGACACAAACGGACAAAAAACAGTTCTGAAAGCTGCCGCAGCGTGGCTTTATTTAAAGAATCCTTAATATTGAGGTTTGTCTGTCTGCTCGTCCCTCGCACTTCGTCTGCACTTCGCACTTCGCACTTCGTTCGCTTTGCTTTTTTTTGGCGCGCGACGCGTACACTGAACCGATTCAGACACGCTCGGGACTGATAGAGGCCCGCTATTTGTGCCGACCGTCCTGTGCTATTCGTGTCGAAAGCCGTGCCGAGATCGGAGAGCTAGGCGGTAGTGACTGCCCTAAACTGTTGCCAGTACCAAATTGTGTCACTGGGATTTCTCGGCAGTAGAGCAAACTAGCAGTAGTATATAGCAACGATGAGGAGACATGTCAAGCAAGGCAAAACATGCGCTGTCAAGGGTGTAGGGTGGCGTGTTCCACACTAAAAACTAGTTGTTTGGTGACAGTCACGGCATGTCAAGGCTGTCAAGGGTTGAAACTGAAGACCACATTTCTCGGCAGTAGAGCAACAACGGTGATGATCGGACGAGAAGAGGAAGACCATCATCGCACACAGCACACACACCACCATCACCAGCAAACACCACAACGACGACCATCACCACCACCGCCACCACCCCTGCCCCACGAGCCGCAGGAGCACCAGAAGTTGTTGTTGCTCGTAGTGGCTGGTGGTGGTTGGTGGTGGCTTCGTCCCGTGGTTTGGTGGTGGTTCCTGGTACGCACTCGTTCAGCAGCAGCAGCATTTTGTTTTTTTTGTCCATCCCATTTCTTATCTGCTGCTGCTGCTGAGAGATGCAGAAAACAAAAAGACAATAAAACACGATTTCTGAAATGATACAGATTTTACGAAATACGAGCAAAAAGACAATACAAATAAAAACGAATTCTGAAATGATTCAGATTTCTTAGTTTGCATTTTTCTCTGTACAAGGTTTTTGCGCTGACACGCATCGCTTAACAATAAATGTTGGTGGGTGGTGTTGGTGATTGTAGGACTACCAGCCCAGGGACCAACCGACCTGATACCTGATAAAGATTTTACAAAATACGAGCAAAAAGATCATACAACAAAAACGAATTATGAAATGATTCAGATGTATTTGTTTACTGGTACATTTTTCTCTGTACTCGTACAAGGTTTTTGCGCTGACACGCATCGCTTAATTAACAGTAAATGTTGGTGGGTGGTGTTGGTGATTGTGGGACTACCAGCCGAGGGACCAACCGACCAACCCAGTAAATCTCTCACCCACCACGCACACCCATCAATTACCTGCCGGTCAGTAAAAAAAGGTTTATGTGCTGACCCAAATCGCTTAGAATAAAAAACGATCCCATCAATGACAATTAATTGCAGGAACACAGCAAAAAGAGAAGAGCCGCCAACGCAGTAGCTTAATGCAGTTAGGAGTTTGACCACTTGAAGGCGTCTGTCACGCTCCTCATTCCCACCGTTCTTGTAAAAGTAGGTGTCCTGTACTGCTGTACTCGTACGTATACGTTTTATACATCTAAATAATGTAGTCTTTACACAGTGAAAAGTTTCGAACGACTCACCCCTGCATACGAAAAAAATGTTTACCGTGGTGTGCGGGAATTTTCTAAAATCGGAAAACGACTACGTATTCATACCACGAATAGAGAGGTGACAGGTGCCACGTTTCCTTCGTTGAGGTTCATATATATATTGGTAGCCGGTCGGCGCCTTAGAGCTCGGGGAGTATTCTTGACACGCGCGGGAATGGCGACATATGATCTGCGCGTCCTGCGTTTGATTTGGCGTCAACCATAGATGTCGTATGTAAAAATATGAGTGTGGCCGCCTTTCGGTCCGCGGGGTATTCTTGACAAGTGCGGGAAACGCCATGTTTGATCTCGAGTTCCTGCTTTGGATTTCACGTCAACCATGGGAATTGTTATTTCAACGATAAAACGATCGACAGCATCCACGAATTACGTGTATACAACAGGGACGTCTGTGGAATACCGCATACTACCTGTATTTAAGTGAGAGCGCGCCCGTTTTTTAACTTGTGTTATGCATTGTTTTTAAGGTTAAGAAATGGAACCCCGTTAACTGTTAACTTATCTTCTGTACGTGAATTCCGTTTGTAAGTATTGTACACACTTACAGTTTCTTATGCAGGCGTATGATAAAAACTCGCCTTGTTTTATCATGTGGCACGGAGAACACTAAACGAGAGACCACATACTATTTACAGCAGTGCAAGGGCTCAGCATTGGGTGCGGGCATTCGCCGGCTATGGGTAATGACCCCATAAAAATGTATTTTTTTATAGGTTCATCACCCATAGTTCGTCGGCGCCCATGCTTCGTGTAGGGCAGGGAAGGACGTGGAATTGTTCCACCCGCCGAAAACATACAAAAAAAACGGAATGACACGAGCTTCACCCGAGATTCATAATTCAAAAGGAAAAAAAAAGGAGACAAAGGTTCTCACCAACCACAGAACTGACCTTTTTAAGATGAAGAATCGGCACGGACACTGGGGGTGTTGTGTGCGGGATGTCGACGGGTAGAAAGGAATATTTAATGTGAAGAAAACACACACACCAACAAAAGCAAGAATAATAGTTGCTACACGCTGGGGTTACATGCGTTGTCTTTAGTAGACACTTCAGGGCATGAACATAACAAAATAACTGCGGCAGTAGTAGTGTCAGCCGCCGCAAATCCACCCTGCGAGGCAAACTTTGAGAACCTGCTTTGCTCATAAATGTACTTTATTCCCTATGGAAACCCACACCATTTGATAATATCCAACGCGATAGCCAGCCACCACACACTAGGGTTGTAACCCGGCTGGGCGAGAACCGGGTACCCGGTGGCAGATACCCGGCCCTGCCGGGACCGGAACCGGACCGGTCCAAGTCTGTGACCCGCGGGTATCTGTGACCCGGGTACCCGGGTACCAGGGTACCCGGTTCTACGACATACGGAGCCATTCAAAACGTACGGAGCCCCTGCAAACTTGCTACGCACAGCGCACATGCTCGCAGCTCACCCTCACAGCTCACAGAACACCGAGAATACCCAACACACAACACACACGATATTCTAACCAGCCGCTGGCGGCCCTACTATACCATGAGCAACGACATCGAACTAGCATCACAAGAGCCTCGTGCAGCTGCTGCACCGGAGGAAGCAGCAGCTGCCGTGCCAGCTGGTGCCAAGCACCACAGGGCAGACTCTCACGCTTCCTCTCCATCCTCCTCGGATGAATCTTTTGTTTATATTGAATGGGAGAGAGGGAGGAGCGAGGTCTGTTCATCTGTTTCGATACGTATGGTGTGGGCGTGTGGGCCAATGTTTCCCTTATCATAAATATACGTTATATTCTCCTGTGCTGTCTGTCGGTGACAGGATTTGTCGCATGAAATTCGAGCAATCGTACTCGAAGTAGAAGTTTGCTGACGACGAGCGCAATAGGCAACAAGGGTATGACAGCAGTATCACAGGTCAGTATCATGTATCATATATCAAACATCACAGAAAACAAAACCCAGCCTAACCTTACGTTCTTTTAACTTTGCCACAAAGTAGAGATATCCACCCCCCTTGCCTTCTGTTATTTGTCAAGATTCATCGTACAGTACGAGACAAAATCAAGTCTTGCTCTCCCACCTACCTCCTTACCACGTCATTTGAGTACCTTTCCGCTTTCAGGCCGGTAAAAGCAAGCGGGGGGGGGTAAATACGGTATGATACCCCGGGTACCCGGGTCCTCCGACCCGCCGGGTACCCGGTCCGGGGCAGTCTGAATCCCTCAAAACCGGGCCGGGTACCCGGTCCAGAATTCTGAGGCCGGGTTACAACTCTACCACACACCCACACCAACCCACCCACACCTAACGCTGCTCCGGTACACACCACAAGCCCACAGCACCAGCAGAAGCAGCTCGCACAGCAGGCGGCGCACGGCCGCACGGCCGGCACCCATAACTCTCCGAGGAAACAAGTATTTCGCGAGAAACGTCACACATCAGTAGCACCACATCATCAGGAGCAGAGAGATGTAGTAGAAATATATATAGAAGATAGAGTAGCAGCGGGAGATATTGAGCCCTCTTTGTGCGAGCGGCTTTGATACGGCAGAACAAGCTAGTTGATCGATCAGGTGTGTGTTTGTGTTCTTCACATTAAGCGTAGTATCTCTGTGTCGTAGTTTTGTGACTACAGAACTGGCACTTTTTGAGGATAATTAATCGGCACGGACACTGGGTGTGCTGGATGTCGACGGGTAGAAAGGAAGGTTTAATGTGTGTGTTGGGTGTGCTGGATGTCGACGGGTAGAAAGGAAGGTTTAATGTGTGTGTGTTCTGCACATTGAACCTTCCTTTCTACCCGTTGGCATCCAGCACACCCAGTGTCCGTGTCGCACATCTTCGCATTAAACCTTCCTTTCTACCCGTCGACATCCAGCACACCCAGCGTCGGTGCCGATTCTTCATCCTGGAAAGTATCAGTTCTGTCGTCACAAAACTACGACACATAAATACTACGCTGCAGTGCAGCAAGCAGAGCAGGCAATGCAATGCCATATACAACAGGCAAGACCTACCCTGCTAGCAATCCAGGTTCGTGAAAGAGAAAAAAGAGAAAAAAAGAAGAGAAAAAAGAGGAAAAAAGAAGAGAAAAAGCGAAAAGGAAAAATGCATATTAAATAAACATAATAAAGCAATTCAACAAACAATCAAACAACCAAACAAAAACAGGACAACAGAAAAAGGAAAATGTCGTGCTTCTCCCAGAGGAGATGCGACAGAGACAATAAAGTCAAATGGAATGAAACGAAATGAAATGGAATGAAAAACATCACAAACAGAGCAAGACTAAGAACGACAGGAAGGGGCAGGTAACCGGAGGACACCATAATAAGCACCTTCCAGGCAGCCGAGGCAGGTTTGTGCCCGTAGTACAGGCAGGTTCAGCCAGCTAGTCGGTCTGGTACCTTGTTACCCTGTCTGCTGTCTCCTTCTTGCTTTCGTCCGCCGCGGTTTCCCTACGAACCGCCACCCCCCTCTGTCTCTATTCGCTTAAGCGACACCCATACAACGGATGCGTGACGCTTCCTCCTCAGTTCCGTTTCGTTTTTGTGCGGAGCATTGCCGCCCTGCTCCAGTTATAGATAGAGAACACCCAATATCTTTCTGTTCCCACCAGACAAAACCTTGCTTGTACACACACGTAAAATTGGCGTTGGAGTTTATGTTTTTAAATATTCCTATCGAGATTGTTGTAGAGTACAGGACGCCTAATAAAAAACAGGAAATATGGTCCGGGCTGGAATTCTTATTTGAAGAAGGCGCTTTCTACACCAATGTCGAGATAACGACTTCCGAATTTCTTCTTTCCCGGTAAATCTTAGGCTGGCTTTCTTAGTATCCTGTTTCTTGTTAGGTGTCCTATACTGCTGTACGACCACTGCTGTAACTATCAGGTATAGTCTACTCGTGCAGCGTACAGTACTAGCCCCTCCATACGAAGCAGTACGGGCCAGCCGGAAAAACCGCAACCAGTGCCCAACCAGCACTACTCTTTTCGGTGCCAAGCGATTTCACAAGCGCTATATCGGGCAACCGTTACTTTTACCGGCGGTATCGAGGGACCGGTAACCTTCGCCTTTGGTAAAAAAAACAACTTAATTTTCTCATCTGCAGTGCGAGGTGCCAAAGAGAACGAATTTCACAAGAGATACGAAGGGTCGTTCTTATCGAGCAACTTTTTTTTCCCAAACTTCCTGATGTATTTTTGAAAAAATATCAGGAAAACAGGAGAAACAGGATTTATTTCGCAAGTTAGGAATTATACGTAGCAGCTACCGTAGGGCACAATGTTTAGACGTCTTCGCATTCCAATATTTTTATTTTCTTTTTTTCGAAAATTTGGAAATCCTAAAAATCGCGAAAAATAAAAACTGGAAATTTTGGAAAAAAGTTGCTCGATACGAACAAAATTGCGCAAAAAATATATTGGAAACTTTGGAACAAAGATCCTCGATAAGAACGACCCTAAACCCTTTTACGGACGTTGCTGGGGGTTTTTTCCCGTCAGAAATGTGTCAGATATTTGTGTGTTGTGGCTGGATTTTGATTTGATGGGCCTTAAACCCCATAACTCAAAACAACACACAACAAGAAAAATACGTCGTCAAGACTTCGACAGGGGCTCCGAGAACATGTGTGCAAAAATTAGGACCTATCTTTAGGAGAAGGCTTAAACGTTTGGGCTTTTGTGCAGAACATATGGGGATTTTGCACCTGTCTGGTAATTACCTTTTTACAGTGCAGGATGGGTATTATATGTTAAGAAAAATACCTGATACTTGCCCTATTATGCAGTCCGGTCGCTGGTTTTGCAAGCAAAATCTGATATTTCGAGATTAAAAACACTAATGTTAAGATACAATTAGCAAATACTAAATCTAATGCATGCACGAAGGTTGTTCGTGGTATGGGGGGGTATAATTAAATAATTTAGCGAAAGAGGGAAAATAATACGCGCGATTTTTTTTGCAGATATGCCTTGAAATATCTGGAAAGGGCTCGTTCAGAAATACATGTAAAATACGCATTGTTTCACACCGAAACGCCCGACTGTTTCTGGAATTTTGTAAAGCCCGTGATCGGTCCGTACACCCTTTCCCTGTTAGTGCGAGTTGTAGGGCCATACCTGCAAACGTGGGTTTGTCACCCGGTTCAACTGTTCATGGCGGTCAGTATGATGCAATGTAGGGCGTTAGCCAAACAAAGGTATAGCGTGATCGAGAGGCTTCTAGGCATCCGAGGTCTTGAGAGGTAGAACAACCTCAGCTGAACAAGAAGGAGCTATAGCCGGAGGCGTGAGGGGCTCGACTTGCTCTCCTAAAGAGCAAGGAGGTCGTGGCTCAGAGGCCTGTCTTGTGGACGGATCCGTACGCGTGAAGGGCTCGTCCTGCATTCCCGGTGGGCAAGGAGATCGCGGCTCAGAGGCTGGTCTTCGTGGCGAAATCGCAGCAGCTCCGTCCTCCAATCGGGTCCTCCAGTCCTCAGGTTGATATGTTGTGCTTGGCGCTTGATCTTCGTGGGCGCTTCGTAAACGGTGGCCTAGCAAGGGGCCCTGGGGTTCAGGGTCCTGGTCTGGGCCGCCGCGAAGGGGAGCAGATCCTCTTCGTCCTTCGTCGTTGATCCTCACATATACCTACGCACTTCGAGCCATTTATAGGTACGCTGCGTAATGTACACCGGAAACGGCTTCCAGGCCCGCCTGATATTGGGCCTGCGCTCCATTATACCTTCAAATGGCTCAATATGCGTAGGTACACCTAATATTGGCTATCCATTTTACGTATCACCTATTTTGGGCTTCAACTGTACCTATAAATAGCTCGAACGATCACTTTGTTGCAACTAAACAATAGACAGACGGCCACACCAGATGCCGGGACTATCAACCAGCCGACGGCACCTGTCTTCGTCATATATATTTACTCACGTTCGCTATAGAATGTTGTTCCGGACCGCGCCAACGGCTGTGTAACTCAGACCCCCTTAACTGTGAGGTACAACTCTGTACACGTATATATATACCAAATGTGCTCCTACTATATACTGCACTGCAGTATGTGTATTGTACTTTCAGCCTAATTGCATGGACATACTCGTCATTGCTGTGTCTCCGCATCGCGATGACATCCAATAAATGCATGTGGCCAAAATGACTAATATATCATCTGGTTGACAGGTACGGTCAGATGGTTGACATCCCCGGCATCTGGTGTTGCCGTCTGTCTATATTTCAGTTGCCAAAACGTGATACTTCGAGCCATTTATAGTTACAGTTGAAGCCAAAAATAGGTGATACGTGGAATGAGTAGCTGATAATAGGTGTACCTACGGACTTTGAGCCCTTTGTAGGTACAATAGAGCGCAGGCCCAACATCAGACGGGCCAGGAAGCCGTTTCCGGTGTACATTACGCAGTGTACCTATAAATGGCTCAAAGTGCGTAGGTATACCTATTTGGCTAATGCCCTACAATGTATATGATATTATAGTAGATAACGCAAGGGGAGTTCGCGTAGGACGAAATTTGGGTCGTCCAACTTGAGCCAGCTCGTAAATCATTGCACTGCTGTGGTCCGAGACCCGCGACGCAGCGATATCACGATTAATGCGGTAAGCAGAGTAGACAATGCAACGTCATGGCATCGTACATAGTACTAGGTACGGCAGGCACGAAATACGCAGGCCATAAGTCGGGGAGTGTTGAGAAAAACAAAATTGAAAGAAACAAAACAAAATATGAAATAAACCGGCCAATGTCGCCCCTCCCCGCCGTACTGTAGATGCGACCAACCATACGAAACAATATCTACAACACGGCGAGATACACAAGAAGGCACCACCAAGAGCAGGGGCGCCACTGACGACAAACCAACCGACAGTAGATGGCCAGGGGGGGGTACGAGAATCCCTCGCTACTTTCCTAACAGTAGTTGTTGTTTCTTGTCCAGCGACGGAAAGCTAGTTAGCTTTAGTTGCACTGGATCATCCAGTGTGTGCGCTTGCCAAGCCATGGACATATCTGCTGATCCTGCTGTTGCACCAGCTCTGAGCCTAAATCGGATCATGCGTTCAAATTCATACAACAAACCAGATGCGGTGTGTAACATATTGGATGTCCTATCGACACTCCAATGTGATCGTTCCACAAGGACATGACAATCGCCCTACTACATGCCAACAAATGGCAAATTATGGAACATAACGTGGATATACATCGTCGGGTGCAATACAGCAAATATCAGCCCATTGAGGGAAAGCACGCGAATGACATTCAGGGACGGCCACGAGTAGCCGTACAGGAACAACATGTTGGAACAAATACCATATCCAGCCCTAATCTTGGAACCGGTCACCGGCGCCTCGAAGAAGCCAGGGTACCCGTTGACGGTCCTGTCAACCCCCTATGCAGTCGAGGCGTTGTGTCCCAGCTTCACGTTGGACATCAGCTGGCATGGTCCTGTAGTAGGGTTAAAAATCCACCCTGTGCAGGCTGCAGTAGTTTCGCCGTTAATGTTGTCGTAAGTGGCTCAAACGATTTCAAGTGATGAACTAGTTTTCGCCTTCTATTGAAACGCTATCGTGAATCGATATACATTCGATGGGGATGCAAGTTTCGACGAACATGTCGCCAGGAGGTAGCTCAAGCTCGTGCAATTATTTAGACGCCGCGTATGTGAAAGCCAGCGACGTGCAGACAGTATTAAAGAGTCAGCGAGACAGCTAGACAAACTGTCCGACACCCGAGCAGACACACAAACACACCGGCAGCCAGCTAGAGGAAGGTACTGGCGTGTGGTATTTTGATATAAAAAACTTGAACGATTCCCTCTGCTGCTGTTCTAGCAGACCGGGCTCAAGTATTCAAAACATCACGATATCGGCGCATGCTATCTTAATATCGTGTACGAAGAGTTTGCCAGAATTCGCGTCTCGTGAGTTTGAAAACTGTTATCATCTTGTGTGTGCTAGTGCGCGACGCATGACAGACTCTTCAGGCACTTCCGAAGGGTTATCTTTCGTCTTCCTGTGGTGTTAATTCATTCTTCGCATTCGCTCGAAAGGTTTCGAATAATGTATGTGTCAGACACGTACCGTAAGAGCTTTACGAGTTAACGATGTCGAAGTTACTTTTTACCTTGTGGACAGTCCGACAATATGGCGTGAATGTGATGTCAGTATAGATATGCCCAGGCGACGTGCTAAACCTGCTCCTTGACGTAAACTGGTTTCGTGCGCCCAACGTAATTCGAGCGACTGTATTTGTGGGCGCAGACGTGACGAGCAACACATGCGCAGGTGCTATTAACAATGGGTAAACATTATTGTTTTCGATCAATAAAACAATGTTCGTTAAGCAACTGTTCAGTGCAAATTTGGTAGCCACCCGTAACTCATCCTCATGCGAGGTCTACTGTTGGAGCGGGTGATTTTCCTGCTGGCGTTGGTTCCGCCCTGTGTGGTACATATAGTGAACATGTAGCAAGACTGGACAGAGGCCAGGGATTGTACTGCGAGTTTCAATCATTCCTTGGCCCGGGCAAGGATCAACGTAGACATTTCAAGCGAAAGGGAGTTGTTGCGCCGGGGAAAGTGACGTCGTCGGCATCTCTCCTACTGGAAAGTTTCCGTGGGAAACCAAAATGAGTGTCATATATCCCAGTTGACCATGTAAACTTCATTTTCGTGCCGTTGTCGTGGTCCGATCCATTTCCCGTTACACCATTCCTTTCCCCCTCGTAGGCATATGGAGATCAAGGAAATCGTAAGTTCCTGGTGCTGTTACCAGCGCTAAAGCAATGCCACGGTCGAGGTACCTCCTGTTCTCCGGGGCTATTCACGTAAGGAGACTCGTGCTACCAAACGGGTAGCACAGTTTCTGCCAAACGTTTTTTCACTGATTGGGCGAGAAAATTGAGTTCCTCCTCACTGTCGTTTTGTTCTGACAATGTCGCAGCACGCTTCAGGAGTTCAACCAATAAGTGAAACAGGAAATGTGACGTGGAAGATGTATGTTCGTACGACCCGACCACGACACCTTCACCTCCAATCGAAAAACAAGCATTACTGTAGAAAACGTAACACGCTCACTCGTAATATTAAATTGTGCTAAAACAATAAAACCGTTGCGAACGATGAGTTGGTTTCCGTGGTAGTATACGTTCTCCCGTTGTTTTGAACAGCGCAACCAGCAACAGCGTCGACGCTTCAAAGCCGGTAATTGAAAAACATCCTGTTTAACAACAGCTCTGCTTCTCTTTGTCCGGAATCGCAGATCGCAACCAGCCGGCCGGCGCACAGATAATAGCGAGCTCCTGGTGGGAAGAGATAAGCTGTATAGCGAGCACACTGGCAGCAGTTGCGACAGTGGTGGCCTCTTCGGTTGTGTACGCAACACACGATACCGTCACCATCTACCCTGGCCAATCACCTCCTCCGTCCCCCGCCCCACGCCCCTCCCCCTCATTCCCATCCTATCCCTTGCAAACACTCCGCCCTGCCCCTCCTCGCTCTCTCCCAACACTTGCCCTCCCCTCCTTTTCCCACGGAACAACCAGCCCCTCCAACCCCCCCCCCCTTATTGCCCAACTTCGCGGCTACAAAACGTTGGAATGGTTGCAAGCACGCTGCTCGCCATTGCCTCCCTCGGGTTGGCTGTTGCGGAATACGCTAACAATGGTGAAGACACAAAATTCCTTACCCCCGCTAACTCGACTCCTTCTCCATCCACCGATTATCCCCCCACGCCAACCCCTTCCTCCCCTCCCTCAGCCGGCTCTCCTACTTCCCGCTATCCCTTCTCATCATCCCCGACATCCACCTCTCCTCCCACCTCTCCAAACACCTCCTTCCCCTCGTCTTTCCATCCATTCGACGATTCACCGTAATCCTCTCCCCCCCTCCCCTTATCTCTAACCGACCCCCCTGCGTCGCTTGCGTCCCCCACAGTCCCCCCTGTGACTCCTGCACTCCCCATCGCTCCTCCTGTGGCACACATTGCGACCCTCACGCCCCCCCCTGCGGCCCACCACTTTACCATTGCCCCATACACCTCCCACCGCCCCTCCTGTGGTCGCCTCTGCATCCCCCACCGCTACCCCTGTGACCTCCTCGAGCTTTGTCTCCTCTTCCTCTAAGCACGCTCATCTCGTAGCCGGTCCCTCGGTGGCCACTTCATCGCCTACCGCTACCTCTGTGACCCCCACTCCCCTCGTTAATCTCCCTGTGACCGTCCCTGTGGCCCCTGTCTCCCCCACAGCTCCCCCTATGGCCGCTCCTGCGGCCTACACCACTCACCCTTGGGCCCTAAAAATCCCATCCCCTCCGCCTGAAATACCTGAAATCACCACTCCGGCATATCAATCACACACGTACTCCGACACGTCCGACTATTCCTCTCCCACGGCCTCACCCACCTCCACCTTCTCCACCCAGACGGACAACACCACAACCACCCAGGCACCCCTCCTACTCGGTGCCACCCGTGCACCCGGTACAACCGCTGCACTCGTCGCCGCCCCTGAACACACCCTGGCACCCGATGCCCCTCTAGTACCCGGCCCCACAATTGCACCCGTGGAAATCCCTTCACCCGGTGTCACCCTTTTACCCAGACGGACTCTGGCGCCCGGTGCCTCCCAGACACCTGGCGGAACATTTCCACCCGGTACTACTCTGGCACCCGGCACCACCAGTGCACCGGTTGATACTCTACAGTCAACTACATCCAGCCGGGATTTGTTCACCCACGCCCCCACCGCTCCCAACACATTCTTCCTCCTATTCCCCTCAATATACCCGGTCGCGGTCGCGCCTCCCGTTGGCAGGGCGTTGGTATTCTTACTTGCCTTTGTTTGTTACGCTATGTTGACGTTGTTGTGCTGGTGTTCGAAACGTCGACACTCACAGAGAGACTGTCAACGCTATGAGAATTACAGCGAAGTTTGAATTCATTGTATATTCAAGACGATTCAATCGTCGTTATTATAACATGTCTAGTTCATTAATCTTAGTAAGGTGTTTTGCCATATTGGTTCTATTAAAGATGCAGACCCTTCGCGGTGCTCGAAGCGTCGCTGTTCCCAGGTACATATGAAGTACAACATGAACGCGCCGAAGCTTAGACCGGTTGATGGGCTTTGTCCCGAAAGCGGAGTACCTTGCAGTGTGCAGATCCTATCACGCTAACGGAGGAATCAATGTCGGAACAACACGTACAGCAAAGAGTTTGCATAGCTTCGTCCTGTTGCCGCAAATGTGTTGACGAACGATGACCATACGCTAAGCATTGTAAGGGATTTTCGCCTTTGTCGAGCGTAATCATATGGGTTTGCGGGCGGGAACGTCGGGGAGAGTTGTTGAATTATATGAATATTCCTCGTTTTGGGCTTAGCGTACTTGACGTGGAGTTACAGGGGCAGCAAGGACGTTTCGCCTTATTTTCTCTCATTGATGTTTTTGCATAATACTTTCATTACCAGGCTCCCTGGTTTAGGTTCCTCCGCAAACGTTCCAATTTCGTTGGGGACGACCTTCGAAACAGCTAGAGCATTAGAAAAATACCGAAAGTACTCGGTAATATCCATGACCCTGTATAATCGCGTTGGGGCAGAGGAAGTGTACTATGTTCGGCTTGGCTGTGGTATATGACGGGTTGTCTAACCCGGAGATATTTTGTTTCTGACGATTGATTCTACGACAGGGAAGTGATGGTATCAGGTTGTATCGTTTCAGATTATCTGCGACCCTCGGCCATGTGGCTACCCCATTTGTTTGCAATCGTCATCCTTTTTGTTTTTCGGGTGCCATACGCACCATGAGATTGCTACATACGGTATGCCAACGAAACAAATATATATGTAAAAATAATTAGCTTAGAAATGTCTCCCTGACGTATATTCGAGAAATGTGCGTGCGTGTGTCCGTTTGCAGTCATAAACCCCGATTGTGCTATTAGTTTTCCGGAACGATACCCGACCAAATCAGTTGACACTACCGCTGAGACGCTGGCCATCGCTCATCATGTTTCCTACCTTCAGCAAGTTTCAGCTCGTTTACACACCGCCTGTATGGTGTTGTCCAATTTCCCATCTACCTCGTCGGGCATCCACCACAGCCGTGAATAAAAGGTAGATTTGTAAATAATTGAAATCGTCTAAATGCCTCATATATTTGTGCAAAATGGATGGTATCGTTTTGAGGCCAGCAAACAAATAGGGCATCTCTTGATGTCCAACCGAAAACACGTCGGTGGTCAAGATAACACCACCATCATGCTGAGAAGACCACCCGCACCTTTTCGTCATTCCCCCCTCATCTCGGCCTTTGCAGTGGGTGGTCAATCCCTATGTTCCTCTCTCCTTGCCCCCTTCAACCTACCTTCCTGTCATCGTCTGACTCGAGAGGAGATCGAGTTTGGTAAGACAGGTTTCTTGCAGTCACCGTCAGAGTAACGATTAACTTCACAGGTGGCACGAACCCCACCCCTTGCACAACGTCCCACAAGGAGCAACCACACGGTTGGGTTGCCACACTTGTTGGCTCAATATTTTCTGACCGGTTGTGCTCCTCGCGTGTGTAACCACCGTAACTATTACTATTTTACTGGTATGCTTGTTTTTGGACTACCCCAATGGAAGTTCTGGTCGGGTTGCGCGAACGAATGTTACCGAAGTTATGTTTGGGGTGAGATATTGAGCTCCTCATGTGAGTAGCTCAGAAAACCTGCTGCACCCCTACCGTGGGATGGTTCCAAGGTTCTCCATATTATTGTGCAACCTCATCCCCGGGTACATATTGTAACCTCAGCGATCGTTGACGTTTGTGCGACGTCTATTTAATGTTATGTTGTGAATCTTGCGATAATTACACTGGTTGCACAACGTGTTCGACACGAAGGTTGCCAAGGCCCATCGTTTTTAACACGTTGTACAACCTCATCCCAGCGTACATAGTGCAAACTCTATCGTTGTGAGGTTGTCCATATTGTCTGAATTGCAAAGGTTGCACAACGTGTTCGACACGAAGGTTGCCAAGGCCCATCGTTTTTAACACGTTGTACAACCTCATCCCAGCGTACATAGTGCAAACTCTATCGTTGTGAGGTTGTCCATATTGTCTGAATTGCAAAGGTTGCACAACGTGTTTGACGCGAAGGCTGCCAAGGTCTATACTTCTGAACATGTTGTACAATTTCATTCTAGGGTACATGTTGCAACCTCTGCGATCGTGGGAGTTTGTGCAAAACACCTGATGTTAGGTTGTCAATCTCGTCGGAATTGCATTGGTTTGCACAACATTTGCGGCACGACGGTTGCCAAGGTCTATATTTCAGTACATGCTGTTCGGTCTCATTATAGTGTACATATTACAACCTCGGTGATCGCGGGAGTTTGTGCAAAACACCTTGGTGTTAGGTTGTCGATATGGTTATAATTGCACTGGTTTGCACCACGCTTTCGGCACGAAGGTTGCCAAGATCCATATTTCTGAACATGTTATACGATTTCATTCTAGGGTACATATTCTAACCTCGGCGAACGTGGGAGTTTGTGCAAAACACCTTGATGTCAGGTTGTCAATATTTTGCAGCTTTACACATCGCACATTGGTTTCGTCACGAACCTTGCCTCGCCTCAACTGGTGGAAGGTGTTGTACACCGTTGTCGTACTCTACGTTGTGCACATTAAGTTTAATGACACATCGCACATGTTTATGGGTGTTACCCTCCAGATGTTCGTGGAAAACGCGGAACAACGCCTATTGAGGCGACCGACGCGTGTTGTTTGTCGAGTCAAGCATTCCCCAATAGCCCGCCATGAGCAGATTGCACATGAGTATAAAATATACTAGAACGTGAAATATGATTCAAGAGCGCTCTACGCGACTTGTCAACCAGCAACGTGGTGGGTAACCTACTGCGTCCACAACGTGCTACGAACCCTGTGATCATACATTTACACTGTGACCATATATTTACACAGTTGGATGCTACACGCCGTCACAGCCAACGTAAAAGGGGGCTTTCATTCATATTCTGCCATACAGACTTGTGTACAATCTGCCACTGCGGTGCGTACGTAACCGCCACCCAAGCAAAAAACCCTTAAAGTCAAAAGACAAAGGACAACCGCAGACAAATGCTCTGTCTGTGTCACTGAGCAAACCGCCCCCCCCTGAACAATTTATAGGCTCCCATTCATAAATGCCGGCAGGAAGTATACACCGGTCACAACAGCGTCGAAGCACAACGGTGATGGTTTGGGTACCGTATAGCGTAGGCCACGTCGTTTAAAATCTAGGCCTTGGACATTGGGTGGGGAACAATGGAGTATGCACTATCGACAAACCTCCCACATATGATGCAATCGTGGTAGTGCGGTGAGACAACAACTCACAAAACGTAACCCTGGTGAACCCCCCAAAGCATGACAGCACCGAACCAGTGTGCTGCCGATATGACCAGACTCTTCATAGCTTTGCCCTCTAACACGAGTGTAATGCCACACCTGCGCCCGCACACTAGCGCCGGGGGCAGGGGCAATACGGCCGGCACCTCGGCATCCTATTCAAACTATTTGTACATCATACTCAAGCATGGATATTTAGGTATACGACAACGGACTGCACAGTGCACACCTGCGACCAGCAACGGGACTGCAACGCCTGCTTGTCCACGCGTATTGCTCGGGCCCCATACCGCCTAAACGTTACAATCTAAGCGAATCCTCTTGAATATACCACTAACAATCTAAAACCAACTTCGTTCCTACGGTAGGTTTCCTTTCCGTAGGTTCACCTCAACATCAACAAACAGACCGAGAGAAAGCGAAGATGGTCGAACAACGACATAAACACTAACATTAACATAAACCATAACTGTATACCAAGGCAGGTCCTGCAGCTGCGCTGCTCTCAGTGAACAACCACAACAACTTTATGACTCGTACCTGGTAGTTGAACGATACAAAACGAATCGTCTGCCGAATACAAAATACGCATCGATCAAACTCAAACAATATTTCTATAAACGAGCATACAAGGGCAACGATGCACGGCCACTGTTTGGCCGTTTTTCCTATTGTTTCATTGGAGCTAACGAACAACAAAAAGAGAACGAAACACACAAACTATTTATCAGCAAATCTCCTGACGTTCACCACGACCGGCCTATCAGCCGACTAGTGTATCAGACGGTTTCCGCTCCAGACGTGTGCTGTCGGCAAACACGCACTGGCCGAATTGTTCCGGTCTTGTTGTGCTATGCACTCGCCGGCATGCCACCTTGTCAACGTGCATCAAGGCTGATCAGGAGACGTGTAAACGAGTTAGCCGGAACAGGTTTAATGTACAAGATGACTCGCTAGAATATTTGGTGGTTCCAAGAATAACCACGTATATATTCCCGGTCATAAAGGCGTTGGGCACACTGCGGGCACGGTTCGGCGTTAGACGAACGTCCGCCATAAAATGACCACTATTGGTAGAACTCTACACCCAAACAACGCATAGTTAACTAAATCAATACATGAAGTACACAGTATCCACGTGCAAGAACCAGCATTGGTTGTGACGTCCTGTGGCGCATGAGCTTCGCGGAATAAAACAAGAAGGCTACCAACACGAAACAACGCGGTGAAAAGCAAGACCGGCGAGCGGCATAGATGCGTGACGCTTGATATGTTGTTGGTGTCAATGAGGTAAGTTTGTCCCGTATCATCCACGGCCCTCACGTTCTTGTTTATGTCGGGCGTTGGCGTACTTTGACGCTTGCGGGGCTTACGGTACTCGCACAAAACCGAAACACAGAACATGTGCATATATACCGACTGATAACCGTTTCCAAATGTAACTTGTTCGGATCAGTTTTCCTGCTCATGCGTGGTTATCATATAGGGGGGGTGTATGGTTTCCTTCAAGGCTCCTCGCTTGATTCTGGTATACGTAGGAGGTATGTATCTCACCCGAAGCCACCAAAACATAGGCCACAGGGCAAGACCAATATCATGGTATGGGTACACGACAAAACAAAAACAGTGAAAAACATAGATGTTATTCTTACGATGTTGGACGGTTGCTAAAGGTGACCACCCCCGTAGGTCAGCAGTATTCCTTGAAAATGAAAACCACGAACCCTACCCTTGTCGTCCAAGTCGTCACACTTTTCAGTGTGTAACTATTACAACGCGACATAGGACATGCGCGGAATACGTAATTGTTTCAAAACTGAAATAAAAGAAAATGTCGCGCGTTGTTACTCGCCCCCCTGCCCCCGCGCACCCCCCAAGCAATGTCTGCCTGGCTAGTCAAAACCCATTGTGTTCCGTCCAGGTATGGCGGGAATGCTAGGGTGGTATGTTCATACGCCTACGTTCATTCACGAAATTAGTACGCCCCTTCAACCCCCCGACCAATACGTGTTGATTAGAACGCGCCGGATTGAAGTGCCAGGTATACACGACCTGTTAACTGTTGTCGACGCCTGCGCGTGGTTAACGCGAGATGTGTAACAACTGAGCAAACAATTACACTCCCTTTCAGTAGTCTCCTGCAATCGCACTCAAGAGTAGATCGAAACGAAACACATATTTTTGGCCTTTATGCTGAGATCAGTAGGAACCCCGTGACAGGTACTGTTGTTACGACAGTTTTCGTGGGTGCGAGGTTTTTCAAAGAAGGCCTGGGCGTGAGTATCGAAGGTGACAATGTGAATTCTACCCGGATGAAAAACGCCTGCCGGTAAGGATGGGGCGTGGGCTGCGTGAGCCCACACCTGCCTCGTAGTTCCCTATATGTTGTTATGTTATCGTCGGTGCTTTACTACCCAAGGCGAGTATCGATACGGACAGCCATACACGATGGCTTACCAGCAAGGATCGCAGGCTGCTTCGTACAAAGGGCAGTCAGTGCACAAACTCGGAATTAGCATGTGAACGTGTTTTGTACTTGCCCAGCGTAGAAGGATGGGGAGGCGCGTTCTGGGAAAATGCAATCGATGTGTTTTGTGTCGTGCATGTTGAGCTATGGCGAGAGGCCGGATCGAAGCTTCCATCACGAGTGGTATGCATGCAGGCGTTATGACTACCTCCCAAACACGGATGTACACCCATAATGCTACTCTGACATGGTGTCATGTCTGTTTGGCCACGACCGCACCTGCCCCCTGGTGCCGAAGGCGTCAATCGGTGCTGGAAGAAGAAATCAAAAATATATACATACCGTGCTCAACAGCACTTGTTTGAGTTTCAGCCCTACAAGCCCAAGGCGTCAGGGGCCGCAGTGGTATACCGCTGACGGCAGAGCCATTAAGATCTCAAGTATACTGGTGGAACCCTACAAATAAGCTGACCAGCCTGTTGGAAGACGAGGCTAGTGCAGGCAGTGGTAACGCGGTGCGGACATAATTGTCGCTGATCTGTGTCTGGTGCCATGGCGATAACAACGGCTTCTGGATGGCCCCTTCAAGGTTTCTGTGTTTTCCGCTCATTTTGTTTGTGCTGTTGTGGGTAGGGGCGTGTCATTGCGCACACTTCATTATAGGCACGTGTAGTGCACGCTAAAGGCCACAGCAACACCAGCACGCAGGTGGGGTTGCAACCCACTAGTGTACCTCGAGGAGCTGGAGGTCCTCAACTTCTCACAAGACTGTCGATAGCACAACCTCTGCGGGAGGGAGCTATCGTAGAGGCGATGGCCAGCTCTGAACCTGTAGGCCGGCTGTGCTGTGGGACGTGTAGAACAAGCGATCGAGGACCGAGCATGCCCTATCGAGAGAAGATTATGCGGAAGTATCGGCTCGGGTAGCGACGCATCATTTTTGTCTAGCGCACTGACACCCACCCCGCGCAACACGGGCCCCTGCAAGCCCGAGTGAGGTTGTGATTACTACCTGCGTTTCTCACTGGACGCTTGAGAATTTCGCCCCTACGTGGAACGAAACATCGTAACAAAGGGGGGGCAGCTACCAAATACAACAAGCGCGATACGGTCAATACGGACGTAATACCTACTAAGCCAGCAGGCCTACTAAACAGCTCCACTACTAGAATAAAGCAATGCGTCCGCAGAACAGGCAGCACGCACCGCAGCGCTTTGAACCTAAATACACCAATAGCACCCTAAGGTGCATTGATACGACTACCAGAACGTACATATATTATGCATGATGTCTCAGCGCCCATTGAGTGTCCGGCTGGACGTCAAAGCTAATAATCAAGGCAGCCTGAACGCAAAGAGGGGGCTGGGAGATGATAATGTGAGTGGTAAACGATATTAAGGATAACAGTGTTGTCTTCATGGCGCAGCCGAGCGCAAAAGCATAATGCCGCAGCTTCCGCTCGTTTTTGTACGTGTGCATCCCGTATGTATGTCGTTGCACACCTACTCGCATCTCACTCGCGTCAGGTTCGTCGCATGACACCTACGTTTTCACACGCCTGTGCCGAGCTGTTGCATATTACAGAGGCATGCCTGTAGTGCGAGATTGCTAAGGCCCGTCCACCGTAAGGGGCCCCTGTACAACGCACACATGTGATTATACATAAATGCCCCCTTCTCGTATGTGCACCTGGTGGGGGTTAGTAGTCGTTGGCAGATGTATGCACCTTTGCCCCCAACGAGGCCTGCACCGTATGTATGCGGAAAGATGTAAATATACCTGCTGCTGCTGCTGCTGTATACCCCGCACGTACAGTATGTACGGGTTGTCCTAAACGCGCATGCGTAAAAATATCTAGCTCTCGCCGTTGATGGACTTTGTATCCAGGGTGTTTGGCCTGGGTCTGTGGTTCTTGGTTTTCAGCTTTCTCCGGCTAAGGGCCCGAATTAACGAGTATAAAATAAATTCAATTTGGAAAAAATAAAATTCAAATTCGCTTTTCATTGGTCAGCACACGCACCAGCACCTAATCTTTATTGCTGGTGCGTGTGTTGACCAATGAAAAGCTGATTTGATTTTTGTTTTTCCAAAGTGTTTTTTTTTCTTTTCGTTAAAACGGGCCCTAACTGTAATGGTATGGGCTAGGAAGGCCGGTAATTACCTCTGCATAGGTAATTGGTCCGTTTTCGTATAACTTGGATGACATTCGTATTCGGTATTCGGGGTATTTATAATATCTGTGGGCCATACTTGAAGCCCATCCCGAGCAGATGTCATCTGGCTCGGGGATTAATAAAAGCTGCTTCTCTTCTACGCTTGACTCTACGGAAAGTGAGTAACACCAAGGATGCTTAATAGACAAACCTGCAAGGGGATACTCTGTGTCTCACCCAGTCTTATCACACGTGGCGTCGATAATATAAGCTGCTTCTCTTCTACGCTTGACTCTACGGAAAGTGAGTAACACCAAGGATGCTTAATAGACAAACCTGCAAGGGGATACTCTGTGTCTCACCCAGTCTTATCACATAACCGTGTGGGTCTTCAAATTTTTTTTTTAATGTTTTAGCCTGTTCTACACGTTTTGTTCTTTGTTGATTTCCCCCCTTAGTTTGCATTTTTCCTTTATCCTTATATTCATTATTCCGGGCTCCATGTGTCACTCCAATTTTATTTTTGGTTTGGATTGATTTGATGTTTTCTTGGTTGAGATGTACGAGGTGCAAAAACAACAGTATGCTGTAATCGTGTACCGCGTTTTACTTGATATTTTGTGTATTTTCTCCAAATGTGGTATTCTTCCACTGCGGAGTTTTCGGAAATTGTCCTGCGACCACGGACTACATTTTTCGCGATTAGCTAATGTGACAAACATAAGCAACAACAGCAGCAGCAGTAGCAACAACAACAACAACAACAACAACAACAACAACAACAACAACAACAATTAATTGCCAGTGAACATCGCATAAATAACCCTCATCGTACACCACCGGGTACTGGGTGTCCTGGATGCCGACGGGTAGAAAGGACGGTTTAGTGTGAAGAACACACACAAATGATGACGCCTGCGTTCCACCTGTCAACTTCCGGCACCTCCGGGGTTTCTGAAGAGGAACAATGTATATCATGTATCGTATATCATATGTATGCACGATAATCGTACCATAGTTAAGCTTTGACTGGGTTCACTGCCTCCATAATACCCAACATAATAATAGCAGTAACCTTGTAATATCCATATCGATACTTTCCGAAACAATAATTAGCATTATGAAAACTCTACATTACACGGGTGATATTTCGATCAATAATTATCGTGCGAAACAACCATAGATAGCATCGTGAAAATTAAATGGATCCCTATGGTTTCAAACCATATATAAGATGGTGATACATGCATAGACTTTTACATACATTTGTCCAAGGGCGCACAAAAAAAAAAAGAAAACGACACCACACACCTATTAAATAGGAAGGTCAGAATGAAAAACAAACCGGATCGCTGTGATCACAGGACGAAATGAGCTTTTTTTCGTTTTTTGTTCCCTTTGTTTAACTTGGTTTTAGAGACCCCCCCTATTTTTTTTTCGCTGGTCGGGGGGGGGGGGGAATTAAAAAAAAACTTGACTTATTGTTTTCTGGGATCACAACGGTCCGGTTTCTTCCCTCCATATAGGGGGGGGGGGTGTGTGGTGTCGATAACTTTTTTTTTTGTGCGCCCTTGATTGGAACTCGTTTTTTTTCACTTGATCATAAGACACCTGCTGCGCTCTCAGAGAGTCTACGACAAATAATTCGCGCTTCTACGATCCTTGCTTTCCCGAAGTTCTTGGCTTTCTTTGCTTTCTTCTACCCACACTAATTTCAAGATAAACATTTTCCACAATTATTTCAAGATATGCCCTTCCACGCTAAAATCAAGATATATTTTCTCAAAGAGTAAAAAAAAAGTGAAAAAGAAAAATGGATCTCCAGAACCTTGGTCAGAATCGAAGTATTATTACATATCGATATCCATTTTTCAAAACCACAAGAGGGTGAAACTTCTATCGATGCCGATTGTCCGGAACAATATAAATGGACGGAGAATTCCCTCGGACCAATATGTCCTGAACACATAAGACCTGCGAATCTTCTATCATATACTTACCTTAACCAAATAATATATGTTATTTTCTTACCAAGGTATAATTTTCCATTAATTAATATTAGTTTTTTTTCCCTTTCCCTCTAAGTCGTAGTTGGCTCCTCTCCCGCCTCCCCACTACGTCGTACTGTACGTGCCTCGAACTATATTTGCGAGAAGGGTTGAGCACTTTGTTCCCTTGTGGACTCGCCTCGAATCGTGCATACCCACGCTAAAAATAGCGCTCTCGACAACAAGCTGGTGGCATTTACGAATCAAAATCTCTATACATACGGAGACTCGAACCCTGGACATCAATCTTCCTTTATAGTGGCCGGCTAGAGTACCGGGGCGACCGTTCTTAAGCCATGGATAGGATAGCGAAATTTCTCGCGGCACCTACCGTCCGAAACCATACATAGAAGAAATAGATAGGATTGTCAAGTTTCTACCGATACCGTATAACAGCCGATTTTCGTAGTTGTGAATTACGTTTCCGATGAGATTGATAATCGAGAATATTGGGTTTTGTATTGTAGAGATGTAGTTGCCTTACAGTCAAAATACTAAATATACACCGTAAACTATCGTCATTTGAGACAGCCGTCGATAATAAAAAGAATAAGAAAGATCGGCATCTGCAGACTCAGGATATCGAAGATCGGAGGAAATCGGGATTTATGGGTGAGGTACTTCGCCCTTATATATTAATAAGTACAAATTCCGTCATATCGTCTGTTTTTCGAGACTGCTGTCAAGGCTGATTTCATTTTTTTCGTGCATCGATACCTTCCATCGATGGAAATATGAATACATTCTACAGCAGAAGCAGAGGTAGGTCAAACTCAGATGGTGAGCGAAATGCAACTCTTTCAAAAACAGCGAGCTACTAAAATTGATTATCATCCTCGTCGGAAAGGCAATTAGTATCAATTATCAAAATCGGCTGTTGTAGGTTCCACCTCGCAGCACCAACATTACATCGCTCGTTCAGGGAAGTAGGTACAAACGTGCGAAGGGGTTGCCTATTGAGCTATCGGGGTAAAAGGCCTATCGAATGCCCAGTACAGGGTGATCCTTCTAACACCCCCCCCTTCTCTGAACGTCTGGGTATTTGGGACGTGGGTACCGTATACGGCCATACGTTGACCTACCCGCTTCGTTTCAATAACTGGAGAACCAGAGAGATATGCTTTTTACGGACTCACACGCAAGAGTTTCTATAAAAGAAACGTTCGTAGCGATATTCGAACCTGTGTCCTGCCGACGACGCCAAATGTAAAGGTTTTTACCTACTACTGAGCTATAGAGGTGAAAGATCGATCGAATACCCAGCCCAGGGTAATCCTTGGAACACTACACCCTCACAATAAATAGCTTTTCGGCCGAACAGGAAATTGGTGAACGTGCGTATCGATACTCATAATGCATTGTCGACCACAATAACATTGAAGTTAATAGATACATACTGCACGAAACAAGGCCTGTTATTGAAATAGTTTCCTATATCGATACGTTATTGCCCTTGAACCTGTTGCCCGGAGTGTGATCAGTACACAAGCAATTACTGCTGTAGAATTTATAGTAAGAACAAATGCGTGGCACTTCCTTCTCCAGTTCGTCTCGTCTTCGTCCCGAACGGGAAATACCAGTTTGACGTGAAGACGACACACACATACATATTTTATCAATGAGAATGTACAATAGTCGGTACTACTGACTGTAAATCAAACTAAAACAAAATAAGGGATAGATCTCTCAGAACACCGTACGAGGGAGTGGTGAAGCTCCAACGCGTGGGTGAACCAGCGTTCCTCTAAGGCAACGGCCAAAGGATGGGGTTGGTGTTCACAAACACCGGACAGACAGAGTGCTCGGTAGAGGGACAGATATCTCAGAAAGAGATGCGAGCAGACGTGGAAACAGAGTGAGAGAGGTGCGGGGGCAAGACCACGCATCGCTCTCGGATGAAAGGCACAGACAACGTGCCGAGGAAGCATCACAGAAGATGCCCTAGCGTGCCTCGGTGCGTTGTACCTTTTACTTGCAGTAGCCTTTACCAGAGCTCTTGACCCACAAATCGTACCAGATAAAGTACCAAATATATTACGGTTTTGGTAGTGGTCCGCGCGTTGTTTTTTCAAATTGTTCAAAACGCGCGGCGAAGCCGCGCACGGGTCGAGCCTTAGCCTGGACTAGGGTTGGGGTTAGGGTTAGGGTTAGGGTTAGGATTAGGGCTGGGTTGGGTCGACGGGTTCTCGTGATTTGATTAAAAAAAAACACCCAAAAACACGTAAAAACACCAACAAATCGTAATATATTTGATACTTTATCTGGTACGATTTGTGGGTCAAGAGTGGTAAAGGCGCCTCTGGAGACCTGGCAAGCTCTGACTAGCCACATACGAAATCGGAACGCTGGTTGGTTCCCCCATTCAGGCACTACTAATGCAGTGTTGGATATCGAAACCAAGAACGTTTCGGTATGATAAGGCCAAAATAACTTCGATATTAACGATTATTATCGTACCGAACCGAAAACCCCAAAAATTCGATAACGATAACGATAACGATAACGATAGTGGAGGCCGAAGCAGATGTACAAAGCCCCCCAACGCCCACCTGCCCATTTACATATGAATATCGAATTCCATATTTTCTTGTTGATCTCAGCCTGCCTTTCTTATTGCTCGTTATCTTAAATACAAGCACCATCATACGTACTTTAGCAGAATCCACACACAGCAGTGTAGGACTCAGGAACAAAAACACTGGCGAAGGTTGGATTTATTATTTGAGAATGGATGCGTTGTACATTAATTTCAGTATAACGTCTTCCAAATTTCCTAGTTTTTCTCGTTAATTTCAGCCTGCTTGTCTTAATAATGCTCATTTTCTTTTTCGGTATATTGTTCTGCGGTATACAGGTGTACATCTAAAATATATCAACCGGTTACTTTGATGGTGTAACGCGTCTTATCCCCTGGTGGTGTTATCTTCGCATACTGCGGTTTGTTGTTGTATCCCCTATCCCCCTGAAAGGCGTTCGGTCTTTTATCTTCGTATCGTATCGTTATCGTTTATCGTTTTATCGTTATCGCTATCGAAATACCGAACTTGTTTCGGTCCTATCGTCTGTTTTCGAAGTATTATATCGAAAGTTTCGGCATGATACCCAACACTATATATACGTAGTACCTCAACCGTCGCTACCTCCTCGAAGATTGACTTTGGGCCCAACGAAACTAGCGGGATTGTTACCCATCAACTACGCGTTTGTATTACTGATTGTGACACTGCTGCCGAATGACAGGCAACACGGCGGTGGTGTCATAGACACCGTGCTGGCCCGGGCACCCGGGAGAGGAATAAGCCGTGTTGCTCTTGGGTGACACAGTGGCGTTTCACAATACACCCTCGCCTCTGCTGGTCGTGTCGATCTGTTTGCGTCCTTCTTCAACAATACCAGGTGAGTCACGCAAGTACGTATTTGCCTATTTTTTATCGGCAAGCCGCAGCACTGCTCCCTTGGGGATATTGATGCGGTGCATGCCTTCTCTGAGGGCCATATGAGGTACGGTGCGTCATCTACTTGGAAATGTTACTAAGTTTGATAGGTTTTTGGGGCGAGACTGGCTCGGTGTTTTTTTTTCTTGTATGTGATTTTCAAAGCCTTTTCTAACAGATGGGTCCTTAGTCGTGATTCTACTTTTACTTTCAACACAGCAGCAGTGATGGTTCTGTAGGAGACAATATATTACGCACTTGGAAGCAAGTCGACTACGGGTTTATGGCGGCCTAGAAGAGCTTCACATAACATACAGGGCTAACGTTTACTAGGTAGGCCGCCTTATTATATAAATATATCAAAGCAGTGTCTCTATAAGGCGATTAGCCTTGTATACCTATATCAGAATACCACCATATTTAAAGGCTCACTACCTTACACAAGAGCGGCAGTTGCCTTATGTAGACTAACTACGTCTAAACACACGAAGAGACCGACGCGTCGTGAGGCACCACCCCCCCCCCTCCTCTCGCCGCACAAGCAGTTGCGTAGACCAAGAGACCTACGGGTTTTGGCCAATTGGGCTACGTATAATTCTCTCGAAAATATCAACCATTATTAGCTAAAATGCCAAATAGGGTATCTTTATTTGTAGTGGAGTTGTAAGGCTTTATGTCTCCCGGGGATGTTGTTTGATAATCTCCATTTTTAGGCGATTTTTTAGTGTTCACGCACGCCGTCGGAAAACGTGTCGCTCTTTTTAGCCGCCGTAGGTTTTCGTGTCGCATTGATTTGACTTGATTCAAGTAGGGTTTCATAGGCCTGGATCACCCACAAAAAGGGAACAGGGGCATCTTGAGAGTTTCGTCGGTACGAGTCGTTTTTTGGACGAGGCCAGCCCCGCCCTCGCAGCTCGCAGCAGTGTGCACGCAGCTGCTCCAGATGGAGGCAGCCCCTGACGAGTATGACCAGGGCTTGCCATGTACACCACCAGAGTTGAAAAGTAAGGCCCTGTGAGCTGTGTGTGGTAAGTACTCGAGGTATCATACGACTACTCGTACGTAAAAATGAGCACAAGTACGAGCAAAACAGACGAGGCAAACAAAGACGACGATGACGACATCCTCAAACCTAGTAAGCTTGAGGCTGCTGGTGCTGCTTACTGCTGTTGCTGCTGCTACTGTGGTGGGGTGAGTGCCCTCCCCGCGATCGAACGGGCGTCGAGTGGCACCTTGAAAAGAGGCACCTGGGAAGCAAGGGAAATAAAAGCACTTGCTGTATGACTTCATAGTTCGGCATCGGGGACACTGCGGACACTGCCAAATCGATTTTTTAAGGGCAGCGGCCAAAACAAGGTATACCTCGTCCATTTGCGGCCAAAATCAGGTACATACTTAAAACCAAGTAAAAAACGCACTCCACGTGCGCTGCCATTGGTCCAAAACTCGTTGTACCGGTTTTTGCCTCTTCAAAACCCAGGTATACCTGATTTTGTCTACGTCGTACTCTGCTTGACTTTCATTTTTTTTGTCGTTTTTAAGCCAATCAGAGGCCCTTCATAGTTCCACCCTATGCCCCCTATACAAATGCCGACGTACGCGGAGACCCCCTTCTCCCTTCGCACCTCGCACTACACGCCACTCGAGCGACACACACACACATATCTGCCTGCACACCTCCGCCGAAATAATACGAGATAGAAGGATCCCCTTCGGGATTGTTGTTGACTTGGAATACCAGGGGTGTCACAAAAGTTGAGAAGGGAGAATACAGCAGCAGGCGTTCGTTCCTCGTATTATTAATAGCACCTACTCGTACGTAGCCACCGGGCGAGCACGAAGAGCATGAAAAAACTCTACTTTGCATTGCAAGGAACGGCAGGTTCGTGGGGTGCGTTTTTAACTTGATTTTAGTATGTACCTGTTTTTGGCCCCGAACGGACCAGGTGTACCTGTTTTTGGCCGCTGCCCATTTTTTAATATAGTTTTTGTACGATGCACGTGTGGTGTTGCTTTCAGCAGCGACGAAGAAGATTCCTTGTGCCCTTTGCTTGATATCTCATGCACCCCGATGAGTTGAGCCGAGTTGAAATATATTATGGATAGCTCTTGATGTTTTCTTTTGGATGCAGCTATGAACACGCTGGGCATCCAACTTATAGCGCTCGTGGTGGCGGCGTTGCTGAGGGCACCTCGATGGGGAAAAAACGCAATAATCTTTAAAGTTACAGCCACCCGCGTAAAAACGCCGGGAAATAAATCGAATTCTTTTCCTTTTTTTTTTTTTAGAATATGCGTTGCTATTAAAAAATCGCTCCATTTTCGTCTGCATTCGGCGCCGCGGCAGCTTCGAGTCACCAGGTGCCAATCATCGTGCGGACCAACATCAGAACCGTTGCTGTTTGGTCAACTGTACGAGACCAAAACGAAGGGCCTCGGCGAAGAATAGGCACGATTCAGGCCGGCAGACTCGGCAGACTCGTAAAACGAGGAATTTCGTTAGGCCTTCTCGTGCGTCGTTGACCCTTCAGCTCGACATGCCCACACCCCCGCCGTGCCGTGCTACCTAAGGAAAGATGCAAACTTACGAGACGCCAACAGCTCACAGCAGGACATCTCACAAATGACGGCAGGACATGAGTTGTAGTGGTCATGAGTTCGAATATCACGACCGCCATGAAAACACTTTATAATAAAAAGTGAAATTCCTCATGTCAATATTCTGGAAACACTTCCAGATCCCCATAAATAGGAACCGCGTGTGGGTCACACGCGTCCACCCGTGTATCGCGTCTGCTCAAGGGCGAAAAGTGATATAAGGCTTATAATCCATTGCGATTGCAAGCGCAGGTTCGTGTCCTGCCGACGGCGCCATTTGGTTTAGGCCTTAGTCCGTTGGGCTACTCGTACTGGTAAAAGGTAAACACCTTCAATACGTGTCTCCAGTTTTTGGGGACAAACTACTTGGAAATTGTTTTAAGCAAAACAACCTCAGCCTTATAACACCCCCCCCCTTGAAACGGGCCGGATATACGGGTCAACGCGTGTGACCAACACGCGGTTCATATTCATTGGGATCCAGAAGTATACAAAGCCAAGAAGGTTGATGTGTGTTGTCTTCACATCAAACCCGTGCTTTCTTCACGACCACATCAGTACAACCAATGTCTGTCGTGATTCCTAATCGGAGAGAGATACAAATGCTGTGGTCGCAGACTGTTGAACAGACACAACCCGAAACAAAATAAACGCAAATGATTAGGTAAAGCAAGTGCTAACGTACCGCGTACGAAAACACAACGACACGAGCCGTACCAAACAAATATAACAAACATCCAATAAAAAACTAATTATGCAATGAAACATAATGTAAATGACGCACGGAGACAGAAGCGCCCGTAGATAAGCTGCTTTCCCAGTAGTTTCATGGCTACGTCGAGGCCATACATTCGATTTCGAGGTCACTCCAACGGAATAAGGTCGGACGAGATCACCAGGAAGGGGAGAGAGGAGCACAGACGGACAGACCACCCCACGGTATGTGACTGACAGGGAATGAGGAGATCACGTCAGAGGCAACAGGGGCAGACCGTAGGGAACGATACTAGGTGTTCCTTGGGATAGGCATCCTTGTTAGCGCATCGAGGTGCGCGAGATATATATAATTTACGTAGGAAGAGACGACTGGGACGTGCGGGAGATAATATGCCACGCACTAACATTGGCACACGGAAACATACAGGCGAACAAATTTCTCACATTAATAGTGGAATACAGCACAGGAGTCCAGCAAAACAAAGTAGCGCAGCCATACTCAGATGAGATAACTTAGAAAACACGAAAACCCTATTGACAGTCAGAACAAGATAACCGGCCACACATCGGAGGATACTGTATAAAAACACGAGTAAGAGAAAACAATCACGAGTATCACGAGACGATGGCAGGGAGAGAGCCGGAACACTATAATATCTACGTACAGTGAAGTTACCTGTCGTGGGGAAAGTCAGTCAGCGCGTACCAAATGCCACAGGATGGATTGGTACGACTCGCCGGCAAACATACTAGACAGGGTGAGGTGGGGGGCGAGGTATACGATAGTCAGCCAAGCCGCATCGGGTGGAAGCCAGCCCCAAACACATGAGAACATCATCACGTTTCCGAGCAGCCGTGGAAACTAAGAAACAGGAGATCCGAAGAGATTCCGCCGAGGAATAACCAAATAGTAAAAACAAAAACAAAGCGCTCTTCTCACGGGCAGAGCCATCACCGAATACCAGATATGGCATAGGGACCGTTCATGTATACGTAAACCTTTCGCCCCGGTGGGCTAGAAGGTAACCACGGAGCGTGTTAGATGTAAGGCCGTGAGTTCGAGCCCCCCCGAGTGCATGCTCGTTAGACGTTTTCTTGCAAAAAATAACCTTGACTAGCGGAAAGCGCGAGAGCGTGAGTTAGCAAAACTCGATGAAGATCGACAAGCGTTGGGAAGGCTGAACCATCTGCGCCATAAAAGTCAAGGCAAGGACCTTAGTGAGGGAGGAGGGAGAGGAGTCTACTTCGTGACCCGGATCTGAGTTACGACAAGAGAGGGAGAAGCACAGAAATGCGAAGATAATAAATGGGGTGGAAAAGAAGAAAAAAACGGACAACAAAAATATTATTAAATATCACACGCCGGGCCGACTTTAAGCGAGAAAATCAGAGAAAATAAAATATATATATAATAAAAACAATGGTAGATTTAGTCAAGTTTTATACGAGATACAGGCACGACCTACCATGTCAAAGGAGAACTATGGAGCGAATCACGCTAAACGTCAGATCCCGGGGTCGTATGCAACGGATTATCAAAAACAATGTTACAAACTGTCCAGCCGGACGATGGCTGGGCTAGACAAGCACACGACGCATAAAAATATATTTAGACACATACTGAAGTAAATCTTGTTTTAAATAAAAACTTCGTTTTTGGCCAATAACCAGTAATGGGTACACCCGGTCGGTTTTCACTGAACCACGGGTATCGGCTGGAATCGCGTACAAGCACACCCAGCGAGCCACGCAGTTTGCTACTCGTGAAAACAAATTCTACCCAATTTTGAGAAATACTGTCCCACCTATAAATGTCCATTATGCTTGGCTTTCAACCATTTTTGGTCATATGTTTTGCTTAACCACTTGCCTATAGTATGTAGTATACCTCGCCCTCTACTGCGTCGCGGTCGCTCTTTCGTTGTTTCGTTTTCTTCCAAGTTTTTCAAAAATAAAATAAACTACATTCAACCATTTTACGCACCTGGGTACGTGCGTCGTTAGAGTGATGCGACAATCACCTCTATGTAGATCATACCGTAGGCAAAAGACAATAGTCTCGTAAATGTCTATTATTAGAGTGTTTGCGTTTTTTTCTTTCTTACTTTTACTTCTCTAAAAATTCTCCCGAAGGAAGGATTTGCGGCAATTTTTTTTAAAAACGGCAAAAATGTACTTTACAGAAGTACGTTTTTGATCAAAAGTTACTGTAACTTTTGGCTCTCAGTTTCATTGGCCTACACACACCGAACATTCTACCGACGCAGAACCCCACAAATTATGGGGCATGTCTCCCATAGGCCCCAACCTTGCTGCTTGCTCTACACAACACAACAAGCCGGTGGGAGCACAGAGGCTCGAGAGGTGTGCTACAGTATGATACGGACAAGCGGTGCTAGATTTTGCTGACGGGGCGCCGGCGGACTGCTGGCGGCCCGCTACGGTACGCTCTCGCCGGCTTGGTGTCGTGGAGGATGCGCTGTTCCGAAGAACTAGTTACTCGTACGAGTCGTACTCGTATGGAGGCGTAGTCTTACCGCCTTGCTTGTAGAGCGCGACAGGATGACAGATCGCCGTGTATCATTTCAATTTCACCACACTGCGGTAGCAGCACTAGCAGCACTAGCAGCAGCGGCGGCGCGCCGCCACGGTCTATATATGTCGGGCCCCGGGCGGGCTTGGAGCGGAGCGTGCCGGCGCGGTGTCGCGCGTAGGTCGTGGGCAGCAGCAGGAGCAGCACACGACGACAAGAATAGTTGGACGCGAAATCGAGAAAAGCAAAAACGGAAGCTGTTGCTTCTCCTGCTCTGCTGCTGCTCTGCTGCTGTTGCTGCTGCTGCTGCTGCTGCTGCCGCTGCTGCTGGGGCTGCCGCCACGTATATAGCTGCAGCCACCGGTGCTGCTGCTTGCGGTCGTGGGATTGCAGCTGCGGCACTGCGGTCATACCCCTGCCGCCGCCACCGTTGCTGGGCTGCCGTGCCTCTAGTACGCTACTTTTCGTTTTCCGTTTCGTTGTTTGTTTGGTTTGCCGCATTGCCTCACCCCACTTCCCTTATTATTTTCGGACGCGTCGCCTGCAGGATTTTGTTTACTTCTATCGCAAACACACCGAAACCTTGAGGGGAAGGGAATTCACTTTTTTGAGCGGAAGGAAAGTATGCATTTTTTTTACTTCTATCGCAAACACTCTATTAGTTTCCGATAACATTCGACTGTCTATTGTGGCCCTAATAATATAATTAATTGAAACGCATCAAGCTCTATCCTACAGACATTTTCTATCAATTGAAACTCACCAGGCCCTATTGTCCATTAATTGTTTAATAACATGCAACCAGCTACGTCAATGGTCGAAGCAATTGCCATTACAAGTTGTCTACGAACGGGCATTAATTAGTAGTTCGGCCTCTGTTGCGCGCAGCGCAACACGCCTGCGTCGCATGTAGCGCGCCGCAGGCGCGCAAGCTCCCCGCAGGGGCCCCCGGAGGCCCCCACGGGAGCCCCCCCCAACAGGGCCCCCGAAGTGTCCCCGAAGTGCCTCCGGAGGGCCGCCGGAATCGAAACAATTGCGATCTATGCGCGAATATACGCCTCAAAACTAAGTAAGAAGCCTTTTAATTTGTTTTTGGCTACGGTGAATAGAAAAAAGCACCTCAAAATGAATAAGAGCCTACGGCGAATAGCAACAAAAGTGCCTTTTTTGTTTTCAACTATGGCGAATATAATTACGTCTACATATTATGAAAAAAATACCCTCAAAAACGTTTCTCGCCTCCGGCGAGATATAAACGCGCAACATTGTTTTCGCGTGGGGCGAAAAATTTGCGTGCCCAAACACGTGTGTTGCGCTGCGCCCAACCAGCCTCGCGGCGACTGTTACGGAAAACGGTTATTTCGGCCAAATGTTGCGCCAGCGCAACAGCGGAACACCTAATTAATGCCCTGGTCTACGATACTCTATTGTTGAACCCGTAGTATATTGTAATTTACTATCCCATTCTGTTGTACGTAGTGGTAGTAGCCTATTGTAGCATATTGTCGGTGAGAATTGCCCCGGCAATTTCATTTTATTGACATAGTTCCAAATCAATTGTGCTTCCAATTCCATTTAAATAACACTTATATAAATCAACTGTGCTGGCAATTCAGTTCAATTGACATCGTTCTAAATCAACTGCGCGGGTAATTCCATTTCATTGACAACCTTCTAAATCAATTGTGCTGGCAATCCCATTTAATAAACATCCGTATAAACCAGTTGTGCTCGCAACTCCATTCATTTATTCGGCATCCTTCTAAATCAATTGTCCTGGCAATTCGATTCAGTAGACATACTTCTAAACCAATTTTGTTGACAACCCCATTTCATTAGCATCCTTCTAAATGAATTGCGCGGAAAATTTAACTTAATAGACATCCTTCTAAAAATATATCCTGTCAATTTCATTTATTTGACAGGCTTCAAAATAAGTTGTCAAGACCATCAGGCATTTCCCTTTATTAGAATATATATATATATAGTTTTGCCGGTCAATTGATTCCGGACGCTGCACTAGAAAATTGACACATTCGTGTATGCATGAGGACGTTATTTCTTGGAGTTGCAAAAGCAAACGATTCCTGAGGATGTCTAGCGATTGGAATTACCGTGCCAATTGATTCATGGGACAGTAGTCTATTAGTAAGGAATTGATTAGACTGGAATTGACCAGACAACACATTTAGGAGAATGCTCATTTAATTAGATATCTCGGACAAATCGTTTGGTGGTGGATCGCATTATGTTTCTACTTAAGCCATGGAAAATAGACATCGTAATAGACTATTGGGCCTACAAAAGACCCACCGAAAAGTCTATTAATTGAAATGAGGCAGACGATTGATTCATAACATATTATTGCAATTGGAATTGCAAAGACAATAACAGAATAATGGAGACCGCCTACTAATTGGGATTACTTCTCGTACGCAATTGTTTTAGAGCGTTGTAAACTAACTGGAATTATGTCTTGCAACTGTTAAGCACGGGAGACTCTAATAATACTCTATTACTACTTCATTCACATGTGCGCGTTTACAGTAGATCTTCCACAATTCCATTAAATTGGAATTGGTCGAGATATTGCGTTCGTGGTGTATCTATTATTCTGAATTGTTCGTCCCATAGGCTTGTGTCCTGCCCTTCCTATATATATTGTTTCCGGAACTATTTTCTAGCATTGTTTAGTAATTGGAATGGTTTAATCAAACCGGTTCTGCTCTGACATTCCAATTATAATTAGTTCAAAACATAGTTTAAGGTTTTGCCTATCAATAAGAGTAGTGTAGTCGATACGTTTCTGTCCCGCCTTTCCAATAGGTATCGTTTCAGCATTTATTTTCTGGTTGTATTTAATAATTGGAATGGTGCAATCAAAACGGGTCTTCCAATCGAAATTAACTCAACAATTTGTTTAAGGTCTCGCCTATCAATAGGAATTGTTGGACCAATAGGTTTCTGCCGTGACCTTCTAATTGAAATTGTTTCAGCGATTAGTAGAATGTCTTGCCTATCAAAAAGAGTGGTTTGGTCAATAGTGTTCTGTCCTGACCTTCGAAACTAGTTTCTTGGTTGGTTCAATAGGATTTATCCTGATCTTCCGAACAATATTGTTCGATCAATTTTTTTTTCTGACTTCGACAATTCCACTTGATAGACGGTACTCGAAATTATTTGGTTGGACAATTCCAATTGATAAACAGCATTCGAAAGAAATTGGCTGGACAAGTCCGACAAATCGATCTCACTCGAAATCATTTGACTGGGCAATTCCAATTCATCGACATCACTCGAAATCCTTTAGTTAGACAATTGCATTTGATAGATTGCATTCAAAATCAATTGTCTCCGCAGTTTAAAAAAATAGACAGCACCCGAAATCAGTTATATGCACAATCCCAATTAGTAGACAGTACCCAACATCAGTTGCTCGGGCAATTGAAATTGGTTTAGTGTTGGCATAAGGCCGTTGAGATCCCGACGTATCTATTGTGATGTGCAGCGACTACGCACTAATACGAGTATATGAGTGTATTATTAGTCTAGATATTCGGGTAAATACAATATGCGGATGGATCGCGAATTTGTCTTGCTTGTAGTGCGCCGTATTGTATGTCCAAATCATCTCCACCAGGAACGATGCTGAGAACGTTGCTAGAACGTTACTATATCTTTGTAGAGAACATTACAGAGAACAGTACGGATTACGGTATAATTAAACTGTCCGTAGCATGGGCATTGTACCAAGATGATCAGGTGCAGGCAATCCCCACCTCGATCACTCTACTCCTGTACTCTACTCTACTCCTCTTTTCTTCTTCACTCCTGTCTTCTCTTCTTCCTTTTCCATTGACCTCCCTGATGTCAATCTTGTTTCCAATATGGCCACATAAGCGCCGATTCAAACCATGACTTTTCTTCTTCACAAGTGATCTTTACAGACACATCGGTGCCACGTATGCCATCTCTTTCAACAGAGGCAGAGCCTCGACACGCGGGTCATTCATTCAGGTTAGGAGGCTGAACTTTGGTCTACGCACCGACAGGCACCATGGAACGACGTCTCCCGACGAGCTCCTCACGTTCTACATTCGAAGAAAGTTCAAGTTTTTCATTGCGGAGGAATTGAGTTTTGCTCCAAAACAACAGAAGATCATCATCTACCCGACAGCATCGACGTCGACTCTCGTCATCGATTTTCATCAAGTTCGTTCGACAGGGTTACTACAAGGAGTACTGCTTTCCCGCTTCTACGCGCGAAGCAGGTAAGGAGACTACTGTCACGCTTTTACGCGGATAGCATGTACGATTAACGAGTCCGGTTTCACGCTCCTGTGAGCGAAACTCGTAATCGTACATTCAACATCGTTTTCACGCCGGACCTGCCAAAATACGCCACGGACTATTTTTGTAAAAACGCACGCAAATCTTTGTTTTTGGTATTATGATACTTTGAAACTGAAAGCGAAAAGCACGTCACAAAACGATTTCTGCTCATCACACGTGAATCTAGTTACACACTACTTCAACTCTTTAAAGCATGAAGAAACGTTCCGAGACCTCTGTTTCTCCGCCATCAAAACTAAACTTAGTGTCGAGCCGGTTTCACGCTAGTTAAGCAACGCGTGCGGTCGTTATCAAAACCGTTTCTTCAAGCTACTATGCGCGAAATACATACAAATAGATTTGTCTTCGTGCAAGTATCGACGAGTAGACCTACAGCCAGGTCGATGAGGAATTTGCTACTCCGCGTAGCATCGGTACCCCCGCCCTACATCTAGGCCTCCATTTCCAGCAACGGTTTTAAGCTTTTCCACGGAAGCACGACTTAAGACTCGGAAGGAAAACTCATCCTTGTCCCTTGTATTTTGTAAGAAGACCAACAAAGTGCTGTATCACTCAGCCAGCACGTTGATGAAATCATCTACTCAGCCTGCCACGGGAGAGGCATTTCCTGTCGGTTTTGCTGTCACTACCAGCTCCTACATCTACTTCGACTACTGCTGTGCGAGCAACGCTGCAACATCACTACCTCGATATCTGGAAGCATCGACGGTCTATCCTGCAGCAGTTCGTTCGAAGTTTGTTTTTCAAGCTTTTGTTTCAGGATGGGAGACGACACAATCGCCCGTCTACGTTCTCACCAGGGTTCAGCTCCACAGCAACACCACTGAAGTGTTCATCAAGCAGCTGGCCATCACCTCCTCCAGCGCATTGGGGACCAGCTACGCATTCGGCGACATCTTAGCCAAAACGTCAACACTGCTCTGGGGGGAGTTTGCTGGTTTTTTGCAAACTAGGTAGTTCACACTTTTTCTTGCTGCATTCCTGGCGATATTTCATATTGCACCGCACAACACGCGGCACAACCGGGTAATATCAACCGGCACTCGCACTCTTCGAGCAACACGGCCCAGCACAACCGTACGGACTGACAGCGACGACAGGTCTTCACGAGCACCTCTTCAGGTCTACATCACCGTCATCAACGTCATCTCACAGTCATCTTCATCTACTCGTACATCTTTTGGTCTGTCCTTTTACGTACGAGATCATCATCAGCAGCATCACTTCTTCAACGACACAGCAGTACAGAATATTTACACAACAACGGCACGAAAAACGACGATCTTCAGCATCACGAGCAACAACGACTACGACTACGACTGTAGCTGTAGTGTACTGCAGCAGTAGGTTGGTATTTTTCTGTTTATTTTTTATATTGGGTTTCGTGGGGGGGTTATCGTTTAAATTGTTTTCTCTGTTGGCTTTGCCGTACGTACATAGAGTATTTTCACACGAGTACGGTTTTTGTACGATCCAACATGATGCGCACACCTGTATGCCGTAACGGGTACACATCTGCCTTGCTATCAGTTGATCTTTAGCTTTCCACAGCTTTACTTTGAGTACGTATCCTACATACACACTCACAATGCTTCTATTACACACATGTTAGTATATAGCTAGACACATACCTGTATACGTCCACGTTTTGTGTTCGACGTCATTCGATTTCTTAGTCCTAGGTTCCGTTGGGGCGGCGTAGCATAAGTACAGTAGATACTTTCTTACGTTTTATTTGCTAGGATATAGCTCGCTGGTCAACACCACAGCACCACGAGTATATTTTGCGATGCGATTGCGCCCAACGTAGTCTATTGCCGTACTATCTGTACTCCTAAACTTATTGCGAGTAGGTACGTACATACATGTACACGACAGAATATTACACGTTTCCGCTGTACTGGACGAATGTCATCAGTTTGCTACTTTGATTTCACGTTCATTGCTCTAGGTATTAATTCAGGGGCGCGTTGAACACCCAGCGGACGGGTTGACGCCTCTTTTCTAGGGTATACGTCGCTGGTGTTCACACCACGATTTTTTTTCTCCTTTGACTTTGCTTATACCAGGTACTACTGTGTAGGATTCATTTGAGTACGTAAGCACGTCTATACTGCACACTGGACACGCGTCTCAGTTATTTAAGTTGTCGCTTCAACTATCCAATGTTGATTGCTGGACAAACGAGTATTCACACGTACTGGGACACACAGTAGGTCATTGCTATTTTTGTCTGGGTACACGCCCACCGACTGTCTGTGCTTCTGCAAGATTACGTACTATTTCCGTAGCTCTGTTAGTGTAGCATTCAATTGAACGGGCGGGTTGCTATTAATAGTACAGCAGATAACGCTCTACGCTTTTCAATGTAGGTTATGACTCAGTGTGCTTCCCGTATTGACTGCGGGGCACCCGAGCGGAGAGGCTGGGCGCACCAAGGGTGGAGCCGAAACGAAGAAGGCTGGGGAATACGCGGAGTCGACACGACACTCAGAGGTTACGTAGAAGCAGCGTATGATGATACACATATTTATATATAGGGGTCTCATGGAATATTCTAGGCACATCGTTTCGTACATGAGGCAATCGCTAGGCATACTAATGTCAGTGTAAAACCAAAGGAGGATAGGCGATACACTGGGTCGTACAATCTGACATGGCATGTTGAATTCGCGTGAGAGGACCATACGTATACATATGTGAGCATCACTGGGGTGTGAGGTGGACGGAGCGTATGTGATGGAGAAGCAGCGGAGGGTAACCATGCACTTATTTGTGAATGTATACGTCACTAAATGGGACACGGAGTATATATAATACGCCCTGGCTAGGCGACTGGAACATTATTTGAAGTGGAACCATGGGTATGGTTAAAAGGGATGAACAGGGAGAAAAATGAGGTAACCGGTACGAGAATGAAGGAAGGAGTATTACTCGGACGCAAATATGTGTATATAGAGAGCGAACGAACCACTGCCTAGCCGGCCCATGTCATCTAGAACGTACGGGCGAAAGGACAAGCTTTTCGAGATCACCAAGTCGAACGGCCCGGAGGTACCAAGGGAAGCTCAACAAGCAGTTGGCCGTGCGGGACCCATCACTGATAAGCGATGACAACAAACCGGTAGGAAGGCCCATGTAGAGTCGAAAAAGCTTAGTTTCGCTCGACCCGTGCGTATGTCGTCGATCCCGGAGCGGACTCGTTTAGCAATACGTAAGAATAATAAGCAGACAAAACTGGACACCCCGAAATGGACGTGGTTGGTAAGTTAGCACATCTGGGGAAGAGCCAGATACATGGGAACATTCGAGACGTTGCTCGGAGAAGCTGTAAACAGCAAGAAAATATGAAGACGCGAAGTCCGACCCTACCGAGTCATGACTTAGACGAGTCAACAATGGTATTGCACGAACGCCCGCCGTGGTAGAAAAGGTGTACCCTGGACAGACGAACGTCGGCGGCGCTGTCGTCCTCGTGGTGGTCCTGACATGTCTCCCCTCAGTGCCAGAGAACACTTCACCTTCCCCGGGAGAGGTTGAAGGACACGGAGCTGATCTCGGGTAAGCCACCAGTGACAGAAAACAACTCTTCTTTCAATGGAGAGGTTTGTGGGTACAGAAACTCAGACAGGCGAGTAGACTAACATATGTAGATAACTAGACAGCACAACGTGAAGGACGAGCACGATCTGGGGCAAACAGTACGAATAATCGAATTGACCGAGAGGCTGGAGCAGTCTGAATGTTACTGGACCATTTAGGTACTCGGTCTTCGAGGCTGCGTACGATTCACACGAGAACTGACGAAGAAGGGATAGGCGGCACAATGGGCACATGCACGCGACAAGCCGAAGTGCGAATCTGCCCGTGACGAAGAGCGTCAACGAGGTCTCTCTCCCACCACGTCCAACAATATTAGTAAACAAAAGGAACAACAACCACCTACACTCGAAACAACTTGCCACAAAAAAAAAAGATTGGTTGTAAGTAGCGTAGGGACGAGATAATAATCTGAAGTTTGTGGCGGCGGGAGAGTGTTAATAAATAATTGGGGGTTGTGGTTCCCGTATTTGGTTGTTGGTAAATAAGATAAAATCTGCCGGGGCGAGCAGCGTTTCCTGAAACGAAGATTGAGAAAAGCACAGAGCGGGCGGGACGCAAGGCACAACATCGGAGACATAGCGGGGCTCTACGTATACAAAGCCAGAAGACTGGCAAGTGCCTTTTCGCGCAATTTCACTCACCCACCACCCTGTTTATGTTTAAGGTGGAAGGGAGAAGTAGTTACGATGCATTCCTGATTCCGGTTCTTGTTTTAAAGAGGACACGTTTTAATGGTAATGGATCATTTAGGTACTGGACCATTTAGGTACTCGGTATTCGAGACTGCGTACGATTCACCGGAGAACGGATGCGGCATCATGGGCAAAGGCTCGCGATAAGCCGAGGTGCGACGCCGCCGGTGACGAAGAGCGTCAGCGAGATCCCCCTCCAACCACTTCCAAAACGATTACTTATTAAAAGCAAAACATATAGGGGCACTGACGCCTGCTACTACAGAGATAACACTTTCTGGCTGACATGTTTTCTGTTTGACGGAGCCCCTTAACTCAAAATCGTCGAAACTTCATTCTTGTGTTGCAATACGCTTTCATTGTATAGCTAGGGAGTGTTCGTCTGGTAGCTCTTTTGTTTTCTCCCAGAACATTATGTTTGGGCGAGGTATGAGCTCCTCGAGTGCACACTCGCAAAACAAACATGGTGCCCTGTACCGTAGCAGGCATCCATTTCAGTCTTCTGGGACAATAGTTTGTTTTGTTTTCGGGTGCGGTACTATTTCTGGTATATTTTCGACCGCTCATGGCTGCTTACCGAAAACGATATTTCTCCTGCTCTAATGTTCATACTCGTTCCCTCAAGGCAGCTGTGGACAGCTTAGATCGTAGACAATGTTGGTTTTACATTTTTCAATCCATCCTACGCCTTTTAAACTTTTAAAAGAGAGCAACTTACACTAAACGCCTTACGGTGTCTCTGCTATTATACCCAAGGATGGAGGGGGGTGATAGCCAGCAAGCGTTGCTTCTGCCGTGTGCGTTACGTATAATGAAACTGTAAGAATGCTGGACAACGATTTGAGAACGTATGGCAAGTTGCAATCATTTCCCAGCCAGGGCCGGCATCAACGTTGGCATTTTCAGACAGAACTTGTTTGTGCGCCACCGAAACGCAAACCTCGGGAGTTTTCCAGCGCCGACGGAGAGAAACGTTAACGTGTTCCCCGACCCGTGCAATACTAGTTCCCGTGGTCTGATCCATTTAGTTGACGTACAAATAGATTTTCCCACTCGTATTAAAGGCGCGGTCTTGGAAATAGGAATGTTCTTGTCCATTTCTAACTGTGCTGCAATGCCACAGTCGAGGGAGTGCCAGTTTTCACAAGCTTTTTACACGTGGAGACACGTGCTTCACCAGGGGTGGCATAGTTTCACCAAACAGAGTTTTATTTCTGATTGGGTGGTTTGCTTACAAGGCTAAGCGTTCAGTTTTCTCTAAGTTTATGTTTAGGTGCTATATAGCGCTCTTGAAATATAAGCCTCCGAAAGCACAAGATGCTTTGCTATGGTAGCATCCGCCCGGAGCTCAATCTCTCACCTGATTGAAAAGTTACTTTGAAGACATTAATTCGCCCAACCCGATCCCAACACCTCTATCGCTAGTCCTAAAACAAGGACTACGTCAGTAAAGCCTATACAATTGAGGAGGTCAAACGGTCATAAACGTGTATATATTACACGCGAACCATACACGTGATTCGTCAGTCTCGCCGTAGTGTCTGTTCTCACATGTCTTGGAACAGCGCAACCAGCGCCAGCATCGACGCTGAACCATCAAATCTTGAATGACGCGTGTTTTTTACATTACCCCTGCTTTTGTTTGTCCCCAACTGCAGAGCGCAACTAGCCGGCCGGTGTACGGGTGATGTCGAGCGCGTGGCGAGAAGAGATAGGTTGTATAACCAGAACATTGGCGGCAATTGCGACAGTGGTAGCATCTACAGTGGTGTACGCCAGATACGCTACGGACACCATTAGCACCATCTCGTCACCTCCTCCGTCAACCTCGTCACACATACCCCTTCCATTACCATCCCACTCCTTCCAAACATCCCGCCCCCCCCCATCCGTTTCCCTCCAACATACCGCCAATCTCCCCTTTTCCCCCCATGGACGACCCCGCTCCCCCCGAACTTCCACCCCGTATTGCTCAAATGCGTGGGTACAAAACGTTGGAATGATCGTGAGCACCCTGCTCGCCATAGCCTCACTGGCAATGGCAGTAATAGAATACGGTAACAACAGTGGAGGAACTAATGAATTACCCGACCCCCCCCTTAGTTTCTCCACCCCCTCTCCCTCCCCCCCTTCTCCCTCGACCCCATTCCCTTCCTCCCTTCTACCCGACGACACCCTTGCACCAAGTGCCACCCTTGCCACCGTTGCACCCGGCGCCATCGTTTCACCCGGTGCCACCCTTCCACCCGGCATCACCCTTCCAACCGGCGCCACCCTTGCACCCCGTGAAACCCTTGCACCCAGCGTCACCCTTGCACACATGGGCACCCTTGCACCTAGTCTTACCGTTTCACCCAACGCCATCGTTGCACCTGGAGAAACCCTAGCACCTAGTGCAACCCTTGCACCCGGTGCCACCCTTGCACCGGATGCCACCATTGCACCCGGTGCCACCCTTGCACCCAGCGCCCCCCTTACACCGGGGGGCACCCTTCCACCTAGTCCTACTATTTCACCCGGCGCCACCGTTGCACCTGGGGGCACCCTTCCACCTAGTCCTACACTTTCACCCGGCGCCACCGTTGCACCCGGGGGCACCCTTGCACCCGGCGCCACCCTAGCACCCGCTGTCACCCTTGCACCTGGCGACACCCTTTCACCTAGTCCAAGCCTTTCACCCGGTGCCACGCTTGCACCCGGTGCCACCCTTGCACCCGATGCCACCATTGTACCCGGTGCCACCCTTGCACCCACTGCCACCCTTGCACCTGGGGGCACCCTTCCACCTAGCCCTACCCTTTCACCTGGCGCCACCGTTGCACCTGGGGGCACCCTCCCACCTAGTCCTACCCTTTCACCCGGCGCCACCGTTGCACCCGGCGGCCCCCTTGCACCCGGCGCCACCTTAGCACCCGGTGTCACCCTTACACCTGGGGACACCCTAGCACCCAGTGCGACCCTTGAACCCGGTGCAACCCTTGCCCCCGGCGTCACCCTGGCACCTGGCGGCACCCTTTCACCTAGTCCTACACTTTCGCCCGGCGACACCGTTGCACCCGTGGTCAGCCCAGCACCCGCTGACACCCTTGCACCCGGCGCCACCCTTGCGCCCGGCACCACCGTTGCACCCAGCGCCACCCTTGCGCCCGGCACCACCGTTGCACCTGGTGTCACCCTTGCACCCGTTGTCACCCTTGGCCCCGGCGTCACCCTTGCACCTGGGGGCACCCTTACACCTAGCCCCACCCTTTTACCCGGCGCCACCGTTGCACCCGGCGCCACCTTAGCACCCAGTACCACCCTTGCACCCGCCGCCACCCTTGCACCAGTCGTCACCCTTGCCCCCGGGGTCACTCTTGCACCCGAAAAAATCCTTGAACCAAGTCCTACCCTTGCACCAGGTGCCACCTTTGCACCCGGTGGCACCCTTTCACCCGGTACCACACTTGCACCTGGAGCCACTCCGGCACCCGGTACCACCCTTGCACCCGGCGCCACCCTTGCACCAGGTGCCACAATTGCACCAGTCGTCACCTTTCAGCCCGGCTTCACCCTGTCACCCTTGCACCTAGTCCTATCTTTTCACCCGCCACCACCCTTGCACCCGGCGCCACCCTAGCACCCGGTGCCACCCTTGCACCCGGTGCCACGCTTGAACCCGGTGCGACCCTTACCCCCGGCGTTACACTTGCACCCGGTGCCACCCTTGCACCTAGTCCTACCCTTTCACCCGGTGACACACTTGCCCCCGGCGTCACCCTAGCACCCGGTGCCACCCTTGCACCCGGTGCCACCCTTGCACCACTTGCACCTAATCCTACCGTTTCACCCGGCGATACCCTTGCCCCCGCCGTCACCCTAGCACCCGGTGCCACCCTTGCACCCGGCGTCACTCTTGCACCCGGTGAAACCATTGCACCCGGTGCCACCCTTCCAAATGGTGAACCCCTACCACCTGGTATCACCCTTGCACCCGGGGCCACCCTTGCACCCGCCGCCACCTTCGCACCCGGCGCCACCCTTGCACCCGGTGCAACCCTTGCACCCGTCGAAATCCTTGCACCCGGTACAACCTCTCCTCTCGGTGACACCCAAGTACCTGGTGCGACCCATACACCCGGCGCCACCCTTGCACCTGGGGTCACTATTGCACCCGGTGCCACCCTCACACCCGGCGTTACCCTTGCACCCGGTGCCACGCCTGCACCAGGTGAAACCCTTGCACCGGCTGCCACGCTTGCACCTGGGTTCACCCTTGCACCCAGCGCCACCGTTGCACCTGGCGCCACCCTTGCACCCGGTGTCACACTTGCACCTGGTGAAACACTTGCACCCGGTGCCACCCTTGCACCGGGTTTCACCCTTTCACCCGGCGCCACGGTTGCACCCCGTGCCAACCTTGCACCCGGCGGCACTCTAGCACCCAGTGGAAATTTTGGACCCAATGCCACCCGTGCACCTAGGTCCAGTGCTCCCATTGCACCTGGGTCCACCCTTTCACCCGGTATTACCCGTGCACCCGGTGCCACCCTCGAGCCCGGCGCCACCCTGGCACCCGGTGGAACCCTTGCACCCCGTGCCACCCTCACACCCGGCGTCACCCTTGCACCCGGTGCCACGCTTGCACCAGGTGAAACCCTTGCACCGGCTGCCACGCTTGCACCTGGTTTCACCCTTGCACCCGGCGCCACCGTTGCACCCGGCGCCTCCTTTGCACCCGGTGCCACACTTGCACCTGGTGAAACCCTTGCACCCGGTGCCACCCTTGCACCGGGTTCCACCCTTTCACCCGGCGCCACGGTTGCACCCCGTGCCACCCTTGCACCCGGCGGCACTCTAGCACCCAGCGGAAATATTGAACCCAATTCCACCCGTGCACCTGGGTCCGGTGCTCCCATTGCACCTGGTTCCACCCTCTCACCCGGTGCCACCCTTGCACCCGGTGCCACCTCTGCACCCAGCGAAACCCTTGCACCTGATGCTACTATTGTACCTGGTTCCGGTGCCACTCTTGCACCTGGTTCCACCCTTCCAACCCCCACCCTTCCACCCGCCACCCTTGCACCGGCCACCCTTCCACCCGCCACCCTTCCATCCGTCACCCTTCCACCCGGCGCAACCCTTGCACCCGATGGGACTCTTGTTCCCGGTGCCACCCTTCCACCTGGGGCTACCCTGGCACCCGGGTCTACCCTTGCGCCCGGTGAAACCCTTGCACCTGGTGAAACCCTTGCACCCGGTGCCATCATTGCACCCGGCGCCCCCGTTGCACCCGACGCCACACTTGCACCTGGTGCCACCCTTGCACCTAGTGCACCCGCGCTTGAATCTGGTGCTAACAAGGATGACTGGTTGGCGTTGTTATTCCTGATAGCCTCTGTGTTCTTCGCCGTGCTGTCGTTGATGTTCTGGCGCTCGAAGCGTCGGCATTCACAGAGAGACGGACGACGCCTTGACCGTTCAAACCAAGTATGAGCTTAGAGTATGTTGAAGAAGATACGTTGCTAACGTCTGGAGTTGTTGCTGTGCTGGGGTGTATAGTTGTTCATGTGGTGTACCTGGTGTATACTTATTAGTATGGAGATGCAGACGCCCTGCTGGTCCTCCAATCGTCTGTTTTTCCAGGTACAGATGAAGTGCGACTAAAACACAACGACATATAAACCGGTTGATCGGGTTAAGTGTGTCCCGGAAAAGTGATGTACCTTACATGCTGCAAATCGTGTCACCCTAACGGCGGGGTCCACAGAGGAACCGTACGTAAAGCAGGCATTGCTCAAAATGTCTCTCTGGTCTCTCACATTGTTCCGCTAATACTGACACAGCGTTAGGCACTGTGTGGGTGGCTTTTTGTATTCAGTGGCATCAGTGTGAGTTTGTCGGCGGAGACGTTGAGCAGAGCTGCAGAATTTGGATGAATATTCCTTGCTGAGCTAGTTCGAGTGGTGACGAGGACGATTCACGTTTTGGCTGGTATTGTTGTGTTTGCCTGCTACAGCCACTTTCAGTCTGCCTGATTTTGCTTACGCTGCAGTTGTTTCTATTCGGGTGCGGACGCTGATCGAATATACGGTAATATTTCAAGTACAAACCACCGAAAGTAACCGGTGAGAGCCATGTTCCTGTGATAACTTGTGAGGCAGAGGAAGTTCGCATTGCCAGCATCTCCCTGATAAACGACGGCTTGTCACTCCCGCAATTATATATATATATTTATTTAATATATTCCTGCTACAGCAGGATACGTATGTTTAGGGCATTTGGTTTCAGTCGCTCTGCGACACTCGGCAGAGTAACTCCCCTACTTGTTTGCACTTGTGGTTATCTATTTGTTTTGGTTTCGTACTACGCACCTCTAGGAGATGAGCGTATATGATAGGCCAACAAAAGACGTGTAAGTTAGATACAGCGTGAAGTGCGGAGCCACTCGTCCTTGTGGTCCAAGCTCGGTAATGAAACCGTGGGTAGCCTGTAAGAAACTAATCGTACAGCGCCGGATATGTGTATCCATGAATGATACACGGGCAACAGCACGGATAATCGGAGAGCTCCACGTGAGAAAACTTGGATAAAGTTTGATTGGTTAGATATCGGAAGTGCGGAGGATACGGTTTAAAGCACGAGCCCGTCGCGCGCGCTCATTTCAACTTTCTTCTTTTGGTCAATTTTGACGAACGTAAGGCATCGTTTGATGTGTTTTTCTGGCTGCCTTCACCACACCTGGCGACCCGAGCTGACCCGTGTTTTATCTATCCTTTTACGCTATGCCATCACCCTACGGCGACGGCAACGCCGAAGCTGCGAAGAGAGGACCCCGAAACAGGATGGCAGAGCTCATCGCCGGCGACCACAAAGCACAATGGGTGTAGTGTAGGCTCTATGATACCCTCTACAAGCTAACGCGTGCTATGATATGGCTACAATCTATCGTTTTCGGCCTGCAAACGAGAGGGGCTCTACCCGTTACCCATCAAAGGTAAACGTACACCACGACGAACGATCCCAGACACCTAGGTGTTCAACGAACAATATTTGTAATACTCTTGATATTTGGACCGTATTGGGTTAAAAAAAACGGTCAGGTAGACAAACTCGCCTCATGCGGTAAACGAATTGTATCCCTTTCGTTGAACGTGTCAGCTCACGGAAGAGAAATGCTCAACGACTCAGTACTCGCGGAAAACAAACAAAAGACTACAGTCACGAACCTACTCGAGGAGAGGCAAACACCAGCGAGCGGCAGAGGTACGTTGCGATTGATGATACTTGTTGTTGTCATGAGCTTTGGTGCGGAATCGTTTTTATTTTCGATCATCGAGTAATTGACCGCCGTCGAGTTTTGCCGTGGCTCAGTGCTTGCCCGGCCTACGCAGGTATGCTACGGTAGAGGTGCACGGTGTTTATATATCGGGGCGGTAATTTGAGGCGCTCTATAGCTTAACCAAAAACGGTTTTTGGACGAAGCAAAACGTGCAACACGATGGACAATTCCGTGTCCTTAAGTATAAAACGAAACGTAATGCGACACAAACAAAAACCCCGACGAGTATGGGCTAAGGAGCCCCGTCCTTCGGAAATAGTTTCCGCCAAAATGTACTACCCCTATAGTAGCACGCGTCTACGGTACTCGCATGCAATACAAAAACCAAAACGATAGACGAAGTACATATATAAATATATATATATATATAAAAGTATATTTACCGGCTGAAACCACTCCGAGAACAAGCTTTGCTCGAACTAGTTCCTCTTCTGATGCGATCTTGCCTTGTAGGGGTAGCTCCTAGTTTTTCGGAGGCTCTTCATTTTGATTGAAAAATTGGAGATCTCTACACTTCTCAAAGCTCACCAAACATAAATCGAGACAATGACAATCCCATGGTATAGGTACACAACGAGAACGGATTGTACAACATAAAATGTTGTTCATACGATGTTGGTCGTTGGTAAAGGTGATCACCCCCGTCAGTAAGAAATAATCCGCCGAAACGTGCTACCTCTGTCTTAGCACGAATCTTCCTCTCTTTTTTAGCCGCAACTTTGTTGGTCCAAGTTATCCTATGCGTTCATGTGCAGAGATTACAGCGCGACGTGCGATAACCGCGCAATACGGGAAGGGACAAAAACGAAGTACGCCGACAGTTCGCGTGTTTTCAACCGTCTAACCACCCCCCCATTCCCCCGGTCAGCCGCCGGACACACACATGTTGATTATAACTCACCGGAAAGAAGTACCAGGTACACGTGAACTGATATCTATATACAATCGTTCCATTTTTAGCTAACGCGGGGGATGTAACGGCTCGTACACGCTACGATATAGGTGCACCATGTTTGTTCTGAGCTCCTCACTTAAGGAGCGTCATACCTCACCGAAAAAAAACGATTTGGAGAAAATTATAAGTTCTGCCGGATGAGAAATCACATGACCAACGTATACTCTGAAACATTACTCGTCACAAAAACGAAAGTCCGACGAATTTGGGTTAAGGAGCCCGATAGTTTAGAAAAGGATTCAGCCAAAGAGTGATACCTCTACCGTAGCACACGTCGGCTGAGTTAACTAGTCCACTCCTACTCGCTCACAACAGCCCCCCCCCCCCAATCCCACAGTATACTGCGAGTAATACCAGCGCAAGCCGGTCGCCCCGGTGGGCTAGCAGGTAACCACGAAACTTGTTAGCGTCAAGGTCACGAGTTCGAGCCCCCCCGTGTGCATGCCCGTAAGGACTTTTTCTCGCAAAAAATCTTGACTAGCTGAAAGCGCGAGAACGTGAGTTAGCAAAATTCGATGAAAATCGACGAGCGTTGGGAAGGCTGAACCCTCTGCGCGATAAAAAACCAAGGCAAGAACCGTAGTGGGGGAAAAGGGAGAGGAGCCTACTTTGTGACCCCGGATCTGAGTTACGACTAGGGAGGGAGAAAGACGGAAGTGCGAAGATAATGAATGGGATGGAAAAAAAAAAAAAAAGTGTAAAGAGGGAAACCGATATGTGCCACCCCTGTTTGAAAATACTTCGATTTTATCGAGTGAGATGAAGGCAATATAGCCAATGGACAGTATTCAATGCCCAACACAGCCCCCCTCCGTACTTTGTCCCCTCTCCCATAACGTCCAAAACCCTTAATTTTCAATGACAGCCACCCATGGAAATATCTCTACTAAACTGGATATATCATTGTCAACGCGGGCGGAACTTTCGTACGATATGTAAGCAATGATCTCCGCCCGCGAAATATATCAGTGCTATATCCTACATTTTTGTGGAAATGTAGTCCGTTGTCACCAAACGTTCAAACGCTACGTGTGGATTGGATGATAACCAACAATGATGCACTATTAGACACAAAGGTAAAATGGTTCATACCATGCACCCATGCCCAAATATACAAATCGACCACGCATTGGAAACCGAACTTGTTTTTTACTTTCTTTACATCCCTCCGCTGTGTCTTGCTCAGGCGATCCACCCTCACGCCCGCTCTCCAAAATGTCCGGCACCAACCCAGCCCCCCCCCCCCCACCCCGCGGACCCCTCAAGAACGCTCCCCTATTTTGCTCGTTATGCAGCCCGTTGACCGTGTCATTTCGTTGCTTCGCTCATTTTGTACGTGACGCCGGGGTCCGTTAGAGGCTTGCATCGGTGGGAACATGAGTGGTTGGCTTTGTTGCCCAAGTCCGATGCGGAACAACGTCGGAGGCGTGAGAACTCGTACTTTTTTTCAATTTGGCTACATAGATGTCGGAGTGGTGCGCATGGCGTGAGTTTCTGAAGAATGTATCGAAGTGATCTGGCGTTGGCATCGAACAAGTTGGGGAGGTATGGTGTTTTCGGTAAGGTATGCTGCCTACGTCTATCATTGATACTATATAGTATAGCTTGTTGGGTGGGGAACATATAAGTACACGAAGTATGCGATACTGGTTGAATTGAACAATCGTCTACATTTCAAAAACGAAATACCCGCTTCGGCTCCTCCAACATCCGGTTATGTTGCGTTGAACTGCGATAATTTCGTCTCTGTTACCATATTCTTATACTTTGGATGCACTGACACGGTAGCTAGCCGGGAGAGCGTGCATCGGAACACCGGGGAATGGAACTACAAGCTTAATGCTTCATACGAACTAGCGGTACGACTACGGTTCCTCGCTTGGCGCTATTTTTCCATTTGAATGCTGTGGATATACACCTGTTTGTGTGCGTGTTAATAGTTTATGTGGACGCTGTATCTGTTTATTAAAAGGACAGGTTTTGTGCAGTGGGTAGCACACGCAGCGGCGAGAGTCTACCACGAGTAGATTGTACTAGCATGCATTTCGTGTAGTTAATGGTGTTTGTACTTCTTTAGGGGAAGATGAAAACTTCTTACGAATTTGGTGTGGTGTTTGCCGTTGAGTATGAAATAGCACCACTACCTCCAGATTTTAGGACTGTGGCAACCTTTAAGCAAGGGGGGCTTCTGTGGAGTTCGGGGACGATATCCCCTGGCACATCAACGGGGTCACTATTGGTGCAGTATAATACAGGCCCCTTCGTGAGAACCGTAGCTTGTAACTGCCAGCTGGGAACGCCGCGGACTACGAAATACCTGGCCGAATTTATAACTCATCTCTAATGTACCACACCACAACCGGAAATCGCCCCCGATGAAACCCAAGCAAATCCAAAGATCGAGCCAGTGTTATGGCCGACATACCTTCTAAACACTTCTTTAAAACTATTGTTATTCGGGGTACGCCTTCGAAGGAGTAGAACACTATACACCGGGGGTTCTCACTAAAACAGAGCTTTCTGCACCCCACATGACGCTGGGCAATATTAAAGAAGAGCAGACCCCTCCATTCCGGGCGGCCCATGATCGTTGAACGAACCTCCCTGTGGCCCCGGCAAAGCCTGCTGCACCGGTATGGCCTACTGACGGGCCCCCAACCACGGGCACATCGCTGGAATCTCGTTTTGCCTTATATCTGAGCGACATCCATTGCACTTCAAACTCAGGCAGCGAGTTTGACACTTGGATATAATCCCAGTACCACTACTCTTGTTCAGACCGCTCTCTGCTCGCAGGTGCCTGTGTCAAGTGTATTAAACTAATGTCACACATCGTGCTACCCCCCTCAGTGAAATTCACCAGCCCGCTCCGTACACCCCTTTGACAAGAAAGCACCCCCGATGTTGAAAAATCATAAACAGTGATCAAATCCACCCGGGGTGTATTCATTGGCCAAATTTGGTTATGACACTCTGCTGGTCTATTTTGTCCTTGAGCTTCATCCATCCACCTCGACCCTTGTTGTAGCAATGCCGTCCAAGCCTCCAGACAAGTTCACGGGCGAAGGCGTGGATGCATGTTATTCTCGCTTTACTCGCGACGACACGAGGAATATCAAAGTCAGCCCTGCAGTATTTCACACCCGGGATATCGTAACATGCGGAGAACACTGATACAGGTTATGTGGACTAACAAAGCGGCGGAGCGACGTCCTAACATAGAAGTAACCTCTCGCCTCGGTGGACTACAGTAGTAGCTAACCACGAGCACTAAATTTGGGGTTCGAGTGTCCGTATGGATCTGTTTACTGTATTTTCAAATGACACCAACTGTCTAGAGCACCTATTATAGCGTGGGTAGGCACAGTTTGACAAGAGTCGACGAGAAAAGAAAGCTTCGAAACCTTCTCCGGATAAAAATGCAAGACACGTACGGTGGTGGGGAGGGAGGAGAAGGGCCTTATCAGTGAGTCCGGAACTGAGTACTGTACCGATTTAAAAGAGAAAATGAAAAAAAGAACGAAGATAACACATTCTGATACAAGTAACAATATTCGCAGTGAAAGGACAACCGCGTAACTCGGCCTCATAGGGTTAGATGCACATCGGCGAACGTTATAACGATTTAACGTGAAACGCGTTAATGTGTGGTTTTGTCTCGATCTTAGCGGTTCTGGTACGGTAACAACGTCTTACGTCGTGGCCCATACGTGTATTGACATTGTAACGCAATTTCAGCATTTGTCCACACTCGTACGCTACCACTCTAACATACACACGATGCTCTGTGCTGACAATCCGTAAATTCGCCATATTCGCCGCATAATGTTTGGGATGTTGAAGGGTCTCGGTATAACACTCTTACATTGTGTTAGGATCCGGGGAAGTGTCGGGCATACTATTTTAACATACAGCGTTGATAGCGACTATCGCGTTTTCCATAACATTAATATGGTGCTATTCAAACATTTTTCAAGCCACCCTTAATCCTCTTTAAGGTCGGATAATGTAATATTTGAGGTACGATAGGTAAGTTACCTTCGGAGCTGGCTGCGATGATATCCTATGTTAGGATTTCCCTTATAAATGCCGAGGAGTGTGGACGATTATGCTGCCATTATTCTCGCTTTGAAAATCCGACTGTAACCTTGCGCCGGCAGGTTAACATATAGATGACGAAACTGGACGATAAAAAGTATGGTAGTATGGCAGTTAGATCTGTCATTTGCTGTAACATGATACTGCCGTGTTACCGTTTTGGGCTCTTGGGTACATGACATGTGTGTTACGGTTACACTTAGGGCCCGTATTAACAAAATAAAGTTGCAAATCGAATCGATTTCAAATCGATTTTTTTTTCATGAATCGACGCGGACGTTCATCTGATTGGTCAAAGCATAAACCACCGGAAAGACATTTGTACTTGGGGGCATGAAAAAATCGATTCGATCGGATATCAAAAGAAGTCCCAAAATACTATATGTTTTGCGAATCGAATCGAATCGATTCGAATCGATTCGAATGGACTGGAGTTTATCCAATATGCATGGCATGTTCCCACTTGGAGAACGTCCCCGAGGCGAACCGTCGCTGGTTGGACTGTTCTCGACAACCACCAACGAGGCGATAAATCGTTAACCTCAACGAGTGGCGACCGGATGTTCACGGCTACAGACCATAGCACAACGTGGTCCGTCGGTGGCTCCTCAAAACAAATAATGACGGCCGCAAGCCCTATTTTTGCACCAGCTCGATCGGCCAAGCCCGGCGACAACCAAGCGATCGACCCAAAACACGGAGTAAAAAATCAAGACTTCGATAGCTGCATCGCTGTCGCTGTCCGGTACGTGGCGTTTATAGGCTTCCTCTGACCACCCACGTGAAGCTGAGAGTTACAGCTTCCTAGCCTGGGGCTTAAATATAAAACAGAGGCTGTAGCCGGCGTGCACGTGACGATGCATGCCGTCGCTCTCAGCTTCTCCCCTCGGTACTTGTCAGCCGGGCGTTCTGTGAGATGTCGCGTTATTCCGATCCCATTCACATTTCGAGAACATACGGAACATACGTGGTTTTACACGATAGGACGCGAAGCCGTATTTTCACTTCAAATCGGAAAACAAAAACGATTTGACTCATAAACAAAAATCGATTTGAAATCGATTCGATTTGAAACTTGACTTTGTTAATGCGCCCCCTTATCTTCGCTGCAAGATAATGTTGCTATGTCACCGGTCTGGACTATTGGGCGCATATAGTGTAATACGTGTTACCAGTCTTACGCTTCGGTGGTGTTACGAAGAATTGCAGTCTTCATTCATTGTGAAATGTGAACAGACCGTCTCACACGCGGGGACACATGAAACAGTATCCCCTAGAGGGAAGCATAACAAAACATCTCCGGCAACCAAACGTGTCAATGTTTTCAAATTCCACAACAGGGCAAATTATTGGGTGATCCCCGTACAAAACGCATCTAAGTGTCATTGAAACCCTGCCAGTAAAGTGTCCACCTCTAACGCTACAATAGTATACATACTCGCACGTACGAGGTAACACTGCAATTTTGTTATTGTCATGTTATATTATAGGCATGTAGGTTATCTGCTACGTATTTGTGTGTTACTGCATAATTGACTGTATACGCGGGGAAGCATTTAACGTAATACTAGCGGTTGATGTATCATGTACGATATTATCCTAACGTGTGCTACGATGCAATTGACATTTCGTTTATTGAAAGCATCCCAACTTGATGTTACTCGCAATGAACCATAGACCACAACAGACCGACATATTACCGTTGCTTGCACGGAATCTGGCTTACACCATATCGTTGTGTTCCTCAATCGCCCGCCAACATGGTAACATACTACTGTAGCACTATGTCACCTCAATAACTATAAATCAGGTAACGTAGCACGAGTAACGTAATGGTGAACAAAGCATCCGCTGAACCGAAGCATTGAGCGGAATGTGATATACGTTTCGCGTTATCCGAGGTACGGGTGCTGTATATACAATTTACAGCGCTCGGCTATACATCAACAAGCAAGATCCTTCAGGCACAACTGGCACGAATGTTGAGTAAAACCACAACAGTACAATGTACTACGCAGGTATATCGTATTATTCGGGACGTCAAGCACACTCAATACGTGCTTGTATACTGCTCTATCGGAGGAAAAGAAGCCAGCTGGACACCAATCCATCCCGTGGTTCTGTTTTGTACGTTGTGTTGTGTTGTGCAGGCGTGAATAAACTGCTTTAAGGGGACATTTTCTCCTTAGGAAAGCGTTTTCAAGTGGACACGCGTACAGCGTCGGCGTTTCGGCAACATTATATATGCGTACGAGTAGGAAATAGGTTAAATGATTTGCAACCGAGATTCGTATTTCGATGTTTGGCAATATCTGGGTTGCAAATAAACAAATACACAGAGACGTTTCGACATTTGTTTGACTTAAATGAGACCGTACAGTAGTAACCATTTGAGAACGTGCTATTTTTTTGTGGGTTCTGCCGATGGCTGTACTGAAAGAACCAAGGCGACAATTCACACGCCGGTTGTGTCAAACAATGCCCTGAGTGAAAATGAAAATTCGCGTTCGCGTCGATCTTTAGGTTTTTCAGTTTTGCTTATAGCCTTGAAAGGCTATTTTTGGTAAGGATTTCAAATGGTCAATTTTCAATATTTATTTTCGTCTGGCTCAGGAAACCATATTCTAGACCCGATATCGAAAATGTGTTCCCGGAGGATTGTGGTGACAAGCTATACGATCATCATACAAGTTGTATTGTCGTAAAATATCCATTTTTGATGGCGCTGAAAAAGTTTCCGTTTTGGGGTTAATTCCTAGTATTAATTAGTACTAGGAATTAACCCCAAAACGGAAACTTTTTCAGCGCCATCAAAAATGGATATTTTACGACAATACAACTTGTATGATGATCGTATAGCTAATCACCACAATCCTCCGGGAACACATTTTCAATATCGGGTCTAGAATATGGTTTCCTGAGCCAGCCGAAATTAAATATATTGAAAATTGGCCATTTGCAATCCTTACCGAAAATAGCCTTTCAAGGCTATAAGTAAAGCAAAACTGAAAAATATAAAGATCGACGCGAACGCGAATTTTCATTTTCACTCAGGGCATTGTTGGACACAACCGGCGTGTGAATTGTCGCCTTGGTTCTTTCAATACAGCCATCGGCAGAACCCACAAAAAAATAGCACCTTCTCAAATGGTTACTACTGTAGTTTCTCGTATAAGCAGCATCTATCTTCGCCGACCCCACGTATATTTGTAGGATATATCCCTGGAGATTAGTAATCAACTAGTGCAGTCCATTTTCTCGTCGGTGATGTAGCCATATTGTGCGATGCCTTCGGGTGTTCAACGAAACACGGCTCATCGCTTTTCTGGTAATTTTTTGTGCTCATGTCTCGCAACTTCAAGTACACGAAAACACCTCGCAAATAGGTTGTGGCTGCCTCTTCGTAATTATGCTGTCTGTCGCACTCGACTCCCTCAAACACCTCATTAGAAGCAACCCTCAATTTCCCGGCCTGTAGTTCATGGTGATAACCTCTGTGGCCGTGCGCAAGCGACGACAAACCTATCATTTGTTAGTTGTTTTTTACATAATTTTGTGCACCCCAAAGTTCAACAATATCGACCGCTGACACATCAGTACCTCTAAGTAGACGTTCGAGACTCCGTTCAGCATCTGCGATAAGCAAGGTTCGAGAGGAAAACAAGATGCCGTGGTAAAGCGTTCTGGGGGCTCCGTCTCCCTCCGCTAGGCTCGAACCCGCCGCAGATACAAATGGAGCGTGTTAACATCGTGGCGTCGATTTACATTCCGACAAACTCCACCGAGTTATAGCCACCTGGAATTCGCGGGGATGCGGGGACGATATAGAACCTTCGGTGGCCTCAATGCGGGGGCCACACGAAACGCAGGATGTCACGGAGACCCGCATTCAAAAATACCGAGTTTAAGCACGACCCCCGCGCATTGCGACCATAGGGTAGGTGCCGTACATTTCGGCCCCGTCCGCACAATCCAAAGCAATTCCACGGTAGAGTTGTGGGGGCTCCGTGTCTGAGCTCCTTACATTCAACATTACTCACCTGCGAATCATGACTTCGAGGAAGGTTTTTCGCGCAACCCGACCAACCTACCTTACTTTGTAGGCGCTTCATGTACATAGGCCTAAAACGAATACACAAGGTGGAAACATCCGTCCAACTTGTAGTGACCGACTATAATACCTCTCAGTCGGAAGGCAAAGAAAGTGGAAAACCTTATTGCCGCGAGATGAGTCCTTCCTTGTCTTCAAGGGCATGTATGTATGTGTCTGTGCGTATTTTCGGTCAAACAGCTGGAGAACGGCCTGCGCAGGTCCATTCTCCAGTCGTACATAAAGCCATATAAACTATATCCTCTACAGAAACGGAGTGAATTCGTAAGAGGTTACGCCATATTCTTCGTTGTTTTGCCATTAAACAAAGGTAAACTATACACCTACTGCGAGTTTAAGATATATATACATATATACTTATATATCCTAACATTTGCACTCACTCGTGTTCTGTGAGCCCGTTTTAGACTCGTAAAAAAAAAGGTGTTTTGTGTGTGCGCCATTAATTCGGCATACTAAACACCGTATCTAGATATTTTGACGACGGCGATATTTTCGAACGTACAGTACAGGACACGTACTAAGAAGCAGGGTAATAAGAAAGCCAGACCGAGGTTGATAATAATGCAAGAAATTCAACAGTTGTTACTTTACGAAATTTGTGAAGAAAGCACCCTCTCTCGAAAAAGAATACCACCCTGGGCCAGCGTTCCTGTTTATTAATAGATGTGCTGTACTACTGTGCTACATACAGCAGTAAAATATCGTAACGATTCGTTATACAAAATAGTTCGTCATCGGGTACAGCCAGCGGACCATACGTAAAACACGTGCGAAAACAATTTTGGAGAGAAAACCGCAAAAACGACGTGGACTTCCTCCTTCTGGGTAGTACCAGTGTCCAGTGTTATGGTAGTACGGCTGGAATGATGTCGGAACGTTGGTAAATACCTGGTATCAGGTATAAGCATCGTATTAGTATTACTTGGAAGGCGTATCTTAGATTGAAACTAGTGAGTTTTCTCAGAGCGAAGCAAACCGAGCTCTCTGTCTTTCAGTCGTTCACCACGGAAAAAATGAATAAGGCTAGTCTTCTTCTATCTCTAAGCAAACAACACACGTGAGTACCAACGAGTACCCGTTCCATAGGCTGACCTGGCTAGGGATATTCTTTGTCCTTACCCTAATCACATCACAATTGGTGTCGTCGGCAGGACGAACCAGCTGCTGGTGGTAAGTTCGAATTTCACCTCCACCATGAAAACGCTTTTAATAGAAAAGTGAATTTCCTCATGTCTAGAACATGAAAAATACTCTCCCTGGGTCCCCATAACATTGGAACCGCGAGGTCAATTGGCTTTGACACGACGACCCGTATATCCGGTCTGTCCTGAATATATCCCGCCGGTCCAGGGGGGGAAAGTGTTATAAGGCTTAGTTCGGGTAGGCGGCTAGATTAACATTTTACCAGTAGCCCAACGGACTAATGCCTTAACATATGGCGTCGACGGCTAATAGTATCCAAGCGTACGACCTAGAAAAATGTGGCTGGTGATTATTACGAAACCAAATATACACGCACCGGTAGGTTTTGTCCCCCCCCTAAAAACATGCAAACATTTCGGTTTACGTATGATTCATATATCCTTCAGTGGGGCCAGGCGTCTTCTCCTACCTTATATGGATAAACCAGGCACGTAGTCACGATGTACCCTGCTACGGACGGACATATACCATATATATAATTTGTACCTGGTATACAGTATATATTGAACGTTTAGGCACAAATACTTAGTACGTACTACAGTAGTGGTATGTGATTGGCACTTGGAGCCGGTGTTAACAGTACCATGGTTAAAGGCGGGGATAGGTAGCGAGGTTTAACGTAGCCTTGGTCTTGATCGTTCCACCTTGTTCCACTATCAATTTTACAAATTTTTCCCATCCCAATTGTTTTATCATCCTTTCTCTAATATGGCCCCCTCCTTTTCAGAAAGAGCGCCAACTCGTGAATCAAGGTCGGGGTCGCGCGTTTGCCCCGTCCGCCTCGCCGCCGCGGGGCGTGTCTTGCACTCTCATCGCGATCGGTCTCAGAGCTCTTGTCGTGATTATCCCGCGTTAACTAGAAGCGTCGCACTGTTGACATAACGAACCAAAGTCGCCGCGTGAAATAAACTACTCAGGAGTGACCCTTCCCTTTTTTTATGGCCCTACAGCATTGTACCACCACATAGATACGAGAGGCTACGAGAACGTATGTACACTATTAATCAGATTATATCAATTCGCCAGTATTAGTGGCAGCACAGGCAGTACAACAGTCTACGTACGTACGTACAAGTTTGCTCACATGTTGACACACACATGTAATACACCTGGTACGTATTCCAAGTATATGTCATACATTTGTGTAGGATGTTGCCTACTTGTACTACAGTACAGGACACCAAAAAGGAAACAGACAAATAAGGACGCCATACTAATATTTAGAGGAGATTGATAAATTCGGGAGTCGTTAGCTTGAAATTGGTGTACAAAAACACGCTCTCTAAAATAAGAAATCCAGCCTCAACCAGATTTCCTGTGTTTTATTAGCGGTCCTGTACTGTGTTTAATATATATATACTTTCTGTGTTGCTTGTGGTGCACGCACTTACTAGAGTGACTCTTGGAATATATGTATTTTAGAAGATTATATAATATATTAATATATATCGTACTGCTGTTATGTACATCACTTTTATACCGTTGTTAGTATAAGGGCATTATTATCAGTCGGTTGAGCTATTATACTTGGTTAAATGTTAACCAACCACTCACCCAATATAAGCTTTGTAGCTTATAAAACGCCCCCCCCTTCAGAACAGTGTGTTCTTCACATTAAACCTTCCTTTCTACCCGTCGACATCCAGCACACCTATTAATGGTGTCCGTGCCGATTCTTCATCCTAGAGAGATACCAGTTATGTGGCCACAAAACTACGACACAGACAGAGATACTACGCTGCAGTGCGGTACAGTGGGGCCGTTGGTCTACGCAGGGGATCGTAAATGTCTATAAATAGTCCGAGAATCGTAAATAACAAGCAATGGGGACCCAGGGAAAGTGTTAACCAGATTCTTGCCATGAAGAAATTATTTTTTCGATAAAAAGGTTTTCGTTTTCATGGTCGTGAGGTTCGAACTCATGGCCACTACAACCAATGTCCTGCAGACGATGCTAATACACCATGTATATGCAACCAGTTGCAGAAACGAATGTACGTGGGGGTAGACGAACCAATAGTTATGATTTTATGACTTAAGCTACGAGTATAAAAGTGCGGAATTATTCGAATTGATAGAAAAGGGACACGATACAGTTTATATGTATATCAGAAATATAACCCTAACCCTATACCATATATACAGGGCGATTCGGTAATAAATTTTGCACAAGCGGGACGCGAGTTGCAATAATATTAAGGCACCCTATCCAAACCAACCAGCCAATCAATGTATATCGTTACGGCAGCAGCTTTCTCCGTCAACCCCTACTCTGTGAATATCGAGGTAAGCTCTAACGAGCCACACATCAAATCAGAACGCAGATAGGTTTGTTCCTCCCCCCCTCGTTCTCGCTGCTTCCTCGAGAATGGAAATTAAAGCCCACGGAACGAGCAGGAATGCTACCCACACCCTGTAAATCAGTTATATACCATTGCAACAATAATATAGTGCTGTTAAATATTGAGTACTGCTAAAGAACCACACGCAACACGGGGGCGTCATAGACACTCCTGTGCCAGCCGGAGCACCCGGGAGAAGAGCAAGTATTTAGGCTATTGGGTGCTGCGGTAGCGTCTTTCAGGACACCTTGGCCTCTGCTGGACCTGTCAATCTCTGGCTGTGTTCTCCATTATTTGGCTCGTGAGTCACGCAGGTGGGCCTTAATTTTTGTCTCCCCACCTACTACAACTCCAGGGGTACTGATGTACTACTGTACGACGGTAAATATGTTGATGTCGTCGTGCATGCTTTCCGCTAGGGCATGCATGTGTGGTGCGTTGGGTAATACTGTTTGTATAGTTTGGACATTTGTTTGGTTCGATGTATTTTATTTAGCCGAGGGTGGCTGAGCGGTTGTTTTCTTCTTAGTGTTTTCGCAGACCTATTACGCGTAGGGTAGAGTAGCCCTTGGTCATGACGCGACTACTGCAATGTAATCATACGGTCAGTCGTGCTCCGATATATGGCGACACTATAGACGGCGACTACATGGCGAAGGCGATCTCAACTGGCTAGCCACAACAATATTAGTGCATGCTTATGAATAACGAGCCCCCTTGCACTGCTGTATTAGGCGAGTCGCTTTGTACAAGTAACCCGTGCAGAACTGGATAAACGTTTTCCACACTAATTCCAAGTATGTTTCCTCCAAATGCGTTGGACCAGTTCTTAAGCTATTCATAAATACGCCACTAAGAAATGCAAGCTCGGTATTTTAAAAACAAGAAAGGATTCTCGGTGTAAGGAATGCAGCTAAAACGGGCCGAAGAATAGGAACTACTGTAGCATCAATAGGAAACACCAGAGATACACGTCCATAGTAGATAACAAAAGAGGACCATTCGGAAACGTCGAGCGAAATAAGACACGTGGAGTGCATCACTGCTGTGCGATACGGACATCAATCCCTAGATTTTGATTTCTGCCACAATCAAGTACCAGGTTCTCCTGGCGTGGCAACTTTGTTTTTTTGTTTTTCATATTTGGTCGAAGCAAAATCAGCCATTTTCAAACGTCTTTCAAGCGGATATTCAGTCACCTGCCACCAAGATCTCCAGCCGATCTACTAAATCGGTATGTGCAACATCAAAATGAACATTTTTCTTCGCTTCGCATAGGTGGCCAAACCGAGGTAAATTGGTTTTCGTAACCTCATTGTGATAATAAACTGTTTAAGAAATGCAGCGCCTGATAAAAGCCCTCAACAAACAAAATGCCCAGTTGAAGAAATCCAGCGGCCGAAGAGATCCCAGCGAAATAGGACGCAACTTCTTAAGAAACACGCCTCAAGTTTGCCAAGACGTTGAGGCATTGAGCCACAACGCCAAACGGGTCTTAATTGTATACGTAGGTACAATAGTACACACTACCATATAAGCCGGGTGGCCGCCCTATTCAGACAACGTCGACCCTAAAAAAGAAAATGACCGCAACGACGAGACGCGATGGGTTACGTAGGCCCACTTTGGTTTACACAAGAGCATACTGTTATATAGTACGGGCCCTCCAACGTCAAACACCTAGTCTGAGCAAGCGATATAATCGCAGTGTGACAGCATCTTTGTTCTGACCATTGGGTTGATAGGATCTTGTGTAGCGCTCGCAGAGGAGCACACATTCTCTTTAGTTTTCTCTTACGTAGCGTCCCTCACCAAGTGGGCCTAATGTTCTTAACAGGATATTCATTGTTCTTGGGCCTGTACTGTAGGCCTACTGATTTAATTAGTAAATCCACCGATCGATGCAATTCTGGTTTTTGGTCGAGTAAGCCTGTACTATACGCGACTTGAAGCCCCTTGTTACTACCTTATTCTGTACGTCGCCCAACCACCTCTACTCTGTATTCTACCAGGAATATTTAAATTGTTGGCCCTGTTGTAGGTACCAGGCGTTATGCACAACACATTACTCTATTCACAGTTCATTCCCCATAAACAGCCGGCATATGAAGCACCCGTACAGTAGTACTCGACAGATTTTAAGAATCTGTTTTTTAAAAAGTTGAGACTGAGATTTATGGGAACAAATAATAATGCAACCTCTTTGTACGAAATATTGTAGAACACACCCAGTCTGGCCAAACATAAGAGATTCTTAACATCTGTCGCGTGCGGTATATGTTATTTTTGGTAAGGAAAAGTAGTAGAATAGCTACAGCTGGGAGTAGACCGTGTGCAAATGGCTCTTTTGGTGTTTGTGATTTTAATTTTTCGGGGTGCTTACGAGTGACCAACGTTGTGAGGCTCACGTTATATATTGTCCAAGGTGACAAAGATAACAAAACATAGTAAGTACTTTACAAGTCCGGCCGGTTGTACATGTTACTTGGTGTATACACCAGGCTTCTAATAACTGCAGGTATTACAATTTTTACTCCGCATTTCTCCGCAGTCGAACATCTTTTAAAACCTCACGAGCATCGCTGTTGACAGTATACATAGTATATCACGCTTAAATGTACTCTGATGTGGTACGTCGTAGTCAGGGGGTGAATGGCAGGTTCAGATTGATACCAGTCTGACCGTGAATACAAGCCACATTATGGCACAGTAAAAAACAAATGAAAATTCGGTAGGGTATAGGGGTACCGGGCGTATATTTGTTGCGCGCACCGAACTTACCGAAGTACCGGGCACCGGTATTGAAAAAGTACCCAACCTACCGAAATGTCCGGTACCGGCATACAAAAAACAACCGAAGCTACCGAAGTTAATGGTACCGGTATTAGAAAAGTACCGAACGTACCGAAGTGTTCGGTAGGGTATTAAGCACACTGCCGAGAAAATACCGGTACCCCCAAGGGTGCACAAAAAAAAAAGAAAACGACACCACACACCTAGGAAGGTCAGAATGAAAAACAAACCGGATCGCTGTGATATCCCACAAAAAAAAAAGAAACGACACCGCACACCTAGGAAGGTCAGAATGAAAAACAAACCGGATCGCTGTGATCACAGGACGAAATGAGCAAAAAACATTTTTTTTTCGTTTTTTGTTCCCTTTTTTTTACTTGGTTTTAGAGACCCCCCCATATTTTTTTTTCGCTGGTCGGGGGGGGGGGGGGGGGGGGGGGTGATAAAAAAAAAACTTGACTTATTGTTTTCTGGGATCACAACAGTCCGGTTTCTTCCCTTCAATATAGGGGGGTGTGTGTGTGTGGTGTCGATAACTTTTTGTTTTGTGCACCCTTGGTACCCCCGGTATTGTAGACGAGGGTATACCGGTACCCGGCGTATATCTAGGTGAGCGTTCCAAACTTACCGAATTGTCAGGTACCGGTATTGGAAAAATATCGAACTTACCGAAGTGTCGGGTACCGGAATTGAAATAGTACCGAACTTACCGAGGTTTCGGGTGCGTTTGTTTTTAATACCGAGGCTACCGAAGTGTCGGGTACCGGTATTTAAAAAATACCGAACTTCGCGAAGTGTCGGATACCGGTATTGGAAAAATACCGAACTTACTCAAGTGTCAGTTACCGGTATTTACAAACGAAATACCCCCGGTATACTTCCGTACGTGCCCTACCGAAAATGTGTACTTGTAGCAAGCTCCCAGCCGCCATCCCAGCGACGGAGAAATCGGCAATGCTCCCGCCGCCATCCCAGCGACGTAGCAAGCGGTAGCACGGTTTGCAGCAGCACCAGCCCCAGGAAGAACAACCTCAGAACACAGCAGCAGAGGGCAGAAGCAGCAGCTCCAACTTGGGCAATGCGCTGCTGCTGTGAGATCTGTTGCTGAATATTTGATACAGTCCATACGTGTCATTGCCGTCGAGTGCTACGCTTGAAACCCGTTCTACTCCATCTCCCAACTTCGAAGCTCGGCATATAGTTTAGATCATCGGCGACCTCGCGTATAGTGCTGCTGCAGCTGCTGATGTTACATCAGCGTTTTATTATAATTAGATCAGCGATGGATTCGAGATGCCGCGTTCCAGTCCGCATACAGGCGCCATCCGCGGTTGACCGTTCCGGGCTGTCCCACACTGAGTAAAGAGAATATCAATCGACTTCGTGGTTCGCTCTAAAACACTCAACGACGTCTAAAAAAGTGACACAGAAAAAATAAGTTCCACTTCGGCTCGAACTTTTGTTTTCGCCGCCTTGCCGAAGTTTGTTTTGTTGGGTCACCTCGGCAAACAATTCCGCTTGGCCGATTTAAGGGGGTAGAGCTACTCAGAAAGTTGCTCACACCCATACTCGCTGTGGGAGCGGTCCTACAATGAGTGCTGATCTTGACGGCCTGGGGGAAGCCATCTCAAAGAGGACTGTCTGTATCTCAGTAACTAAATAATCAAAAACAAATCCGACCACGGATTCGTAATCCTCATCCCAAAATTACCCTGGCCTGAAAATATCAGATCGATCTGACCACCTTTGCAAAAGCGGGAAAGTCTAAGGACCATCCCCGGGGTGTGCTTGTTTCCAGAATCCTTACCGAAATAGGCAAAATGGGGTGAAACCCGGCAAAAATTGTACCAAAAACAAAACAAAAAATAAATTCGCCCTGGTCATGCCCAGAATAGTACATATGTGATGAGGTTTTTGGACCTTAGCCGGGGATATTTCATCACCATCCCCCTCTAAATAAAAATCCGGAACGGGCAACCGCGGGTGGCGCCTATAGGATGCATGATGCGTAAATGTGGAGGAGACTGATGCTGCTGCTAGAACATATAAATACCTTGTATAATGTCATGATGTGTGTCCGTATTGCATACAAACCCGATGCCCCGGCATCGAGGACGCACCGATCACCGCCGGTATTGTGGTTGAGGGATACCTGTTCCTGGGGTATATACTCGGGTAGCCGTACCGAACTTACCGAATTGTCGCGGGTACCGGTCCTGCAAAAATACCGCACTTACCGAAGTGTCGGGTACCGGTATTGGAAAAGTACCGACCTTACCGAAGTGTCGGGTACCGGTATCAAAACAATACCGAAGTCTTGGGTACCGGTATTAGAAAAGTACACAACTTATCGGTAGGGTATCGATCCCGGTACCGAACAAATGCCGGTACCCGCGGTATTACGGCCGAGAGTATACCGGTACTTGGGTTATTTTTGAGTGAGTGTGCCGCACTTACCGAAGTGTCGGGTGCCGATTTAAAGAAATATCGAACTTACCGAAGTGTCGGGTGCTGGTATTGAAAAAAAAACGAACTTACATAAGTATCGGGTACCGGTATCGAGGCCATACCGAACATACCGAAGTGTCGGGGACCGGTATTTACCGAGCAAATACCCCCGGTATACTTCGGTACGAGTACATAGTGCGGCAGGTAATACTTCTGTGAACCTAATGGCCGCAGTTCGATACCCAGCATCGTTACGATCTCTCTTTTTGTAGACCAACTTAGTTTCATTTTTTTGTTTTTTTTTGCTTTGTGTATGCATGTCGATTTCACGAAGTAGCACTGCGACCTGATTATTTGTTTCTGCGGGTTAGGACCAATGACGATGATGTATGATAATGCTTGCAACGAGTATCTATGCACATGGCCAAAAGGATCAGAAATGCGATTAAAGAAACCGATGTAAAAAAAGCTCGATGTTCGGCTTGGGAGAGCTCAGTAATTATCAGAAAAAGCCTTACTTGAAATAATTCGCATCATCCCAGGTATGGGGGGGGGGTGGTATCTAACAATCCCCGGGTCAACTTACCGATATTTTTTTCATTTTATTTGAACCCTCTAGACTAGTGCATTGTGATGCGAATGTAAACGACTGTGTGGTTGGCCAATAGAGTGCCCAATCAATGGCCTCTATTTAGGATGTTGCTTATATTTACGGTCTTCGGGAAGTTGCGTTATATTTCCAAGGGGAGCACAGCGATGCGGGGGAATATGAGCTTTGTACGCAAGGAAGAATTGGCCAATCTTATGTTGAAGGTAGGTCCTGTAGTGGTCCATACGTACATTGGGCGAACTGGTCACGTACAGCAGCAGTACCGAAGGAACACCTCCCTGCGATAGTCGGGGGTTGCGCTGACGAGCAGACATCAAGCAAAGGGCTTCCAAGCCGTCAAGCCAACAGTGTGGGGAGGTGTTCAGGAGAGTGTTATTTTTCGCAAGACAATCGTTTTGGTGCTTTGTGTGTGTGTTCTTTACATTCAACCGTTGGTTTTACCCGTCAGCATCCGACACACGCAGTACCCGTACTGATTTTTATTCCTAGAGAGATACAACAAGCTCGGTAGTCATAAAACTACGACATACCATTGAGATGCAGTAAAAATAGTAGACACTGACATGCCATATATCGCACTGGGTTAGACGAGCACAACATACACACGTCAGTATATTGGACATGGCATCCAGTACTGCAGGGTGTAGTCGGTATCATCTATATAGTGTGCTGCTTGATAACACAGGGTCATCCGCTACACCGTAGCTCGTACTACAGTACATCAGTACGTCAACATAACCCATCTCAGAGTAGTGATCTGTCCCGTATCACGGTTTTCTTATGATACATGATGCGGCACCATTAATTGTGTAACAGCAGGTACAGTAGGTATTATACTCTCTTGCGTGCACCCGTAAACATGCCAAGTACTCTCTGGTAACCTAGAGGAAAACTGCCATTCTCGTATCGTAGGCAGAGAACAGCATAGCACGGGATGGCGCGCGTAAGGTAGAGCAGTAAGTAAAGTACACAGGTACTCGTACAAACCAGAGGGTATTCGCATCAGTGGACTAAGCTTGGTCATGAGTTTCACGAACGTGTCTACGCATCTTCGACGCATGCTACGATAGAGGTCCACCATGTTTTTTCTGGAGCTCCTTACTTCAAGAGCTCCGTACTTCACCCCAAACTGATTTTGGAGGAAAGTAAAATTGCTACTTTCCGATTGATAACCCCATAGCCGAAGCACACACGGAAAAATTGTGCAACAACATAATGACAGTCCGTCGATTTTGGGTTCAGGAGCTCGATCATTCAGAAAGCGTTTGAGCCCATAAGTGCTATCTCTATCGTGGCACGCATCCTTCGTACTTGTCGGCTATGTAACGGGGCTGTCAAAAACGTCGATTGGTTCATCGCACCAACGTCCGCTCAACTACAAGAACTCACCATATTCACCAGCAGATTACCATGTGTATATGTATGTATCAGTCCGAGGTATGATACATTTCAGGTATTTTAGGACTGACGATAGTCGAAGAGTCGAAGCGTGGGAGGAAAATACCCCGAACCTGGGATACGCAACCTTTAACATACAAACTAGGGATGTTCATCAGCTCATAATCACGTGCCACTTTTGATTTTTTGGTGATTTTTTGTAATCACGTTTTGTTTGGTATATGCGTGTTGATTGTTTGTTGGCATATACCCATTAATCGTGATTTGTTGATTTTTGAACGTAATCAATCATGATTTTTCAATACCAGGTACTTGGACACATTCCGAAAAAATAGGCATTGCAGTTTGCTTTCGAAGTTGTATGTTATTTATGCGCTACCCCCCGCCCGGAGAAGGGGGGTGGAGAGGGGAAGACCCACGGTGCTGCTCCAACGGCAACCCCACGCTAACATCCGTATACTGGAGTCAACTCCCAACGCAACTCGCGACATCTTACTCTTGCCGCCAGCCGGCCAGCCAAACCGACAATTTGTTACAACTCGTTAAAGAAGCACAAGGATACCAAAACATGCAAGATTGCGCACAAAATCCGAGCAGATGCATAACACTCGATTACTTTTTACATATAATATTAGTGTACATTAGGACGTGCTTTAAACGCCCCCGCGCTCCCGCCAAGAGGATAACGCATATATTATTATGTTAAAAGTAAAACCCCTTGCATCAAGCAAAACATCACTGCGGCTAGCCCCCGCCGCAACTCGCGCAATCTACGACACCCGGTCGCACCATCAGCGAAGCAAAAACTACTGGTACGTCTAACGAACAGCAACAAACCAATGCAACGTTACTGCGACCATTTACATCCGTCTCCACTGACTCCCTCAAAAGCACGGATGGGCGGGTGGGAACTCAAAACTAGTCTGTATCACACCTTGGACCCGTAGCTCTGACTCTGCTGCACGGCGCTATCACGTGCAGGTCACAACTACGAAATTGACCAGGTGTATATCCCGGGCTACGATCCATACTACCATGTATTTCTGCATTCATCTGATCGACCAAACTTCTTACGTACGTACAAAACTCACATTCTCTCATTCTTCAGATAATATTCTGCATTTTGTGATGTAACCGAAACAAAAGTTACCTGTGACGCAAAAGGGAGGTTCTATATCACCAGTAAACGCATCGTAGGCGAAATTGGCGATACAATACAACACGCAATCGTCTGGGCCGGGAAATACATTGTTTAAAGTTTTTCCTACATGACACCATGTAGCACAAACCATTGCAGAGCGCGTTACCGCCGTATCCCGGAGTACTACTGCTCACTCGGTTGCAGGTTGTCTCATAGAGACGGCTTGTTGAAAAAGATTTCGGGGTTTTGCGCGCACGGCTCTCTTTGTTCGTGGTGTCGCCAAGTACGCGAAAGGCGCTCGGATGCCGGGGTACGTATATATTATGCAGGGCTTTCATGGTGTTCGTGCTTCCTTGACCTGGTGGAATTGGAACACTGTGTTGTTGCTGTTACTACAAGTGCTGCCATCGCCTTGTACAGCACGCCGTGCTTGAAATAGCGTGGAGGAGGGGGGGGGGGATTCCTTGCATGGGCCAGACAAGGTATGATTTGCTTACGCAGCTCGTGCCGTAATCTGTGAAAACACAAACGGCAACCAGTTAGAAACAAATGCACTCATTCACATCGATGAAAGCATTGGTTAGGTCATTGTAGTTTAGTTTTATCAACCACCCGATTGAATCAACCTGTATTTTGACAAATTGATCAAACAATCAAATCCACCCTTATTTTTGTTTTGATGTACATCTCGAATACAAAGCACATTCGTAGTGTATTCGTTTACCAAGTAGTAAATACCGTAACCACCGCAAAACAGAAAATAAACGACTCAGACTTGGCGACAGGATCCCATGCAGAATTGGACGGGAATTTCGAAGGCTATCGAAGTCAATGATACGCGATCTGCTCTCTTCCCATTGTAATCGAGCTAGAGTACGGGGATTATTCTTCACACACACACTAGATGGTTCAGTTCTCTAACATAAATATAAAACCATTGAGCAGATTTCTGGACTACCAAATATGTCTCAGATCGGCGTTTTTATGTGAGGTTTATGGCGTCACATCAGTATGTCAACGATTAGTTTGTGCTGCTAATATGTGCGTTGCGTATATCAAAACGCTGTAGGACTGAACAGGGTCTTGCGAATGCACGGCGGGACTTGAAGTGTATCCCCCTGCCCAGGCCTCCCCATCCATAAACCCCTTTCTAAAGGAATTCAAACAGTGCACACCTAAACCACACCCTACCGATATCTCCCGCCGGCATATTCGATTAGTTTGTCACCGTACATTGGGATATGTTCTCGTACCAGAACAAATACCGTTCCGTGTGGTTCCAGGCATCCAGTTCCCCTTGGAATCAATATTTATACCTCGTACCCCAATCATGCAGGTTGAATTGTCGTTTGCTCCTTGCACCTTCACGACGTTATCCCGGAAATGTCTGCCCCTCCACCTGCACCCGGTTGGTCAATCTCGCGCCTGCCTCACGTATTGAACCGACGAAAATGGAATGACAACCAGGACAGCCTCTTTAACGACTACGCCGGCACGCTCGGTGTCATGAACCTCAGGTCGCTAACAGCCGGATACCGCAAGGATAATGGCAAGCTCCTGGTGGGAAGACGCTGGCTGTATTGCGAGCACATTCGTGGCAATTGCGACCCTGGCAGCCTCCACCGTGGTGTACGCCAGACAGGTTAAGGACACAATTACCGCTTCCCCATATCCTTGCTCGTCCCCCCTTCCTTCCTCACCCGTCTCCTCCCGCCCCTCCTCCTTCCCAAATCCAAGTTATCGTAGTTATTCCACCCCTCGACCACTCCGCACGCACCCTCTACCTTCCCACCGAGCACCCGGCCTTCCCCTCTGTTCCTCCACTTACTTCTCAAGCGCGTGGCTGCAAAACACCGGTGTGGTCGCGAGCACGCTGCTCGCCATTGCCTCACTGGCACTGGCGGTTGCAGAATACGCCAAGAATGGCGACGACACGATATACCTGTCCCCCTCCCCTTCCTCCCCTTTTGCCTCCACCCCCTCTCCCTCTCCCCCCTACCGCTTTACCCCATCCCCCTTCACAGGTTCTCCCTCCCCTTCTTTCCCCTCCCCTCCGAACGCCGCCCCCTCCCCTCCCCTTCTTCCCCTTCCTTCTTCCCCTCAACGGCCTCCCCCACCCGCTCTCCGTCGACCTCCCCGACCTCCTTCCCCCCCCCCTCCCCTTCCCCCCCTCCCATCTCCCACTCTACCGCCCCTTTCGTCCACTCCCCTATCACCTCGCCGCCCTACTCCTCCTCATCACAAAGCGAACAGGCCTCTTCGTCGTCCAACTTCCCTCCCGGCGCACCAACCGCCCCGGTATGGATCTCTCCTCCATTTGCGAACCCGGCCGCTTCCGCAACTTCCGAGCCAACCGTTTCATCCGCCACCCCTCCAATTTCCGAACCAACCCTGAAAACGGGAACTCCCCTGGCACAGGCCGCCACATTAGCTCCCACCAGCGTTGTGCAAGATTCGCCGATCGCCGCCCCCTCTACGTCGCCGAACGTTTCCCCACCCGCCGCACCGATAGCACCCGGTTACACCCGTGCTCCTGGTGCCATCCCGACACCAGGCACCACCCTCGCTCCCACTGGGGTCGTGCACGACTTCCAGGCCCCCATCCCCTCCTCTGCTCCCATCATGTACTCGTACAGTTCTTTTTACTCGTCTTTCGTCTCGTCTGCCCCCGTCGGCTCTGCCCCTATACCCGCCTCCCCCGCGATATCAACGGATGCCCCAAACCAAGCTACGGTCAGGCACAAGGTCTCCGGCGGCGGGGTAAACTGGTTAGCGTTGGGGTTCCTGCTTGCCTCGGTATTGTTCATGGTGCTGTCGTTGTTTCTCTGGCGTTTGAAGAGACGACAGCCCTTGGGCGACGAACCACCGCATGGCCATCACAGTCAAGCCTGACAATATGATTGGTTGGATAAGATTCGTCGGCATGACTTGATCATACATAGTGGCGATGTTGTTGAATAGGCACGGGTTGAATGTGCTATGGCCTTCGACGGTTTATCCAGGGTGCTCGAAACGTCGCTATTGCAAGATAGGGGGGGTGGATGAATACGAAGTGTTCGATCAAAACCAGTTTTAAATCGATTTTTGTTATTGCATACTCTGTCTCCGAAATACGGAGTGAGCATGGCGACTATCGTATCGGCCTGATGCTGGCTATTCCGTTGGTAAAATTAGCCTGATGGGGAACGTAGGGCGTAGATGGTGTATCACAATATAGAGTATACTCAAGTGTTTCGCAAACGTTCGTTAAGTTGTCACACATTGCTTGAGCGAGCATCAGGCAATATTTGGCATGTCTATGGGCGAGCAATCCCACGGTAGGGGTACCACTGTTTGGCTCAATATCTCCTGACCAGTTGAGCTCCTCACGTGAGTAACCACCGGATACTATAAACGTTTTACTCGTACGCGTTTTTTTGGACTACCGCATTAAACTTTTTGGTCGGGTTGCGCGAACGAATGTTTCCGAAGTCATGTTTCGGGTGAGATATTGAGCTCCTCATGTGAGGAGCTCAAAAATACCCGCTGCGCCCCTACCGTGGGATGAGTCGGCCTCGTTTTGAGCTCATGTAAGAAAGGCAGTTTTTGGTGTGGACGGCAAAGTTGACGAGTGGGCTCAGTATAACTGTACCTGTGCATCGAGTTCTCTACAGTGGTTACAACGAGGCCTATCCACATGTTTGTTGTTCATGTGGTATTTGCTCATTTCGGAAAATTTCGGCATGTCCGTTTTTGCTCACGCCCGCGTTGTATTTTCACCTTACGCGGTCGTGGTGAACGCCGCGAATAGTCTCAACATTCGCACCTGGGGTTTAGCAGTTATGCACGAAGATTGCCAAGGTTGAGATCACGGAGTTAACAACGATTACTACTAAGGTTCGAGTATCCGTGTGTTTATTTTCAAATGACAACAGCTGCCGATAGCACCCATTATACCGTGAGCAGGCACAATTCGACGAACGTAGATGAGGGAAGAAAGCGCTGGATTATTCCCACGCTAAAAAGGCAAGGCGCGTACTGCAGTAGGAACTGGAGGAGAAGAGCTGCTTTCGTGGTATGTTGTGTTTTGAACGAACGCAGGTGAATGACGAATCGCTGCTCGAATGTTTTCCGTAAACGAAGCCCGCTGCTTTGCACAGATCTCCATCGGGTTTTTCGATATTGTGTGAGGACCGTAGGCGACATGGGGTCCAGAACTGGCACAGTCTATGGAGAGTTCCTCTGGAAGTCGTCTTGAATCGCCCACTCCCGGTTAATAAAAACTGTATTTTTCTCGGAGATACAGTGACTTCCTTCCCGGAAATGTTCCCGTGCTAGAGGCGGTTGATGTGCAGAAAAGGGAGATATATGGCTTTCGGCCCTGACCACAGTAGTTTCTTGGTTTTTGTGGCAGTGCGGTCGGCTCACGCTCGCGCTAATGCTTCAGTGCTTTTTGAAGACTGCTTGATTTCTTGCTTTCCGGAGGTCACTGAAAACAAGCAGTATTAACGATACGGCGTAGTACGGGGCTGGGACTCGACTACTGATGTGTGGAGGTTGTGTCGTCCAATGTGTTTGGGTAACACTCTGCTTGTTTTCGGAATTATAATATATGTTAGATTCATAGTTGTTTGACTGTCCTGCTACTATCCTGGTTTATCGCTTCTGTAGAATGCTTGAATTACGCGACACCGGCATCGATTGGCTAATGTGTTGATCGTTGCTTCGGGAAAGTTGATTTTCCTATGGGCACCCATGCAACACTGCAGTCACATCGCGGACCTCGCAAAAGGTTCGGAACTCTTTATACCCTGGAGTAATGCGAACAAAACTCCCAGGTTGTGGCAGGTTTCCAACCTTTCAAGGGGCGTTCATTTATGTTAAACGAACACAACACGAACCACCGCAAACGGAATACTGAAGAATATGGGATGCGAAACGTTTGACGGCATGCGGCTGTTAACAGTCTTTCGGGATGGCTTTTCGAACTTGCCTCTTGACACTCTTTACTCCACGCCGAACGTTTGGCTATGAGGTAGGTTTTGGTTTAACCCGACCAAAACCCATGCGCGCCTTTTTGCGATAGGGGTGGCACGCTTCAGACATAATCGATTCTGAATGACGGGGCTGCGTAACCCTAAATTATATGAGCGCCATTAATTTTATACACGGCGATTTTGCCTATTCCTAAGCCACAAGATCGTTTATCGGCTTTTCGCATTTCGTGTTCTTTAAATCGTTTGTTGGGTGAGGTATAGAAGAAACACCTCAAGCGAGGAACCCCAGCCAACAACATGGTGTGCCTCTACCTTGGCAAGTCTCATACCGTAAAAACACCAAATGGTACTGCCGCGGTGACGTGCATTGTACATCAGATGAACAAAACGCCTGCCACAAATTTGTTTACAAGGGGTATAACCTTTTCGGCCTCGCGTAAACAGACGCATTGTCCTTAACAGCGGCAACAACGCAACCTGTTCGTTTTCAGCTCTGTCGATCACTCTCCGCTTTTTTGGAATGCGCCGTGTTTGGTTTCATCCTCATGTTTAGGGGAGGAAGTGTTTGGCTAAATATGTTTCTGCACGACGGGGCTCCTGAGCCCAATGTCGTCAAACTTTACCTGAAGCGGGTTAGAGCGTCCCCCTCTACCACAGCACCAGCCATGAGATGTTCGAAACATCCCGCGGCAGGAGTTGCGTGTTGTTCAGGTCCATACTGTGTTATGACCTGACCTGTTGACTCATGCTACGGTAGAGGTGCACAATGGGTTTGTTTAGGGTGTGGTAACTTGACAAGCTCTATATAATATCCAAACTTAGGTTTTAGAAGAACGTAATGAGCTACACGGTGGAAATTCCCATGGCCTACGTGTACAATCAAATACTTTTTTCTGACGGTTTGGGGTTGAGTAGCCGGATCCTTCAGGGACCATTTCAACCGAGAGGTGCTGCCTCTATCGTAGCCCACGTCTGTTGAGATCCTCATGCGAGTAACTACCCGCTACAGTAGTGTGGTACGCTTTCTAGATACAAGTTTATGGAAATAGCGCATTGGGACGCCGATCGGGCTTTGAGCGAACGACCTTGTTCGAAGGCCAGGTTCCGGTGAGATAAGAAGCTCGGAAATCGAGTAAGCAACTCTTGCCGTGGCATTGCTCGGTCAACACCTTATGGTGACCCCTTAGGAATCTGAATACACGTTTCCGCTCGGTCACACGCCAGCCCCTCCGCTTTTTGTTTTCTCTTACTTCGGAAAAACTAGTACTCGAGGATATTTCTAAATTATCTCCCAATGGAGTTGTGGTTAATAGGGGGTAGCTATGCGAGGTCATAATCCGATATAAACGAACCGAGAAAAAACAATGTCGATGTTTCAAGGGAAACCTGGAATCCAGGGGTCGTTATTATTTAGCGTGCAACGAACAATGAGCCAGCTTTTCTTGTTTTTTCAACTGTATGTGTCCTGTGCTACACAAGTCTACGGGTGGGGAGGTCGCACGTTGAGATAGACAATGCGGCGCACTGTTGTTGGCTGGGAGGGGAAGCAAGTTGGACCACAAAACCACTTTCCTCGGCATAGCTCGGTCGAATATCCTTGTTAGACGCCAGCTACGAGTTGGTGCAAGACTATGGCCATCGATTCCGTAAGTATCCATTGTCCACTCCGACTGTGAGAGATTGCGCCCGAATATGAACGCGCAGGCTCCATTAGCCTTTGGCAACGTATTGCCGAGTGGGAGTTATATCTGACCCAGGTTCGACATGTACTATTGAGTCTGCATGTTTGGGGCTTGGCAGGTACCTCTGTTGGAGTGTCTTGGGTACTGGAACCGGCCGGAAGCCCGACGCGTGCAGGAGCCACGTCGATACAACGATCGAATGTGAGAGCAAACTTATGATCTAGCCGTTGATTGTGCGGTTTGGCAGGCAACTAGGGGCGCAACCCTGGGCTTGTGACGGCCTTGGAATTGTTGGAGGCGCCGCGGTGTGGACTACGCTAAGCTAGGCGACGTTGGACCTCGAGCTGCGGCCTGCTCTGATCGTCCTTCCTCTTGGAGATGATGGATCGCGCATCTGAAGGCGGACACCGGTCAAGTTCGCCTACCTTGCTTACGTTTCACGGAACACGCCATGTCTAATTGATCAAACTCCCAAAAACGATTAGACACATGCTACGGTAGAGGTGCACCATGTCTCGTCTAAGGGTGGTCACTTAAGCAGCTCTACGAGTATATCTCACCCAAAAAACTGATTTCGGAGGGACGTTAAAGTGTTAACCGATGAACAATCCCATGGCTTGAGTATAGAATGAAAATATATTTCAACGCATGAACGAAAAACCGACTAGTTTGGGTTAAGGAGCCCCGTCTTTCAGAACAAAAAATCCGCCTATAAGTTCTACCTCTATCGTAGCGCGCGTCAATAAGACGAAGATAAACATATGTCGAAACAGACGTCTTGTTTGGTTATGCGTTATTCATTTTAACTTAGAAATGCGCTTGGTGACAAAATTTTGTGGACCAATCAGATGCAAATGGAATCAAACTGAAACAGTATTGTCGAATTTCAGTAACACAGTTGTGTTACGGGAAGCATCCCCTTGTGCTCCACGATTTAGTAGGCTTCCACAGCAAACCACATTCAAGTATATTGTGTCTCACCTGGTTGTCTCTTGATCCGAGCGAGCGGACAAATTTCGCCAGCAGGACAGGTCACGAGCATGCAGTAGCGTTCCATGTGTCGGATATGCAAGCATTTCGTGCCAGTGATTCAGTCTCAGCGCTCAGTTCAGAGGTTCACAGTGCTCAAGTTCACAGGTTCACAGTTTCAGAGTATTTCGTGCTTTCCAAGTGATCGACCTACTTCAAGCTCCAGCCGAGTCCTCGCACGTTTGGTCGATCCCCTCCTATGCTATGCCTCCGAAGCCCTGCAACTCCCGGTCATAAACTAAAATATGGAAGAATGTCTCCTGCCCGCCGTGACAGTTGTGCGTCAATGTGTCCCCCAATCTCGAGAGTACAGTACCAGTCAATGCCAATTTCGAAATATATGGGTGAGATCAGCCGCTGTAATAAATGGCCACGGCACTTTTGCTAGATTCAGTTTTTTACATCAGGGATCTGCATCATCTCTTGAAAAACATTAAAGGGTATGTTTGATCATCCTTCTCATCCGAACTATAAGTATAAACTCGGAAAACCAACTGTTTTATGTTCTTTTTTGATCGGTTATACTGGGGCTATCTCGTACCTTGTTGTGGTCATCTGCGTTGGCATGAAGCTTTGGTAATGAAACGCAAATCAATGCAGTGCACAGCAGTAGGTCTTACGAAGTAGAGTTTATAGGAGGATACACTGCGAGAAACCGTTTAGGTATTTATGATATGATTTCCTATCCGACAATGTGCAGGGCGTTATTCATTCATAATGAAAAAGCTGACACAAGTGGTCGAATACCACCCATCTCATCCAACCAATTCTCCTCCCCTTCGTGTACTCAATAGAATACGCACTACCACCCTTTACCCAAATATTGTACCTGGTATAAATGAATTCGTCGTGCTTCCTAATTCGCATCTACATTCCACCCCCACGCCATGGGAAGTAATCCGGGTATTTAGTCACCAGTGGAAATATCAGCGATCGTATCCTACCTGCTATCGTATGTAATTATGTTTCGGTTTGTTTGTTTGGCGTTGCTGCTGCTCACGTAGAAGGGGTTGTGCCTTGGCGGCTGGGTTTGACGTGGCCGCACTATGATTGCTGAATTTCGATGAAGAAAAAGCTGAAAACACGATAGCTCATACCACAAAGGCCAACCAGACAAACACCAGGTCGACAAACACAGGCAACCTGCTGTAGAGCGGTTGAGTTAGACCTGGGTCCAGCCTGGTTATTGTTTGGCGAGCAAAGCGCAGGAAAACGCAATAGTTCATACCACAAGAGACACAAAGACCAACCCCAAATACCCAGACCAAGAGACAAAAGCATCTGCACCCGCAACAACACATAGCAGCAACAGGGTAGTATGTAGGTGTAGACTCCTGCACTCCTGTGTCATGGAGATTCTGCTGCAGTCCGCAGCCGATAGAAATTCAGTATACTTCTTTTAAGAGAAGTTCCATGAAGTTCTGAAATCCATGAACTTTTACTGCCTCCTTTGTGCATTTTGTTGAATTAAATATTTGAAAATGGTAAAGTTTTACAATAATCCACGACTCACATCGCATCGTATGAGAAGAGCGGACTTTCGATCTAAAAGGATATATCCGCGGCACGAGTACTCGTTCAAAGGAAACGTTAATGGTATCCGTTTTGCTTGGTCATGTTGCCGTGATGAGCAAACTGCCTATTTCAAGTACATACATAAAAACAATGGGCGGCCGCTCTTGAAACATCGCCACCGTGAGAAATTGGGGATCGGTTTCGGAATATATACATTCTTGATAAGAAAATAGGATATCACTAGGCAATGTACAGCCTCACTAATCACATGATAATTTAGGATCCAAGAAATGTAGCCCAGAGCCTACACAACGTATTGTGGATTTATATACCTAACCTATACTAAGCGCTTGATGTCGTTCGGCAGGGAACTGGACGAAACCACCCCCCTCCTGCTTCCAGCATTTCTCATTGACGTACATCACGAATGGGTAGACGAGACTTCTGCTAAACAATATTGTGGAAATCCTAACATAAGGCGGACTAACGGCTGCTTTTAGCACCTATCGTAGCTTAAAAAAACGGTATAATAATACCGTCCCCACAGAACGCCAAGACAAAGCACATAACATGCCACCTAAACCACCGTTGCAAACAAATCGAACACACAGCACACACAATATCTACATAGATAATAGCGCACGTCTAACAACAACGATGGGGTTGACGTCGTCACGGGCAGACACTAGAAACTCGGAGGCAAGACACCGGTCAAGGCCTCAAATTTATAATTAGCTTCACCCAAGGCAGATTCGTGCACTCGGCTAACACCGACCACTATGCTTAATATACAGAGTAGCACCCTAAGGAATCCCTGGACACGTCGGGGGGGGGGGTTATTTACGTCGTGCATGACTCTACGGCAGTAGACCCTTGCCTCTTACCAATGACGGAACGGAATATGTCGAGTTTTCCATGACTAGTGAGAGCCCGTAGGGGGGTGCGTGGGTCAAATTCTCCAGGGCCTTCCTCGGGAAAATTCCCGAAGATTTCGGGAATCGAGTAAATCAACCATATCAAACTAACCAATGCCGAATAATCAATGTTAAAAGCACCACAAGAAAGACCAAACCACGGCGAATCGAATGACGACGTTTTTATTTTTTGTTACGATGTAGGAACCGCGGTATGGCCACGAGAATTTTACCACGGGAATTTGCTTTTGAATGCCCGTGGTAAAATTCTCGTGGCCATACCGCGGTTCCTACTTCGTAAACAAAAATGAAAACGCCGTCATTCGATTCGCCGTGGTTTGGTCTTTCTTGTGGTGTTTCTCCATTGTTTATTCGTCCTTGGTTAGTTTGATATGGCTGATTTACCTCGATTCCCGAAACGTTCGGGAATTTTCCCGAGGAAGGCCCTGAAAATCATCAGCCTTGCATCACCGTGGCTTGTGAGGGAAACTCTCGAAGGTATGTTTATCAGATTAATTCGCTGACGACATTACGTGATTCGATCTCCACGTGATATATTTATGATTATTCTTGTGGAAACTCTGTATATTGTGGCATGTGTTAAGCAGTGACTTGAACTATTACTAACCGAGGATCTACTTGTGGTTCGCTTTGTTGTACAATATAGAGCTGCTATATTTCAGATCGATCACGCACATCTTGTCGACATTGAGCTGCGGGGTATTCTGCTCGAAACGGAATACTGCGCGATTTGGTAGTTACACAATCAATTGTTTGGTGCAGCTATAATAACGCTACCAACGAGTCGCGTTGGCGGAAGATTGAAACGACGATGATTGTCGCGCTCTGAATTCGTTACTCGATAGTACAATCGCAGCACGTGTTTCATTATAACTAAAAGGTTGAATCCATTGCTCAATAGCCCAATCGTAGCAGGTACTTCATTATACCTAGCAGGGCAGGAAGAAACCGCTTTGAGAAGAAGATGAACAAAAGAAAACGAATCAAAGGAAATAATGTAGAACTAAACCACCAGAAAGAACATTATCCACCCAAAAGTAATAAATCAATACGTCGCAGTGCGTTGGTTCTGCTGCTGCACCACCAGGGGTATTGTGAAAACAAATCAGGAGAGACGCATCACTTCGTTTTCCAGGTGGGGGGTACAGAATATCGTCACCAAGAAAAAGAAAAGAAAACCACCTTGGTACATACGGCATTTCTAAAACTCGTCCACAAATATCATGGTTCTGTTTTTTTGTATTCTCATTCTGACGCTGGAAAAGGTGAAAGGTGTTGTTTGTTTGCCGTTGTACACTTCAAAATGCGCACACTAAAAACATGTGGAAAATCATTTTTAGAGAGCTGCTGATGCTATTAATATTGTCCCTGCACGTTTCGGCATCAAACGTGAACACAACGCAAACTTATCAACATGCATTCTCCACGGGAAGCTGAGTAGGTGTACGGAATATTTGCCCCAGGCCAATGAGTATCGTCACGACTAAGTAAGACATGCTGGATTCGGGCAATTTTTCGCTACTACCGGTCGCCCCGGTGGGCTAGCAGGTAACCACGAAGCTTGTTAGCGACAAGGTCAGGAATTCGAGCCCCCCCGTGTGCATGCTCGTGGGAACTTTTTCTTGCAAATAATCTTGACTAGCTGAAAGCGCGAGAGCGTGAGTTAGCAAAATTCGATGAAAATCGACGAGCTTTGGGAAGGCTGAACCCTCTGCGCGATAAAAAATCGAGGCAAGAACCGTAGTGGGGGAGGAGGGAGAGGAGCCTACTTCGTGACCCCGGATCTGAGTTACGACTAGGGAGGGAGAAAGACGGAAGTGCGAAGATAATGAATGGGAAGGAAAAACAAAAAAAAGTAGCTCGTTCAAGCACACCGATAGCAAAGGGCAGTAAGCATCCGGCTTCCACGCGGCTTTGTTGGAGCACCAGAATTAGCCTCGAGTTCCCACAGCGGTGCGATCATTTTTCATCGCTCGTTTTGTCCGCATTAATATGGGTGCTAAGGCCAAACAACGGCTGTTCCCGAACCTCTCGACCGAATATGTCGGGAACCACCTTGTTCGGTATTGGCATCATTCACGTGTTGCAAAAATCGAGAGCTACCTAGCGACCGCCCCAGTGTGCAGACTCAGCGCTGTTTACGGCAGACGCTGAGATTTGACACGCGTAGTCTCTAAACCCCTATCAATCCGTTCCTGAAAAGTGTTTTAATGGTATTTGGTTTCGCCCGATACCAATGTCTTGTATATTTCATTGGGGTATTTGGCGCGTAGGAAGTTCGAAACGTCCGACCAAAACAGCTATAGTAAAAAATGGTGTTTTGTAACCGGTCGGTAGGGATTCAATTAACATGTGCGTCAGTAGTTGACGGTTTCTCTTCAAACAACACCCAGGGGCAATGTCCGCGATTGCGCCCAACATAACTCATTGCCTTGTAGTTACTTCGACACTTATGTATGGCTTGATACGGGGACTGCGTAACTAGTTCTTAGAGTAGTTTCGCGAATCTTTGAAAATGCATGCCTTTGAGCACCTGGAAGCGGTTCGTTTTGATATGTGCATCATTGAGGCAATTACGTCCTCATAGATGCAACACTAGGTAGTCGAAATTGCGATCGGCATTCGGGGCGGACACACTTTGCCGCGGTATTATTGAGCCAGCCTGTAGAATCGTTTTTTTCGATTACTGTGGCCCCGATTTAGTCCGCCCGAAGCAAACGAACGCTTGGATTCCGAACTATTGTGCCCTTGATACGCCGTGCGAGGTATAATGCTCAGTCCCATCGAGGATAATTGTTTTCGGGGATATGAAATCGAGAACGCCTTGGCAAAACTTTGTTTCATCGTCAAACGGGAGGGTTTTCGCGTTTGCATCGCTGTAAGTTGAGCTGATTCAATCGGTGCCAACCGTTATATTTTAACACCATGAAATTCGGTAGGGTTCTTGAAAAAATGAGCAACTCCCTTCCAATCACATTTCTCTTCCTGTTTTTATCCTTACCCCACCTCGGCGTCCTGCTTCAAAGGCGGCATACTCTCGCGTCCATAGAATCGCCGCAGACCCCCGCCATCTCTATCTCTTCTTGCGACCAAGCAAGTAATCGGTGTCTTGACAAGGCACAATTCCGACACCTGTCGCTCGGCGTCACTGCCCTCAAGGAGTCCTACACGCCCGTCTCCAAGCACCATAGAATCCCCGCCTCAACAAGTCTCCGCTACTTGCGTCAAGATGAAGCTTCCCTGGCCATCGTCACTCCCTCAGCTCCGACAGCGCCGGGCGACAGTCCTCCTTCCCCTCCTGTTCCTCATCTTTATCGTTCCCCTGACACTACGATATCACAGAGGAGTCAGTTCGACTACCCCCGCCAACACCACCTACAGCGTTACTCCGGACGGCCTCGATGATGACGACCATGGAAGAATATTACAATCGCGTCCTCCTCCCGAAGGGAAGGGCGCCCCCCCCCCCGCCAAGGTGATATATACCCTGGCGCACGCTCTCAAGATGGCGAGGGCGGGAGACACGATACTTTTGGGGAATGGAGTGTATAACGTACGATTGGTCAGCTCGAGGAGCGGCGTTAAGGGTCGCCCCATCACGATCGTGGGAGGCCCGAAGGCAGTCATCAAGGCTCCGTCGGACCCGATCGAGATAAATCACTCGTGGATAACGATCCAGGTGAGCAACACGGAAGATTGGACTTGTCGTATCGATTTAGTTTACAGAAGTGTCGGTCACTCGTCCATCTACCATCACGTTTATAGACGAGTATCAGACCGCAGTGCTTCGCAGGCCTGCCTCGAAGTCGCATGTGGTGACAGGGAACGTTATGCTTTGTTAACTAATTGAAAAAAATACAAAAAACAACAGTTCACGCTAATTTCCATTACAGTAGTTTGTTCCCCTAATACCTGGGACCAGTCCTTAAGGGGCTAAGAGTGACGATATCTCCAGCAGTAGGATGTATTCTCATTATTAGATTTCCTTGCGAACACCTGATCTTCTCTTTCTTAGCACTTGTAATTGTTTTTATACCACACCATATCAGGGTTACTCTAATAGGAAAACGGCCTCGATACGTTTCAAATTACAGGCCGGGGGGTATACTGACACCAGTTTAAAGCACATATAAGAAAAAAACAATGCGATTTATTTTAAATATTCTAGAAATGTCACTGTTCCGATTAGTTTCTCAATTTAACCCTGAGCATGAATGAGTGTAGGTGTACTTTTCTAATATTTTCGAGTGCAGTGCTCTCGAATCTCGATATAATGTAGAAATTATGTATACGGCTGACTGTGAGGTGTGCTTAGCACAGCCTGGACCAATTTATGCAAGGTTCTTATTTTTTTTCGTGTGCAGCACAAACTTAAATCCCACTAACCCTACCCCTACCCATATATCCGAAATCACTCAACCCCACTAAGAATGACATTATTTCTTTGAACGGTAGGTTTCACATTTTTTCTCCCCCCATTAGCAATACGTACACCGGTATACAATTCGAGTGTAACGCTTAAAACCACGAAAAAGTAAACAAGCATACCAATGGGAAACTAAAATGAAGAGCTACGTACTGCTGTAGTAAAAAAATCAGAACATATGAAGGGACGAAGCGGAACAATTGTATAAACCCTCGTACGCATTATTCGTATACTTATTAGAGTATACGAGGAAAACAGCAACACCGGAGACTAGCCAGATAATATACCTATACGAAACAAAATATCAGCGTGATGAATAAAAAAAAGGGCAGCGGCCAAAAACAGGTATACGTGGTCCGTTTGCGACCAAAAACAGGTACATACTTAAAATCAAGTCAAAAACGCACTCCACGTGCCCTGCCATTGGTCCAAAACTCGTTGTACCTGTTTTTGCCTCTTTGAAACCAAGGTATACTTTATTTTGTCTACTCTGCTTGACTTTCACCTGTTTGTCGTTTTTAAGCCAATCAGAGGCCCTTCATAGTTTCACCCTATGCCCCCTATGCAAATGACGCGTGCTACGGTAGAGGTAGTACTTTTTGGCTGAATCATTTTCTGGACCGTCGGGCTCCTTAACCCAAATTTGTCGGACTTTCACTTTTGTGGCGAATCCTGTTTCAGAGTATACTTCTCGTCATGAGATTTCGCATCCGGCAGCACTTGTATTTTCGTCCGAAAACATGTTTCCGGTGAGGTGTGACGCTCCTTAAGTGAGGAGCTCAGAAAAAACATGGTGCACCTCTATCGTAGAACGCATCAAATGCCGACGTACGCGGAGACCCACTCCTCCCTTCGCACCTCTCACCACACGCCACTCGACCGACACACATATCTGCCTGCACACCTCCCCCGAAGTAGTACGAGATAGAAGGCCCCCCTTCGGGATTGTGGTTGACTTGGAATTCCAGGGGTGTCGCAAGCTAAGGATAATACAGCAGCAGCAGCAGCAGCAGCAGGCGTCCGTTCATCGTAATATTATTAGCAGCTACTCGTATACGTACGAACCGGGCGAGCACGAAGAACATGAAAAAAATCTCGTACTACTTGCGTTGCAACAAACGGCAGGTTCGTGGGGTGCGTTTTATACGTGATTTCAGTATGTACCTGTTTTTGGCCCCGAACGGACCGGGTGTACCTGTTTTTGGCCGCTGCCAAAAACATATATCCAAAGTATGACGTTTAGCCAAGAAGACTTAGAATCACAATATCATCATCCACAGGGCCTTGATTTAACTCGCATTTCAGCTGTAAGGCTTACAGAGTTAAAATATATTGAGCGCCATCTAAATAAATCGTATATATTTCAGTGCCATTAGCCTAAAACGCCATTGTAACACTCGAAGTACAAACAGGTATATATGGCGTTCCACAGGAAACGCCATGCACGCCGAATGATGAAAGTACACCAATCGGACGCAAATTCACCACCAATGCCCCAAAATATTCGAAATTAAAATCTACTACTACAGTACATAGTGTTTGTTCATGCACAACGCATACATTAGCAACGCACACTCATCCAGTTGGGATATCGAGCATTTCGTCGAAGCTCGTCCTGGCAGGAAACTTGTGACAATTTCATCGCACGTACTCCTCCTTCGGCTGCGTTTACTGTTTACCCCTGAGCCGATGAAACACATACGGCGGGAACAAACTACATACGACGACAGCGGTGGAACTCAACGGTCTTCATATATTAGGCTATTACTGAAGATATGGACACAGCCTTACCGCCAGTACAAAATGCAAAAAAAAGTTATATTATTATCCTTTCTATGCGATGACGTGTAGCCCTAAGTCATCCCAACGAAGAAAACCACTTGTACTTATTGGCGGTTTTGCCCAACCAGAATAGAAGACGATTGCTTAAACCGTATTTCTGGCTCATAAAAGAGGCCCCGAAAGCCTAGATGATCTAGCATGGCCCAGGACATGATATACATAACATACATTGTTTTTGTCTCACTTTAGGTAGCTTTCCTTTGGAGCAAAGACGCCCTTGAAATATCTCAGGGATGGACCCATCAGTTGTCGGAGCGCTTGCCGGCGCCTGCACACCGAGCACACCGAGCGTACTTGTCTTCATGTGTGGGCACCATGTTAAATACCCGATTCCACTGCTTACTGGACCCTCCTCCCCTAATGAACTCGCCACTATCAACGTGATATAACACCTGCACCGAGATTAAGATACCAACGGAGTCAATGTCGCGAATGCAAAAGAGATATATGAATATCATCTCCCGCACACATGCAAGCGACAGTAGTAGTAGTAGTAGTAGTAGTAGTAGTAGTAGTAGTAGTAGTAATAGTAGCAGTAGTAGTAATAGTAGGAATAGTAGTAGGAGTAGTAGTAGCAGTAGTAGTAGTAGTAGTAGTAGTAGTAGTAGTAGTAGTAGTAGTAGTAGTAAGAGTAAGAGTAGCAGTAGCAGCAGCAGAACAAGAAACAGCAGCAGCACCACCAACGACGGCATCAACAGCATGCGAAGCTAACACTGCACCGGCAGACGCAACAGCAGTAGCAGCAGCGATAGCGTTCTTCCACTGCCAGCCACAATCCTCCCTGACTGGGATGTCGAAACCACCATGTGGAGCCATCGACTTCGCTTTCCTTGGTGGGAAAAACATGCAACCTTAACTATATATATATTCGTTTCTAAAATCGGAAGGAATAGTAGACGTCCCATGTTTCTCGAGCATATTGCTTTAGAGTCGCAAAACTAGACCGATATTTGACCCAAAATAAGTTAAACATTTCTATCAAGAGAAGTTATGTATTTCGTAACCAGGGCGTATAATATCGAGGTGGAAACGTTCGGGAGAGTGAATCAAGCCCGACGGTCTTCTTGTTCAGTCTTCGGGTGTTTTGGGTGGGTGTGGGAAACGTTCATCGCCGGAGCATGGTATGACTCTTACTAATCTGAATAGTTGTCTTCGTTCTCATTTGGCTCCTACGAAATGAAGCATGCCCGGTACGGCAGGTTTCACTTTACTCCGTGAAGGCTTCATACACTGTATATTGTTGGGAGGAGACAGCATGAATGTGCCAGGAGTGGAGCTCAGCGGGTGTACATCATACAATGTTATCATCTGGTAAAAACAAAACAGATCTATTATATTAAGTACTGAAGAGGGGCGCACGTAGACTCATCATGAGTTCGAACAACCGTCAACACCGTCTGCCTCTTTTGTCGAAAATACTACTACAGCTGGCAGTAGCTCAGGTAACGAATTCATCCACTTCTACCCAACTCAATTGCTACAGATTATCCGCCAATATAAATATGAAACATTACCCGTATGGAACATGAAAACTCAGAGTGTGCTAAATAAAACCAGTCCGTAAAGCTTACAGTATCATCTGTTCGACGAATGGTTACGACACAACGCGTTGTGTACGAGGCATAAGGAATATACGCGAACCATATATGAACTGCAGAAGGAGACAGCTCTTATTTTGGAAAAGGCTCCGGACTCGTTGTGACGTCTATGCCGAGCAAATTAAACCTCTGCAAAGAGATCAGTGTACTGAAGTATTCGATTAGAACTGACGTTTGTCACTGGGGAGCAAAGGCTTCGCTTCAAACTCTCACGGTAAACATACTGTCCGCCTGAAATCGTTTACTATAATAGGGTATAACACATTTCGCCTCCATGACGTTAACCATTGTGGTTTTTTAGTCACTTGTTTGCATTGGTTAAGATAAACTATTTTGCAAACGGGGAAACCCGGTCAGTTTGGAGCACGAAAGGGACGTCAACCTAGATTCAATTCATATCCCCCGTGAAACAATTTGTGTGGAAAACAACATTTGGTGGAGACGCAGAAAACTAAAGCCCAAACCATACCAGGTGTCGATAGCCTGTCAGTTGAGTATGGCTAAGTTTGAGGCACATTGTTAAACATGTCAGCGTGTCATCGTACGGCCCCGTTGTGCAAAGGAGGCGGTTACAGGCCACCGGCGTTACACTTAGGCATCCGGCACGTTTGGTTCGGCTTCCCGCCAGAGGAAAAATGTTGGACGCCATACACGTGAAAAATTTGTTAATATGCTTGAAATAAACGCATTACCCGTTCCGTTTACCCTATCGTAAGGGGCGCGCAACTTGCTCTCCTTTTGGCGAAAAGCAATGTTAAAACATCTTCGTACCAGGTACGAGAAAAGAAAAACGCGCAAACGTAAAAAACAAACAAAAGCGAAAACAAAACAATAACATGGTATACCTATGGTCAAAAGGCCGTACACGCACACGTAGATCATGACGAGCACCTCTTAAGCACCCGAGCTCCCTCACCCGCATGTAAAACTCATGAGGGAAAAACAAAGCAGGGCGGAGGTTACGAGGACGGGGACATGATCGGGGAGCAAGAAATACATGTCTACAGCGATAATAATAAGCAAAAAAATACTTTTAATTCCCCTCAAAAGGGGTCCCGCACGTGTTTTCGCATCGGCGCAAAAAGGTGCGGAAGAATTAAAGAGTGCTGAGGCGAGCCGTACATTGACTTCACCATACGGTGCGCTAAGCGGAATCGACGCCGAACACAATTTACTATTAGTAGCGCACCGCCACACGGTCTGTATAGAACCCTACCGGCCGCTTGTTGTGCAGTAACACACGCATCGCGCCAGCCATGCCATTGGTGAACAGTAATATATACCTGTACGATGTATGACCCCGTCACACAGACAGGTCTTACTGGTCGATTACGCTTATACCTTAACCTTTTCTCGATAGAAAGTTAGGCTCAACGAATAGCTTACGGCGTGTCTTTTACCTCCACCTACGCCGGCGAACGTTCCTCGTGTACAATGATTTCCACACAAATTGTTTTTTTGCAGGCTACTACTTTGCTTGCAGTTGTTTTCCCATCACGAGCAATCTCGGTGTGTCTCTGCTCGTTGTCCTTTTCGTTCAGAATTAGGTTGACTGAACTGTGTACAACAGTACACAGCGCTTAATACGAGAACTGGCCATGTGAGAGGAAGACTAACAATGCCGGAAAATCACGAAATACGAGAATATTTCCCCAGAAAGGGGCGTAGCACGAGGTAGATAACGCATCCATCTTCAAAGTTTGAAAATCCTACCCCAACCAGTTTTCATGTCCTCTTGTCATATAGGTGGTATGTACGCTATACCGTCATCCAATTTGTTTGTTGTTCGTATTTTCTTCTTCCTTTTGATAGTCGGTCGCCCCGATGGTCTAGTGGCAACCTTAAGTTGACGTCGGGAATTCGCATCTCACGTGGTTCGGGCTTTTGAGTATATCAGTAAAAATATAATATAAACGGAATCAACTGCTGGGAGCGCCTAGTAGCGTGGGTAGGCACAATTCAATGCGAGTTGACGAGGGAAGAAAAAGCTGAAGTGTTCTTGCAATAAATCTGCAAGGCAAGAACCGTAGTCGGAAAGGAGGGAGAGGAGCCTACTTTGTGACCCCGAATCTGAGTTACGCCTAGGGAGGAGAGAGAAAGAAAGGGCGAAGATACTAAATGGGATGACAAAAACAATAACAAATGATGTAGGTACGCCCTTCTTTTAACTCTGCCAGCCACAGTAAAAAGCCACAGTAAAAGTAACTACAGTTCAGTTTCAATATAGCAGGTTCTTGCCCCCCCCCCATGCTCACTGCGGTTCATGTCTTACTATTTTAGGTGCGAGAAGACTTCATCTCCCTCTTCCACCGTCGACTAGCGCTAATTTCTTTCGGACATACTACAGAACACATGCATAAACAATACAAAAGGCTGTTGGGTAAGGAGAACAGTTATTTGGAACCGCGAGGACGCGTACGTAGACACTTTTGTGCATTTTCTCAGCCCTTCATTCCGTTGTTGACTCGCCTTAAATTGCGGTGCGCCCAAAACGACTATGTTCTTGCAGGGATTCACCGTCGATGGCACGATTCGCCACGACGACGATGAAAAGAGGCAATCATTCGTGGACAAGTGCGTTCGGATTGACGGTAGGAGCAGGCACAACGCGGAGAATCCTCTGAAGGGCTTCGTCATGAAGGACATGACCGTGCGCAACTGCGGGTAAGCGAACACGACGCGGGGACATAATACATTCGGTAGGGTTGCCGAACACATGCATGTTATCGACGCGCGTTCGACGATCGCACTAGGTGGTTGGAAGAGTTTTGGATTACAGATTTGATCTTGACCGATAGAAAAGGTGCTCAACACAGTACCTGCTCGGAATCCCTTTCGTGTCGGATTGCGTTTTCTCTGTCACCTAAATGTGGATTTTCTTGAGATATGGCGGAAATATTCTTCTTCGCATTTGGACACTCGTAGCCCGTGTCGGATGAGAACGCGTGCTATGAGGGAGGTACACATGGTTTTAGCCGGTTTGTTTTTCTGAATGACCGGGCCTCTTATCCCAAAATCGTCGGACATCCATTCTTGTGTTCCAGCAGTTTCCTTTGCGTACATCGGGAAGCACGGTGGAAGATGTTTTAAGGTTGAGGCAAGGGCGCACAAAAAACAAAGTTATCGACCCCACACTCCCCCCCCCCTATATTGGAGGGAAGACACCGGACCGTTGTGATCCCAGTAAACAATAAGTCAAGTTTTTTTTAATTACCCCCCCCCCCCTGACCAGCGAAAAAAAAATAGGGGGGGTCTCTAAAACCAAGTTAAAAAAAGGGAACAAAAAACGAAAAAAGGTTTTTTGCTCATTTCGTCCTGTGATCACAGCGATCCGGTTTGTTTTTCATTCTGACCTTCCTAGGTGTGTGGTGTCGTTTTCTTTTTTTTTTGTGCGCCCTTGTTTGAGGTACAAAGGTCCTGCAGTGAAAAGCCTAAAAAACAAGGATGGCGGACATCTATATTAGCAGGCGTTTCGGGGACGGACTTTTTTGAGTGACGCGTAACATAACCATTGGGTGCTACGGTACGCCTATCCTGTACAACGCCTCTCGGCACACGGAGGAACAACAGCAGGGTTGCAGGGGTCTTTGGTGTTGCTCGATTGATATATATTCAGCTCCGGTGGTTCAAAAATGAATTTTGTATATATTGCCGCCCGTAACGATCCTATTTGCGGCCTATGAAATCAATCGCAAAGGGCCCCCAAACACGTGCCATCGTAGTTGCGTGTGACAAAGCGGGAACCGGGGTGTATGTTTGTGGCTCGTAAAGCTTGGAAAAGCATGACACTAAGGCAGGGGGCGGCATGATGGGGTGCTTTTGTTTTCTGCCACTAAGGACAACTCGGCGGAGTGGCAACCCAATTCCGTTGACGCGGTAAGCGTTGATGCCTTCTGGTTTCGATATACACACAGCTATCGAAGCGTTTCGTTACGCTGCTCTAACCATGTATATATACATATATATATGTATGTCCATGTTTGAGCGAAGAACAGAGGAACTCGACTGAGTGGCCTAAGCACGACAAAAGCAAATAGGCGAAGCCACCCTGTCATAGCAACGGTCGTACATACGATCGATGTTTTGTTTTGTTCTTCCTACAGAGGCGTTCAACGAAAGGGGTGTTGTAACGTGTACGGCAAGCTGTTATTTATTGTTGGTGGAGCATATTACGGCCGGGTCCGCACGTTTTTTACTCGACAGTATCTGACCGGTTGACCTCTTCAAGTCAGCAACTACCCGTTAGCATGTTGTTGATACTACCAAACTTGGTTTATAGGAATTGCGCATGGACAGCTTGGTCGAGTAGTACGAACGAACGCTCGTCGACGTCAAGTTTTGACCAGTGAGATATGGAGCACTCGGTGTGAACAGCTAAGGAAATAAGGTTCCACCCCTACCGTGGCGTTGCTTTGATAGGGCTTCAAAACGAAGGAACTGCGCCCAACGCCGTTTCTGGCTTAACCAACATCATAGTTTGGCATCGACATACACCAGGCCATTGGATTGCCCATTCCGATAGACGTACACTATGTATCAGTATTTTTTCCTTCTTTTGTAAACAGACCACAGGTAATCGGCACTAGCTCAAGTTATATGGCATGTGTTCACGGATCTCAATAGCACCTACAGCTTAACAGTCACAAACCGTCCTCGACCCACACCCCACACATTACTATTTATACAACTAGCACGCGTCCACTTCAACTTTAAAGCAGACTACCATTCATTCACAAGGTGCTGTCTCCCCCCCCCCCCGTGGAATGTTGCAGAGATCTTTGAAGTTGGTCAAAATGTTTGATGACGTTCAATCGGTCTTGCTAGAGAGGAGTTCCGCCATAAACCTCTTATGGTCGATGTCATGCAAGGCCCAATTTGGGGCTCTGTTAATGGCGTGTGTCATTTCGACCGCAGCTTGTATTTGTCGAAAGAGCGCTTTAACCCATAATCCATCGGGATACACGTTTTGTTTTATCAAAGGCACTAGTCGTACGGTTTCGATGGGGCACACACAAACCGCTATAAGTGAGAATGGTCCGTCAAATGCTCACCAATTCCCCCTGTTACCGTAGATCCTGACCATGAACCGCTCTCACGCGATGACAAACACGCAGGGGGGAGTGCATCCGTCTCAAGAACTTCGTGCAGAACGCGCAGATCACGGGAAACAGTCTCGAGTACTGCGGACGAAAGAACTTCCCCTTGCGCCACAACAACGATCGGCGAGAGAACAAGAACGGCGAAGGGATATACATTGGAACCTCCAGCCAGCAGGTAAGGGTTGCATGCTACGGTAGGAGCGCATTAATATTTTCCGAGGCCCACCCCCGCGTAAAGCCTGGGCTTGGGGAGCGGCTACAGTAAACGCACGCAAATATAGCGGTGCACCATGTTTTTGCCTTCTAAGGGTGGTTACTTGAAGAGCTCTATACATGTCCCCAAACTGATTTAGGAGGACAGCAATTAAGGTATCCGATGAACAATGCAATCGCCGAAGCATACAAGGAATGTGATTGCAGAACAAACCAATGACAGGTCGCGGTGAGTTTGGGTCAAGGAGCTCGATCATTCAGAAATCATGTCGGCCAAAAGGTGATATCTCTATAGTAGCACGCATCGGTAGAGGTGCACCGCTTTGCGCCCTAGGTTCCGTTCTTGAGGTGCTCTTTACTCCATCCGAAGCAAATGTGCTACACGGTAACCAATTCTAGTGCTGAAGAAGAACAACGAAAATGGTTGCAACGCGGCAATGAAATTTCGATGGATTTGGGTTAAGCAGTCCGATCATTCGAAAACCGTTTCAGCGAAAATGTCTTGCCTCTAGCGTAGCACGCGTGTGAAGAGTGACCTGAGGAACAATGCTGTGGCTGGGGTATAACTCTGAATACGGCGCAAAACATAACGCCGTACCAGGTATGTCAACGACTCATCAGCTAAACAATCCAGCCAATCAAAACTAGTGTGTCCGAGCCACGATGCCCGTATGCCAGCGGGCCTCTACAGAAATAAAATGGGGTCGGGTCATGTGTGCTCATTCGCGAAGCCGACAAAAACAAGATTGGTTTTAGAGTATCGCCTACAGTAGGCAGCGGTGCACCAAATTTGTTCAGGAGGTATTTCGGTTCAGGAGCTCTGCACTTCCACCGAAGCCTGATCTGAAGAATATCCCCAGTGCAACCATATTAAGAAATTCGTATGGGTTAGGCGTTTATCAAACAATAGTAAGCAAACAACATGATACTCCAGCAACTATGGGTGGAACGTATGTGGGCTCAACAGCGCAATATTATACCGTAGATAACGTCGAGATAAATACACACCCCCTTGTGTGAAGTGACGTGCCAAGTGTCCATCGAACTGCCCGTGCGTCTTCTCTCCATATTGGCCACATCATACGAACAAACTGTCGCCCGCTATCTACCACCCTGCACCGAGAGAACGTTTTGCATTGCAGAACGTCCAGTCAACAGGTACGGTGGGGCGGGTGACTAGATCGGGCCGTGTGAAACATACTTCGTCTCCTCATCAGTTCGTACCCACCCTCTGTTGTGCTATGACAACTATCACTTTAACTACCCCCTCCCTACCTCCCTACTGCAGTGACAACTATTCCTTTGACTGCCCCCTCTCTACTGCCATGACAACTATTTCCTTGACTCCGGTGATGATGATGATGATGATGATGACGATGACGCAGACTAGCAAAGATTCCCCCATGGACCGGTGCAGCAAGAACCTGATCAGAGGCAACACGATCGCCACCCACGGAAACGAGTGCGTAGAGGTCAAGGAGGGATCGTCGCGCAACATAATCGAGTACAACGTATGCTCGAACCAGCTCGACGTGAACTCGGGCTGCTTAGGTTCCAGAGGCGACGCCAACACGTTCAGGTACGTGTGAGGCTAGTGCTGAGTGTCGGATGGTGTACCAAAAGTTTATATATGTCCTAACATCAAGCGTTTGATACGTGTTTATCGGTCGTGGTTCTTTGGCTTTCAACAGCTTGGCCAACACATTCCCCCGCGTGTCATGCTGTGTTTTATGTCGTACAATACATCAAATCTTATCGATCCGGACATTTCCTTTGCAGGGGAGACGCCAACATTGCAGAGATGTGTCGTGGATATAGTGGTAGAGACCCTATCAGGGTGCTAGTAAGAGGTCAACATCAAATATATGTTCAAGTATCTCACGATAGGGCCCATACTGCGCTAGTGAAGCGGGCTCTCCGGGTTAGATGATCGAAATCGACCACAATGGCGGGAATCTAGCACTCAATATACGGAATCAACAGGGCAGCCCATCAGGCGGTCAGGGTATCCGGGAACGATACCGTTGTATGTATGCGCCATTACCCGACTTCACATGGTAACTTTACGTATCGTGCCCCCGTTGCATCCGTATGTTATGTCTGTGAAGATACAACGACGTTTTCGACTGCCTTGGAGCGGGGGTTAGATTGGGAGGACACCGGTTCCGTGATTACCAGTTCGGACAAGGCAATACGGTGAGGTTAAACCGGACGCTGTTTAATACCTTACATAGAGGCAGATTTCCTGAGTTCGATAAGGATCGCCATATGGCATCAGCAAAACCGAAATGAATAATCTCCTGCGTTTAGTATGCGAAATCGATGTTTATCGAACAAAATAATTGGAACTGTAACGATGTATGATACAGTAGCGTTGGTTTCCCCGGTTTCCCTTCCTCGGACGGCTTGTCAGTCATCAGCGCTGAAGCTCATGCGGCCAGCTGTCGGAGAGTACGAACGCAACAACATAGGGTTGCTCCTTTCAGTCAAACAGGCCCTCATTTCGAAATAGTTGGGGTTTGATACGTGCTACCGCTGTTGCAGCAAACGGGTCATCGCCTGGCAGAACGAACAGTTTGTAGATCGGTGATCATGACTTAGGGCAACACGTTTGGTGCAAACTAATTGGGTTCACACCTAGGCCATCATCGTCAGCCTCATGCGGGTCCTTGCATTTCCGCAGAGGGTGATGTACTTCTGTTATCGGCCGCAGTTTCCTCCAACACTTCAAGCTGGTCGAGTCAAGCGAACAAGTCGATTTATATTCTACTAACTCTGCATATTCGATGTTATACTGTGGCGAATGCTTTATTATGTGCTGATGCGGTCACAGGTCTGCGGGAACAACTTCAACCGCGTGAACCTCGGGTCCATTCGAGTGATGATCGACCAGCCCCAGGGGGTCATCTGCAGCAACTCTTGCCGGGACGGGTCTTGCTTTGTCACGGGGTACGTGGGTACATGCGTACATATACACATCTGCAGACGCATTATTAATCGTAGCAAACAAGCTCTTAGAAATTATATGAAAGATGAAAGATGGGCACGTGCTACGATAGAGATAGACGTTTGACGCGAAACAGAATCCGTCTTACGGAGCTGCCTCTGTAAGGCCCAACCCAGAAAGGGACGCCTTGTCTTTGGAACGCCCTGACGTTTCCACGATGATACCCGTTGCATACCTAACGCATGGGATTGTTGTAATCTTGGTTGTTGTTTTCGGATTGGGTGAGAAGGAGAAAGAGATCTCTTCCCGTGAAGACCCTTGTACATAGTTTGAGCTACCCATACCGTTACACGCGTCCTCGTTTTGATCAGAAAGGTGCGAATGGGCTAGGGTTAGGATTGGTGTTAGGAAGTGACGTTGCGTTTATGGCTTCTGGCATATGACAGGGTCACCCCTCACAAACGCATGGGACACACAAGCGCGACTGCAGGATATTTCTGCTTGCTTTTCGTGTCGAAACATACCGTAGGGCAAAATCACGTGCCAATTTATAGTCATGCTTTTAACTGTTTTGATAGTTCACGGAGGGAGCATTACGTTGATAACGGACGACTGCAACAACGGCCAATGCGAGATTGACGAATGAGAGACACGTAGGCCGATACGAAATTGACGGATAATATTCATATATATTTATATATGGGTGTCCGCACGCCGCTCGTAGACTGTTGGTACTACAAAAGTTAGTCTCGTTTCATTGTCCATCTAGAGGTCTGTGTACCCGCAGCCAGCCACCAATCAGGGTTACCTATAACTTGTTTTAGGGCATGAACTCAGTTGACGTAGCTGGTCAACACCAGGTCCCAGGAATATCAATAGCATGGATATTTAACAAGCCACACAGACGTTGCGCTAACCATTGTGTCGGTAATTATCAAGTCGTGACGGCAAACGTGTTTCCATTTCTTAAAGTTAGTATTCACGTTGTGTCAACACAGATGAGTAACGCTCAACGTGGCAAACGGCGCCCGCACGGTCGGGCAACGCTTACACTTCCATAGCATCACGTTCTCCATCACTCTGAGAGTGCTGCTTCCACTCGTGCCATGCGTTCATTCGTCTAAAACGCCGCTCTAGATGTTTACCAGACATACGTACAACGGTTTGTTAAAGCCGAGCACAACGCACGTTTGCCCTCAGACATTTCTCCCGGGGTACACTTGTGAGCTCAACCCGTTCTCGGGTTGAGTAGCCACCTCGAATATTTGTACATCCAGTGTGAAGTTTACGGCCAAACTTGACAAAGCTCTAGCCAACAATGGAATTCGTTACATTGCGCTCAGGGTGGTGCCTGGTTTGTTTTTTTAATCATATACGGAGCTCAGCACCTCGCCCAAACCACTTGTGCGGAAGTTGCTTCCGTGGCCCTACTACGGTATTGTCTTACACCATGTGTATCACGAAGCTAATATATACTACCGAGTAGTTTCTCTTTTTTTATGAGCCACGCCGTTCAGAAGCGTGGTACCCCCACCGCGGCATTGCTGGCAGAGTTTATGTATTAGGGAGAATCAACCATTGTGATTAGATCCAAATAGAGCTAAAGCTGCGCGGTATATAGGGCATACCGATTGTGTTAGCAAGAGGATGGCGGGCGCTGTTCTCGAAACACTATGAGGAACATGATAGCCTATGGCTTTGACTGGGTCTTCTTATATTTGGTTTAGGATTAAGGGCAGTGGGTGGTTCCGTTCGCCTCGTTTACATTGAATATCAGGCATTTTCTCTTATACAGAATGAGGTACAATGGCACCCGACTAGTCGGGTAAAGGTGACAGTGAGGAGGGGGATAACCTACTGACGGTATGAGCAGTCGAATGTTAAGAAACCCTTCAACTCCCCATTCAATTGTCGACATTCAACACACTACCATCTGAACACTCTCCATAAACGTATACTGATAGGAGCTCACACGAATTAGTATGTATCCGAACGAACAACACATCCAATGCCGCAACCAATATGTAACACCTCATGGACCGAAGACCCCCACCGACAACAAATATCGGCGTGTACACACGACGATTTGTGAATATATTGAGGAAACATCGACCACCTTTACAGCGACACAGAGTTGTTTTTGTTTTATTCCAAATTCAACACAACACACGTGTGATTGTAATACCCCAGTACAGTACCCAGTACGGTTCGAGATATATCGACATACATTGCTCATAACACTCTGAGGATTTTGCAGGATAAACTGGGTGATAAATATAAAGACTACATCAGCGTCCACTCAGGGTGTGAGTGGTGGATACAATGCCGTTCCCATGCTATGTACGATGCGTGGAGCAGTACTGTGCGACACGGGCTCAAAAAGACGCTGCGCGTATTGCTCGCGCTGCGGGTAGACCGTTAACCCGTGCTACGATAGAGATAGCATATTTTGGCTTGTTTGTTTTCTGAAATACCGGGGGCTCCTCAACCCTTAATCGTCGGAACTTCCGTTTTGTGCTGCAACATGTTTCATTTAATACTTAGACCATGGGATTGTGCATCAGGCAGCCCTTTTTGCCCCGGCTAAAATCAGTTTTGGGGTGGGGTGTAAAGCTTATCAAGTGACCCCACCTCGGAACAAAAACGGAGCACCTCTACCGTAGCATGCGTCGGCTGTCAACACCAAAGCTATACTTGTTTTTTTTTGCTGCCAAAAGGGGTCTGAAGGGGAATCAGAGAAGGCGAGCGACGTGGGATACAAAAGCGGTAGTTTATTCTGGAAAGCACGAATGAGACTGAAGGGACACCTCGAATATGGAACTGCCCCAAATATATGTATAAGCACCAATCACTTGTGTTTTGTTACCTACAATTTTCAAGTCTATACCGAGCCGGTAATGTTGTTCACGTCGTTTTGCAGCAATCTCGTGTTCTCCTCATGCCAGGGAATGGCCAAGCATAGTGCTCCTCATGTAAACATTCCAAGGTGACCCTCTTCAGCAGCCCACGCGTTGATCCGCATGCCTACTCCAAACCGTAGCAGAACCCCATGCCATGTCAGCACAAAACCTACATGCTGATAGAACTGTTTTTCTTGGATTAATACATTGTGGGACGTTTTCCGCACTGATTTCAGGAGTTACACCGTAACTGTCTCTCCTTTTCTTAACTTAACGCCATGTGGGTTCTCGTTTGGGTGTGTTGTGTCTTCGACAGGAACGACCGCGCCGCCGACGTGGAAGCCACTTGGAACGAGGCGTGCAAGATAGGAACGCCATGCGAAGGGCTTTAGAGTGATGGTCCTGTTGATAAGGCAGCTGCTGCTTATGATGATCATAGTTGTGGTGCTGCCGATGACGGCGATGATCATTATGCTGATGAACATTATCATCATCGTCATAGTCATGACGCCGTTGATATTATGCCCGTCAAGCGACAAACATTACAGAGCGGGTGCCAATGGTGATGCTGATTGCTGACGGTGCTGGTACTGGTTCTCATCATGCTGGTGATGATGAGGATGGTAGTGGTCGTGGGGGTGTCCATGCTGTTCCTGTTAGGCACGTCATTCGACGGGTGATGTTGTTGTTGATGACGTTCATAGTGATGGCAAGCTTGTTCACAACACTCGCCATAGCGCTGATGGTGATGGGAACAAAGCTGGAGACGTTGGCGTGATGGCGTTGATGAATAAATGTGATTTCCGACGTAGTGGTGTCCGTGCCACGTTTACAAGGCTCTTCCCTCGACGAGCTCAACACCCCCCCTTCCCCGGTAATATACCTAGACAATTGTGGAAGTACAGCCCAATGAATTTAACCCCATTGCTTAGCCAGGTATCCAAACAAAATGTAAAACACAGATGGAGTCCAACCGATGTCGGGTACTGACTCAGTTGAAGAGTATACAATTAGTCAGTCAAACATGTTACGGTAAAAAATGGGCTATCAATACCGTAGCGCGAGTCTGAAGGGGGTTACGAGGACGGGTCCGTTGATATAGAGTTGTGGACGACCTTCGTTTTTGCAGTGGATACGGCGATGGCGACGGTTATGGCGTTGACATCGTGTGGCAAGATGTTGGTGGAGGTACGCATTCTGGTTGCGATCACCGAAACGGGTGCTAGCGGTGAGGTGACTGACACTCTTGACGATTAGGACATATGGGTGATACTGATGTTGACCTTGATGGATGAGATGGCCATACCGGTGGAGATAAGTGGCGATGGCGCTCGCAGGGTTAGATTTGCGGGTGATGATGACCTTTGATTGAATGAGAGAATCATGGCATTGGTCATGGCATACTACTCAGATAATCAGTCGAGGCCACGCTTACGAAGAAGATGGTCATGGTGAAGTACCGCGACGGGAGACAATTTCAACGGTAATCAATAAGTTTTTGAGGCGAATATCGATGACTCAGTATTGAAGACGTCAATATACCGCAGAAATCAGATAAAACAAGAGGGTGATAAGGGCAGTGGCAGTGATCAGGATAACCGTCATTCTGCAGCTGATCCAGGCAGCATAGGCATAGCAGCAGTTACAGCTTTGAACGGAAAACGTAGTCGCTGCAAGCGTTTTCGCGAGCTAGACGTCGGTGACCGAAAACGTAGCGGACAACTCACCGTCCTTTCGGTAGCACCCGTACGATTCAACAACGCCACCTGTTATTTCATAGCCGACGCACCCTACGTTAGTGTGAGCTTTTGATTGACATATGTACTTTCTGCCTGATGGGGGTCTTCAAGTGAGGAACTTATCTATTTTACTTTCGTTTTTATACAATTTTGTATCGTAATGTAGCTAAGGTCACATGGCTTGTCGAGTTGTCGTTACAGTTTTTTGTATGTTGTCAGCACCTCTCCAGTGCTCGGGTTTGCCGGTGTTTGTAAATCGATTTTGGTGAAGGGTGGTTCTATCGAAGCAATGGCTTTCCATGAACGTACAACGTCCATGTACCGTACGGGATGTTAGGAGCTTGGGAGGACCGTTTCCGTCGCATGGTTCCATAGTGTTACCTCTTTCCCCCAAAGTTCGTATGGCCGACAGGGCTCGTACGCTCTCCATATCGTTGCAATACTTGTATGGCTTTATAAAAGCGATTGCGATATGGCTAGGGTTTGCGGTTGTTCATCGGGTTACATTTTTCGATTTTTCTTACAATCAGTTTGTTTATGTTGTATAGAGGGCTTGACGGCACCTCCCCTTCCTCCGCGTTCCACGATAGGGGAAACAGATCTTGTCGAATCCTTTTCGGACTGACCGGGCTCCTTAACCAGAGCTCTCCTCGGAATGTCATGTGTGCTTTACATTAGAGTTCATGATATATGGCTGGGATTTGGGATTGTTAATCAGGTTGCAGTTTTGCTTTTTCAAAAACAAGGTCTATGGGGTTACTTAAACCATGGAGCACCGCAAGGGAGGAAGGGGCCTGCTAACGCGTTTTGGTGATATATACTTCTACGGTAGGACATCCTTGACCTCCTATATCTGTCGGGTAGTGCTTGATATGTCGCCAACCGGGTGGAATCACTGTTCATGGTCGCTAAGCCGCACGGTGTGTAAGCAGCCCTTGCAACGGACGACGACTGATACTGCAGAGATTTGGAGCCCGCTTTGTACGGTCAGTGTCATAGGGAGCCAAGCCGTTGCTTCATGTATGCCGTAAACTTTCAAGTGCTTAACCAACCGAACACACGGCTAACGACGGGTAGAGTAACGAACGTAGTCTAGTGTCTTACGCCGCGTCTAAACGTGCCGTACACGAACGCATGTTACGTGCCTCCTTCAAGCGCATTTTGAGTGGACGTTCTCGTGTGTTGTATGTGTTGGGGAATCAGGTTTGAGGCCGAACACTGGTTTGTGCAAGCTCTTTTTGTCGTACGATGATCACGGGCGACTGCTGTGGTACTGCATCGTGCGCCCTATTGTTCTCTTGCCGTATGTCTCCTTTGCATGGAGGATGGGATGGATGATTATACATACATGTCTTCATATAGGTAGTAAACTATTGTCCAAGGGAGCGAACACATACCCAAGCGTAGCAAGAAATACATATATAGGTTTTCGTGTCTACGTCGGGTAGCGTAGGAAATGTAGGTACTGTTGTACTCTAAACTGACGGGTGCTAGGTACGATAGGGGTAGCAATTTCGATTTCGGCCAAAACCGTTATGACTAGTGAGAAGGCTTGCCAACTATGAGGGTGCTCTAAATCGTGGGTGATAGCGTTGTTTTGTTTGCGATATTAAACTGTTAATAGTAGGCCCTGGGATCGGCCATCAGGTTAATACGCGTTGACTTTGTCTATCAAAACCGTTCCTTGGTGATATGTAGAGCTCCTTAAGCCAGGTGCCTCAGGAAACTCGGTATAACGGTGCACCCCTGCCGTAGCATGTGTCATATTCGGGGACTTGCCTAATCATCGGTGGAACGGGTGCAACTGGTGCAGCTGTACGATAGTGGTAGCACGTGTTTCGGCATAAGCCCTTCTGGCTGTAGGCGCTCCCCAGCTTAGGAACTGCCGAAGAGGATACGCCGTATCGTTGCTGCACACTTTCTTTGTGTGTGTTACATGTTATGCGTTGTATACTGAGGGCATTGGGTTGCAACATTTTGTATTCTTCGTAACGCCAGCTTATAGGTCGAATATTGAGATACTCAAGGGCGGGTCCCCCAAACAACCGTGGGTGCAAGCAGTAGTTAGTTTGTGTGAGCCGCGTAGGGATCACGCATGATAACAGGCGCTCCTCGGAAAAGTGGCCATGCTAGGTTCTCAACAATAGGAAACGTGAAGATGGGGGACACCTATAGTAATCACATCCTCAAGATTTACCCAACGAGGACATGTTCGCTTTGTGCCCCCCCCCTTGAAATGGAGAAATTTATGTCGGGAAATTGGCCCAGTCGGAGTGTGTATATCCTCTTGCTTGCTGTGCGTCCACATATCTGATGGTTTGCTCTCAATCCCTGCAACGGGCGGTAAGGGTGTAGGTGGTCTCGACAAAGATATTTCGGAGTACGACAAAGTAGAGGGCGTAGTGCTTTGGTTAACCTATTTGTGGTTGCCAGGGCTTTCTCGTCAACAGATATAAAGGACCTACCACTCTATTTTCAAATTCGACTTAGCATATATTATGTCGGTTTGTTTTGTTCGTGCGGCTATCTTGATATGTCATTTACTTGAGGACAAGTCCGTTCTTGGGGGAGAAGTAGAGATCCTTTATAAGAAGCAGGTGATTGATAAATGTGGTGTGGCCCCCTCTATGGCCCTATGGTAACAGATATACGCTTGGTTCAGCGTGTTGGAGGAAAGGAAAGGGCCGTCAATGTACCGGCCCACCCTACGTGGCGGATTGCCAACATCGAAACAGCTCGGCAAACCAAAACAATCTCATCTATTATTCGAAAAGGGACTGTGTAACGTCAAACGATAACCGGGCGAGCGGTTGATGCATCACGACGAACAAATAAGCGTAACAGAGGGACAAGTCGACATCAATATGGGGCGTACCATACCACGCACATCGACGGGGGCTGCCCGCACATTTACGGTTTTCTAGTGGGCGACTGCATGTGCTGCTTTGGGCGACAAGGAAACAGAGTCGACGCCCTATGTTGAAAGAAACCCGTTAATTGCGTTCAGGTAGTTTCACAACGGTGGACATAGCGAGGGGCTCTACGATCGCCATATCATAGATTATTTATGCGGGCCCCCACTTCAGGAGCTCCGTACTACAAATATGTCAGAAACTGATTTTGAGGAAACACACCTACCCACCCTAGTAATTGTGTTCGTTCGTGTTGAAATGTGGCGCTCTAGCGGCAAACGACATGAGACGGCGAACGACACCGCAACGACAGGGTTATTATGAGCGCGGGCGGCGTCTCCATTATTGAACAACTCGGCAATATGTACGATTTTAGTTTTAAATGTTACCGATCGTTTGATCTCATCATAGGTGTTGCTTGACAATCGATCTCGGTGAAGGTAAATACATACTGGCAGCGACTGGGCTACCTTGTGCTATCGATTGCACATGGCCCGAACCACCGAGCTTGGGGTACAGGGGGGGGGTTATTCGTGCGCATGACAGAAGTCGCAACAGGTCCCGTCCACTGATATTTGTCGCCTTTACGTCCCTAGTTTCGCATGTCGTCGATTGAGTCGTATTCCACACACGGTAGCGATATTTTGGTTAGAGACGCGTTCTGCGTACTATTTGGCCAGCGCGTCCCTGACAGATGAGTTGTGTCAACGGAGGAAAAACCCAACTCCGATTGCTTCTGTGTAGAGACCTAGGCGATTGGATTCGTCGTCGAGTTTAGCGTGGACTGTTTCTTGATACCGTTTTTGTCTGGTGAAAACTGTTGCGGTTGAAATGAAGAGCTCGCAAACCTGCAGATGCTCCCCCACTAGTGTGTGTCTAGGTAGGCTGCATAGGTCACCACCTTACCCTTTATTGTTTCGCCTATGTTTGCGGTCATGTACTCCACACAACACCGGCTACTGGCTCTTTTATAAGGAGTAGATGTGGACTTTTTGTCACGACCCCTTGATGGAGCGGACAAAACATCACATAAACGTTCCTGTTTGCCATGAAACAGAACTAATCAATAAGCGAGGCCTAACACACACATTAATTCAATTTTCTGCAGCCGTTATACCCCACCCTTCGGTTTGCTGTTGTCCTTCCCGCAGTTCCACACCTTACTATCTACAAGGCGTATCGGTGTGTGTGTACATGTCTTAATTTTAACGCGGGAAACACGGTACTATGTCTCAACAAGGTTTCAGTACTCCATTGCCACGTGACAGATTCACCCTCAGTTCCAGTTTTGCTTCCGACAGGGGATACTTGTGCAACAAACAAAACCTCTACAACGTCTTTATTTGTCAACGTAACGAGATATTATTATGCCGTGGTATCTTCGATTCACGCTCGAGGAGGAAAGCCAGAGAGAATGCCGTACATCGAGTGGCGCATACACTCGGGAAGGCGCGCTCATCTCACCACACGTCACCCCAGACATGGCCAAAATGGAACGATAGTTCAGCGAAACGACCGGCTAGAGGTAGCAACCGCCCATCATAGCAACCCCTCTCGTTTTCGATCTACTGTAGTAATCATTCCAACTTCATCCACACGCTAAGTGTATACCTACGATCGATATGACGAGGAATGCCTGTTTTCATTGTAACGTACAACACGTATCCGAGTAAAGTCGTTGGATTATTGGTATAGTTCTCATGTGTGCTATAGTATCAATACCCAGGATAACTATGTATTAAGTGTCCAGAAGTGGTCGAGTAGAATCAACGACAACACTTAGTTCTGATAACAACCCGTGACGTGTGTATTTTCTGGACAATCGCCCTCCGTGGTGTGAACCCACCGCACAAGGAAGTATCACGCAGCGGGGATTTGTATCTCAAAACTCTCTAGGCTATGAAGGTCCGGTGCGGTCTTCCATGCATCGCATATACCCACTACAGCGGCCCGTGGTGTTGTGCTTCGCATGACCGACTGTGTAACGGACATGCATCTCCCGAGGTGTTTTCATCGGACTTAAACATGAGGGCAAGAGCGTAGATTGACCATTGTAACAGTTGTGTTTAGCTAGGCAGATGACCCCCCCCCCCCATCTAGGAAATCGAGCAAACATAACCATTTTTCACTCCCTTTGAACAACGTCACATCAGCCCTTTCCCAGATGAAATCAACAGTGTAGACAAAGACAAACAGTTTCCCATTCCAACTGCTGTACAAAACCAGCCAGTATTTACATGCCGAGCGGAACTAATACATCTACACTTACACCTCGAAGGACCTACCAAACTTCATCGTTCGTCCACAATGTGGTACGCAGAAATGCGGAGCCATGTGTTTAAGAAAAATTGACCCAACACTGATAAGCCATCAACCTATTCCGGGAGGTGACTGTAAATAGGACATAGGGTACACACCAAAACATATATGTCTACAAAATTTTACCAACAGTATGTGTTGTGTTTCACTGTGGTCCTCGGTGGTAGCTATCTTTGATAAGACCCACTGCACTTCCCAAACACCACCCGGCTCGTAGTGCCCGCTTCCGTGTTGGTTTTGACGATCGGCTGACCGAGGCTACGGTATGGGGTCAGAGTTTTCGGCGACGCCCTTGTGCTTAGCAGCCTTGGAAAGTTATGACATTAGGTTTAAAGATATGCAACGTAGTGAAGGCAGTGTTGACAGCACTCCCTGAAGACTTGGTTTCTCGCATAGCTTGTGCCAAAGGCATTGACTGCAAGTGTATCTACTTCCGTCAGCTTGCTGGCGTATTTAGAGCTTGAGGTGGGGACTTCTGGATGATCTCGCGTATTCGTTTCTTCGTTTGCAGTTTGTTTATTTGCATACCACTTTAGCAGACCTGGGCGAGCTAGCTAATGGGGGAGTTACTTGATTTGTACTTATAATCTGCGGGGTATCGTTATCGTAGAAACCCATGTTTTATAGAACGTGTTACGCTGAGTACAAAGCCCTCTGTCATGAGCACATACAGTGAATCCCTGATGAATACCATGTGACTATTCAAAGTGGTCGTAGGAATTCCATTGCAGCTGAGAAGCTTAAACGTATAAAAGGGACACACGTCTGGAACGACGTTCTCTTGCACCAAAGGTCGTCTTTGTTTAAGTCATGAGCAGGACTCAGATTGATATACGTAGGATCATGAGCGGTTATCGAGAACATACACTCTACTGTGCGGTATGCTTGTTTGGGCCCTATTTCACGACGTCGATGGTTATTTGATTATACCGGGCAGAGCGCTAGGTCTACTAGATACAACGGCGGTTTAATTACGGCCGGGAATATGCTGGAGCCACAGAAAGTAGTCGTATAGCATAGAAGGTTTCTGACGTTTCATTGACTTTGAAGACGTTTAAAACGGGTGTCAATAATCGATGGGGTTACCATTAGTCGGTACCTCAGTTCTCACAACAGTGAGATATCCATTAGGAGGTCATCATTAGGAAATGGCAGTTTCATCGTCGGGATGGTTTCACTGACAACCAGGGACCCACGACCCCATGAACACGACAACGTACATTGCAGTACGTAGACGACTTTTGTTTATGTTCGTTGATTGCACCTTGCTTTGTAGCTCGGGGTCCTGCTTTGTATCTCAACGAGCTGCCTATACCCATCAGGCACCACCACACCCTGCGGATCACTCTCAGCATCAGCTCTTGAAAGAAACAAACAGAGCACTACTGTCACAACCAGGACAACACTGGACCTAGAGTCGCCAGATTATTATCTTCTCCGGAGCCCAACTCGCATCATATCATAGACACACCCTACCCGCGGCGGTTCAGGCATGTGGTGTCTGGTATGGGTACTCCAGCTACAAGACGACCAACATCAACCCGATGTTGTAACGTCACACTCGCTTCTCGTTTTGCGTAGTGCTCGGTCTCTCGGAGAACATGTTCTCCTTAAAATTGTGATCGCTTGTCGTTCTTGCCGCCACCCAGCCCTACCCCAACTCTATTGTTATGTTACACCGTGGATTGGTGGTACGGTGAGAGTGTTTGACCCCATGTTTATTAGCGTTTTAACTTCCGTGTTCGAGTGGTGAGGTATACCTCGCTCAAGAATGTGCTTTCAACAACTTGAACGTCTTAGAACAAACAATAACTAGCCCTAATGCCATGCCCGTACACAATGCTAAACTTAAAAGGCATGCAACTATTTGAGGTAGTCACTTGGCCGAGCTGTCCTGCGCGGCTGAAAAAAAACCTATATAAACGTGATCCCCTCACCGCGACACAGTTCCGTAGTGGTACAGGTCTTCCGAACAAAAAACAAACTATCGTCAACAGAGTGCGTTCAAATATCAACAGGTAAAGTTCAAAATGCCTTGCTCTGAAGACGCCCGGATATCCGTTGCGACATAACACAGCAAAACCGCACAATGACAGGTATTGGGGGTAGCACATTTGTGTCACACCGATTCAAACCCACTGGGGTCAAGCGAATATCTACTCAATAGTTTTGCGTCCGTAACCAATGGTTTCAGTTCGAATGAATATCCCATGGGACTGCATGACGGGATGTTTGGCAAGGTATACATATCTACCTCCCATTGAGGAGCCTACATACTTTTACATGTACGAGGTGGTATCCCCATCGCAGCCCGTGCCTTTGACCCTCCCCGCAAACACATCGACCGATGGTCTAACTATACGTTGTCTCTATGGCCGTGCCCACCACTGTCTCGCGGTCGTGTTTAGCTCGCCGTTGCCTACCTACACAGACACTATCCACAAGGTCTCCACCACGACAACCACCACCGCCGCCACCGCTACTACCAGCACCACCACCACCAATGCCGCCGCAGCAACAACCACCGCCACTACCACCGACATCAACACCGTCATCACCCCACCACCACTACCACCTCCGTCACCATCACCATCACCACCACCACCACCACAGCAACAACAACAACCACCACCATAATTTTCGCCGACACCACCACCACCGCCGCCTCCACCATAAGAACAGCTCTTGTCGCATATTGATGGTCACCCGCGGAGGTTTGTATATGGGTGGAGTTTGTCCCGGCCTTTCAAAATTCGCCCTATTTTTCGTTTAGCAGTCTTCATCCCACGTCTCGCGAATATCTCTAACGCCGATATCCCTGCAAAACACAGCAATCAGTACAACGGTGCGAGTATGTGTTTGTGTTTGCTGTATGCTCATGGAATAAACAGCCGAAGTCGTATGAATATATACCTTATCATCCCTACAATTCAAGGACGGAGCGCGTCGGTTTTCACATAGTTTGTGGTATGTACCTATGGACTCGATGTATATCAATTGATACAAGAACATTGTGTTAAAGGTTCAGGTGCGCGCATCCTGAATCAAGTGATAGACTGATGCTATGGCAAAGGGGGGGGGGGCACACCCATTCAAACTTCCGATTTTGTTTGCCGCCTTGCCGCGTGGCGCTGTACTTCACCCAATCATGTAGACATTAATAACAAGTGTCTTGGCGAAGAGGCACAGGCAATCCGGACGAGGGCGCATTTCGTGGGGACAAAAAATCGTGAAAGCGAAAGATCGCAAAAACAAAAACAAAAAACAAATGTAGTCACTAGGTCGAGTGGCTTAGGGTTAGGGTTACCGCTAGTAGCGCCACCCTTTAGCTGCTGAAATTAAAAAGACGTATACGCGAGCAACAGTCGGTTCGGTTCGTAGGTATTGGAATGTACTGCTGTACAGTGGATTGCAGGTCAAGGTGTGGTAGCAGTACCCCACACGACACATGCTGCGAAAGAGGTAGCATATTTCATCGAAACCAGTGGTGACTCGTATGCTCATCAATTGATTAATCAATCAAGTGTCACCGAAGAGCAAAGCTGCGGTAAGAGTGGTGCTAGAGTTTCCGAGCCCTTCGCATGAAGACCACGTATCATCACCAAGAACATTGCACCAATAGTGATAGTGTTTCGCGCAGCCCGACCAACATTTGCCTGGGCAATTCTAAACCATTTGTACAAGCAAAACACTATCATTTATCATCCTATTCATCGCTAGTTTATCATTCAAGGAACCCAACAAGTCCCAAAATATTGCCTCAGAACGGCAAAAGGTGAAACTCCTACCGTTGGGTGCTTCTGGAATAACAATTTCAGCGTTTATCGTAGTTTTCGTTTTGGGTGAGAAATAAGGCTCCTCACGAAAGGAGCAAAACAGGTACCCCTCTAGACGCGTGCTACGATAGAGATATCACGTTTTGGCTTAACTTATTTCTCAATGACGGAGCTCCGTAACCCAAAATTGCCGTTTTTTCAGTCTTGCATTGTAAAATGTTTCGTTTTTTTTGTTGTTAGGCCGCGAGATTGTTCGTCGGTTAGCACTTTTAACTTCCTGCAAAAACGTTTTCGGTTGGATACAAAACTCCTCAAGTGGCCACCCTCACAAATAAAAAGATGACACATCTCTATGGTAGCATGCGCCTTTCTGGTATCCTAGTGTGTTATCACAGGCCCAACGTACGCTGTGATGTCGCAAGAACCGCCCTTGCATTTGTTCTCGCAGATCCTCCCCTGGGGCATGGCGGTGATCCTCATGAAGCCCATCTCCGCATCGGTGATGGTATTTTCGTACACCTGACACACGCATGAAATACGTATAGTATTGGAAGGGAGCGATCAGATGCAGGATATCAGCGTACGCTCCTGGGATACGTTTCAGTCGAGCGCGAGCGCACATGCTTACGAGTGTAGTTTTGTTTCAGGTACACGCGTAAAAGTAAAATACATAGAGGCGTCAGCCGTGTGATCGAATATTGCGTCAAAACCACATTTGCAAGCTGCTTGTGATTCCTCGATTGTACGTACAAGACAACTCCTTGCACCGCGCTCATGCCAACCTCGCATCCGTCACCCCCCCACGGTACAGAAGCGTGCCTCCACAGGGGTGTCGTCATTTTTAGCACCGAAGGCAACCGCCTGGCGGGGCGGGCTGCTTAACTCGGGAACGTTCCAAACATCGTCCGGATTCAATTTTGTGGTCACTTCTGTCTTTCGTTGTTGTTCTCCCCCGTTTTGCGAAAGAATTTTGTTACCCAACCAAATACATACCTGGTACATGTTATACATTAAATCACGATGTTTGATGTGTGCCTCGTGCGATGGCTGGTCTTAGTTGCAAAGGGTATACACATGTCAACTTATTCATTTAATTGTCCATATAGGGTTGCTCTTCGGGTCGGGGTTAGTTTTTGGAGTAGGTGTGGAGTCGTTCCACAAATAGGCCAACAGAGCATAAGGCGCTAACCCTACCGTGCCATCATCAAGAGTCAAAGCAGCTTCGTGTCCCAAACGACATTTCGTACTATTTTGTCGCGGACACTGAAAATGGGGGGGGGGGATCCATGTCAACCTTGGGTTTCAGCAATGCCACGGTAAGAGTGATGACTGAATTCTTTGAGCCGTCACATCCAAAGAGGGGTATTCGCTAAACTCCACAAACATTGTTCAAAGCACCCGTCCTACATCTCCTATTCCATTAAAATGATAACACTAGGCGATCGTTGGGGAGTTGTTGAGCCCCATCCGTCACACGACATATCGAGGCAGATCTTGCGACCCCTACCGTCGAATACTCCGTTTATTGTTGTTCGTTGGACCCGTACTCGGTACCAGGTATGATAAAATTAATTGGGTTGGTAACACACTATCTAGAGCTAATATCGTTACGTGTGAGCTATACAGTATCGGGAAGAGAAAAAAACAAGGATATAGTTCACCTATCGCTAGCAATGCACATCGCACAATGAGGCCGTCGCCATATTGCCTGCAACCGTGATATATGTTCGGGGCGTCGGTTGATAGGTTCGACCGTGGATCGGTCAGGTCGGATCCGGTGGGGTTGGATCAGATACTATAGGGCCGGGTCGATTCGAGCCGGTCGTTCGGTCGTTCGGTCGTACAATCGGTTGTTTGGTTGGAGCAATCCCACGGTAGGGGTGCTAAATATTGTTCTTACCGTTTGTGCTCCTCACGTAAGAAACCACCAGACACTATTATTATGTTATTGGTATATTTGTTTTAGGACAACCGCCATGTAAGGTTTGGTCGGGTTGCGCGAACGAATGCTTCCGAAGTCATGTTTCGGGTGAGATATTGAGCTCCTAAAATGAGAAGATCAGAAATTTCTGCTCCTCCCTTACCGTGGGATGATTCGCTGGTCGACCCGTGGGTCCGTCCTTAATTATAATTGTTGGGCGTGTCTTCTAATGATATTGACGTCGACGTTGACCCCACACAGGTTAGACGCTAAACCACACCACCCCTATTACAAGCGATACACAAGCGCGCCTACATGTTCGCCCCTGACTCACGTCGTTATCCTTCCCGTACTGGTGCTTGCCGACTTTCGCTCCCCCCAACCGCACCCCTACGCCTTCGCAGTCCTTGGCGGTGTTGTATCTGCCGGCGGGAGACGACCAAACCGCGGGAGGCGATTATTAGCTTTGCTGTGACACTGGTTTCAAGCTACGGGAAATATACTCCAATACGCATCACCCAAAAACAACAGCCCTGTTCCTAAAGGTAACCAAAACGCCAACCCCGGTGTCCTGCAAAACTGTGGGGGTGCAGTGCGTAACGAGGCGTTCGCGTAGACTAAATATATCGGAAGATTTAATCTGGACTGAATATTATCCTCGCCTGAGTGGCAGGACGTGTACGTATGGCATTTAATCGAAACGTCCGGTTAAAATACCCTATCCAAAGTATCTGATTGAGTCTGTGCGTATGCATCCAGCTCCAAATGGAGCACGAAAACGACTAAGCGTACCTATTACGCTACTGAAATGCGATACGTGCTACCATTGGGGCATCGTTTGTTGTCCAAACCATCCTGCACAGACTGATGGGGTTCACCAACTGCGTAAACAAAACTACCCAACGCCCTTAATCCAATACTTGTCTTCGCAATATTATATGCATAATATTCTTCTCCCCTATTTCGTGAAATTAATTAATTATTATTACACACATACACACTATAAATGTACAATATATGACAAGGTATTACATACAGTACGCACGAGGTTCAACGGTGATTATATTATTTTTAATTGAGATTTTGGGGCAGATATAGAGCTCCTCAAAAGCGAAATTTCACTAAAACTAGGTTCAAGGTACTATTACCGTACCCACACGCCATGATCTATTTGTTCTACCTGACCGTGTTGTCGTCGCCCCGGACGCTGAAGCATCCCGTTAACGCCTGCCGTTGGTCGGAGCACTTGTTTTCCTCGATAGTGGTGCCGGAGCAACCTTCCTTCACGTCGACGCACTCGCTGCCGTACGTGGATATGGTGTTGCCGCTGATCCTGTTGTCATTACAGCGATCCTCTCCGTTTTTCCACTGAGTAGTATACACACGCACACGATAGCGATTTTAATTTGAGTGAACTACTTGTATCCAGACAGAGCCCAATCACTGTGGGCCACCGAAAATGAACAAGTTCACATGAGTGAGCGTTGGGATGCACGCTACAAATGAGGTGCACCATGACCTTTCTGGACCTATATAGCTGAGCAGGTCAACAGCACTACTAGCATGTGACCCAAAACCCGTTTCAGGAGGAAAACAAAAGTGTGCTATGCATCGAACACTCCCATGGCCTAAGAAGAAACATAAACCAATAGACGCATACCAGGGTAGAGGTGTACTATGCCTTTTCTGAGGCTGCTTGCGCACTCGAGAAGCTCTATCAACCGCCTGAAAAGTGATTTTGGAGAACAAAAATAAAGCTATTTTAACGCGATCAACGATTGCCAGGAGTATGAAATAAAGCAAATTGCAACATGAGAATGAAGTCCGACGTTATTGAGTTAAGGAACCCGATCGATCAGAAACAAAACTAGCCAAAATGTGCAGCCTATATCGTAGCACGCGTCACTGCAACTCTAAAAATGAGACTCCCGGGAGTTTGGGATAAGAAGCCCTGTCGTCCGGAACTCGATTCAGCCCAAACGTGCTACCTCTGAGATATCCAGCATCTTGAGCGTACATCAAGCGAAGCGAACGTTTCTCGTCGTGTATCAGATTGATATCGAACGAGAAATGGCAATATTGGGGTGGTGGGTTCGCCAAGAGGTGCTGAAAGAACCAAGCACTTGTGTTTATGGCACTTGTTGACACGTGAACAATTAACGATGAGAGGTGGGTGGGTAGATGGATGGATACATGCATGGATGAATGGGTGGGTGGATGGATGGATGGATGGGGGAATGATTAGTTCGCGGATGGACGAAGTAATCGCGCAAGACGACCGACATGCCCGCACATGTGAACTTGGAACAGCGACGCCACTGATTTCCCTAGTCGATGTATTGGTTCGTACTGTGCTGTGTGCGGCGGCAAATGTATTACGAATGCCCTCACTTGAATCACGAAACCATCCCATGAATGAGGCGACAATCGTTCTGGCATGCTACACCAACGGTGCACCAGGTACGTAGGTAGACCGGGGACAGATAGACACCGCCAAATCACGCTCTATGTGCTCTCTTTGCACGTTCTGCACCGCACCGCTCCACGCTATACGAGATACTCGCGGCAAAGGAAAGCATTCCAGTGCCACTTATGTTTGTGTGTGTGTAGTGTGCTGTATTCACCATTCGTCGTATGAGGTGCACTGCTATTTTAACTTGTGGGGCAATCTGCACGTTTCCACAATTCTCCTGACGTCCAACTCCGATTGTGGGCTGAACGTTCGAATGCTTCAAGTGATAAATGAGGTTTAGGTGTCCATGGGTACGATACATGATATTTACACAAACGCTGTCGCATCATCGTCGATTAAACAGTAGAATAGGCGTGTAGATTTCGACTTTGCTGATACTCAGGACACTGGAACGAACTCGGGACGTCGAGTCATCATGTCACAGGGAAATAGAGTACACTATCGTTGGCACGCTGTTGGCATACTTCGTATGATCTCTCTACCCTGACTATGATTCGGGTTATGACCAACACGGGGGAGACAATGCGATGAATGCTACTGTAACACGACACTATCTACGGAAAATCGGTTCGTTCAAGGTCGATTACCCAGATAATATCATGCGACGGTACGGGTGTAGGTGGCGAGTCTCTTCCACCGAAGGGCAAACGAGACTTATCACTCTTGCTTCGATAGGGGTGAACCTAAATGTTTCTGTTTTTTGTCACTTGAGGTTACCTGTAAGTCGCACCCGACACCATGATCTTCACTTAAATAAAAACTTAACCCGATGAACGATACCATGGCCTTCTTGGTGTATAGCGAAACGTAATTTAAAACAAAATCCCAAATCGGCAGTTCCTCTGTTGAGGGGGCACAGCACGCGTCTCATGGGCTCCGATATGTGTACATGCATATATAGATACATTTATTTCGATAAGTTTGAATGGTTTTCTCACCCGTTCGCTCGCGTATTATGCATGGGTTTTCACAACATTAAAATCATTAGGGGTGCAGTATGCCGGTGGGGCTTCCCTCTAATGAGGGGCAAGATAAGACATCAGATTTTAACGCTACCGTGCACAGGATGGTTACAGAGATAGAGATGCAACCTAGTAATGTAAGCAGCTGCTCAGTTGAGAGAAGCTCCACCGTGCCCAATACCTAATGCTTACACTGGTATATGTTGAAAGAAGGTATTCACAGGGTGTCCAATATCTTGGCACGTGGCCGAATAACGACCACGCACAGTGCCCTATTAGGTAGTTTTCTATTCAAGGAGAATCCGTATGACTCGTTTTACGATAGAGACTGGTGCTACGGTAGGGAGGTCATGTACAGGTGCTTGTTTTTCACCTGCACAGAGCCATTCGGATGAGTGACTGATTCACTGCGTTGTAGTCATAACCTTTGTTTGCCTATGTTGTTGTTCTATATGCACCGCCATTGGAGGCTTTGTTGTTACGCAACGCCAACAAACTATGTTTAGGTACAACTTTCAGTTAGATTCTGAGCCACTCGTCCGAGTGGCCAAAACAAGGGCGTGAACATGTGGGCACCCCCCCCTATCGTAGCACCAGTCTAGAGCCTACCCATCGGTGTCTACACAATTTGTGACTCATGAGCCTTGTCACGCCAGGACCAGCTCAGCATGATATGTCCTAACTAACATGGTCACAGCGATCGGCTATGGGATCGATTATTCCTCGCGTTAAGTATGTAGTTGTTATCATAATTCGGTTTGTGGGTGATATGTTAGTAGAGATCCTCAACGGAGGAGCTTCAGACAGCTGCAGGCGAACCCTTGTCGTGGCATGTGTTACCAGTCACAATTACTTCGTTTGACCACTATCGGAACACGCCTCCGTGTCTCTGACCTGCGTACTGGATGTCCCGATATAGATGCCTTCGCCGTTGTCGCCTCCTTCGTCAAATTTGAAGTCGTACACGCCGCATTTAGTGATGGTGTTGTCCTTAATTTCGGCGTTGGTCACGAAGTTCTTCAGGCGAACGCACTCCGTGCTGTACGGCGAGTCCGTGTAGCAAATGCATTTCATCGTTCGGGTTTGGTTTCAAAGAAGAATACACGCCGGAGAAATCACACACAATAAATTGTAAGGGTATAGTTACCAAAAACATAATTTTGGGCCTTTAACAAGCCGGTTGGGCGCTGTAGGTACGAGCGTGCGGTACAGGGAAAACTAACAAGACCGAACAGGAACCAAGTTATCCACCTAGCGTTGTATCACCAAACGCGTGTGGATCACAGCTACGTATCCCCTCCCCGCCATAACCCGGTTTCTTTTTTCATGTCTATCGCACATACAATTGAGCGTTTCAAACTACTGTACGTAGGCTCCTCAACGATTGTTACTATGCCGCGCGCTCCTGCCCCGCCTAATATCGTCCAAACTGGGCACCTAACAATAAATAAGTACCACCTGTTGGTAACTATTGGTAAGAGGGCGCCTCTGTAGACGTGTGGCGCACGCGACGGAATAGGCCGCACCGATATATTGTTTGTGTCGGCAGTTTGTCTTCCCCATGCAACGAGCAATATCGCCACGACTTCTACTTTTACAACCAATCCAATTGTGAAAATTCAACAGAGATGATTTTCCAGCGATACGTATTTTGAAGTTCCTAACTTAAGGGAGACTTCGTCAAACTATTGTTGGGTCGGGTACCCCCCGCAGCATCTTATTTATCGTGTTATACGTGCCTACCCGCAGTTCTTGATGACCATGTCCTTCATGACGAAGCCTTTGAGCGGGTCGCTAGAGCTTTTCCCCGTGCCTTCCACGCTGACGCACTTGTTGACGTAGGAGCTCTTCTTGCTTGAAGACTCGTGCTTGCCATCCACAGTGAAGCCCTGCAGGCGAATCAGTTCGTCGGTGACTTGGTCAGCTAGATTTCCAACATGTTATATTGGCGACGCGGAAGCGGGGGCTGGCCTCAATTGTTTATGACGCATGCTAGGGGAGAGGGCAACCGTGTTGTTTCTGGGGCTCCTCACTCGATAAGCTTTTATACTCATCGACAAACTTCAGGAGGACGAAACCAAAGTGATAGCCGATGAAAACTCGCATGGCTCAGGTATGAAAGAGAACAATATTGCAATACGATCGACAAAGTCTTACGAATTTGGCGCAAGGATCCCGATCGTTGGAAAACATGTCAAAGCAAAAATGTGGACCCATATCGTACCAAGCGTTTTTGATCGCGTACCGCGAGGAGGGAACTAACGACGGTCTTCACTGCGGGGCGCGGTGGAGATGTGTTCCTCTTCTGGCCATGCATGTCAGTGAAAATTAACGATTGGCGCCCGTATCCACAAAGTGACCGGACGTAGCGCGTCGGGTTTTACCTGACTAGGGAAGCCCATTGCTTGCATCAAGCGCGAATTGCTGTGACGCATTGAGCAAGGCGCCTTGGGCGAGTCCCGCGAAGGGTGAGCCCAATCTTGCCTATACTTGATTGTGAGGCACATGCTCTTGTTTACGGATGACTGCTTCGGGGGGACAGGAGATGTCCAGCAGTAGCCGCTTCTTGTCTACATAGTCGCCGGTGGTGAAACCCCTTAAAGTACTACGAGCTGCGGAGGCGCATGCCACGGCAGGGTTGTCACTGGAACATTAATCTGAAGATTTACACTTGGGGCGCTGCATATCTCAGGCCTGGTGCTACAGTAGATGGAGTACCCTCATTCTCACTGCTCGTACCGCGTTAAAGCCACTCGACGGAGTAGCTCTGGACCGCTCTAAACACCTCGGGACTCTATTGAAGTTGGTTGGTTCGGCGTAAACCAATAGGCCCATCCGGTTGCATATCGCGAAACCAAAACACATGAAATATCAAGACTACAAAGGGACACAGTGCCTGCTCAGCTGAGTAGCCCCGAGCGACTGAGAAAATCAAATGCACAACGTGAAAAATGCTATCGTAGTAGCAGGCCTCTACCAAGAGGGACTTGAGATCAGTATCACGTTAGTAGGGGTGGGGTGCTATGTATTATCTGAGCGCTTTTAACCTGAGGCGCTCAACATCTCACGCCAAACGTGACCTCGAAGAAGGTAGCTCACCTAAGGCGCATAACGCGCCCACGCGCTATCCCTAACACAGCTAGAGCAGTTTAAACGGCCATTCCAACCGGTAGTTTGTCACTGGAAGAGTTGAACTGGTCAAAACAATAGTTCAGGTAAAAAGCGCAAAAACTACCGTGTACTGATCCTTTAAAGAAACACGATGGACGATTCCATGGCTTGCATTAAGGATACAACGAATATACATGAATTGTTTTCAAACAAGAAGGGGTGTCTTCCATGGGTATTTCTTCGCCTTATGAGCTCCATCAGCTCGAAATATTGTTGCCAAACCCTTTATGTATGCATGTGTAACATGCGTGCGTGGACTATAGGCCGATCTACGAATATTGCGGTGCTACTTTGCGGATCCATGGCTGGCCTATTAATTGACTCTTAACCGTGCAAAGCAAACACGGAAGTACCGGTAGCCCCCCACAGTACAGCAGCACAACATCAGTTGTACAGCATGCAGCAGCCGCTGTTCAGGCTACAAGCATTAGCTTCAATGACGCGGCTACGGGACGGTGCTGTGCGTGCATGTGCAGGACAAATAGCCCAAAGCTAGCAGGAACAGTTCAGTCGGTCGAAGATGTAAGAGGACCTGGTGCTTCTTTCTCTTCCACGTTTTCGCTGCCTACGTATGATGTTTGTTGCTGTGTATGCACACCTGTCTGTGATGCACCCAAAGTTAAATCGTTCGGCGTACCTATACAACAGTCATGCATAATACAGCAGCAACACGTGTGACGGCCACGAACTGTGCTCTCTCTGTGTGTATGCTTGTATTCGTGTTGGAGTCTCTATTTATTATCTGGAAACAGCAAGCTGGGCAATTCCCACCCAAGCTCACTTTAACTTATAAGGTACCCGCGCAGTGCAGCAGCGGCAGGAACCACAGTAGCAGCAGTCGAAGGAGCGATGCCACACCAAACAAGTAACCTCGCATACTAAAACTCACTACTTACAAGATACACAGAAACGCCTGTGTTCCCTTCTAAAAAGCTTCGTCCCCCCTTTCTGGTGTCACACTTGCGACGTCCCCGCGAATTCAAGTCAGGAGCATTCCGAAGGAGAAACTAGGACATACTCCCGTCTCCCACTTGACATCTCGCCAAACTTATAGAGGTACTACTGTAGTAGGTACTCCAGTCTTCCACTTGACATCTCGCCAAACTTAGAGAGGTTGTTCCGACCAAGCTTTTATAATAAAAAATCTCAGTGGATACGAACGTGGCTCACCCGATCAATCTGCCCTACAACCTCGACGGTCACATACCTATTATTGCTGTAGGCCTACGAGCAGTCGGTAACTGGTGGGAGAGGCCGTAGTAGCTACAGTAGTGTAGCATTCTTTCTCTAGGCAGCAAGAAGCAGTTCGACACTGCCTTCCGATATTTCACATAGCCAATAACTAGGCAACAGTAGTAGAGCCTATTGTCGTGATAAATGTCCAGTAGCGACTTCAGTACACTATGGCGAAATACCCAGTATCACGGAGCCCTGCTGAATACGCAGAAGAAATATAGCAGTCAGCGTTATTCGTCCGGTCTATCTGCTGCTTTTAAGTATCACGAGTATACGAGTAAGAGTAATGAGGGCAATTCTGCCGCGGAACAATGTAGTACCTGTACGAGTAATGCGGTACATGTACCTTCAACTTATGCGGTACTATACTAGTCACCACATGCACGTGAAAGCAAGTTACGAGAAGAGGATGTTTGGTTCATCTCCGGGACGTTCGATTGGCAGAGCTTCCAGGAGCAAGCATCATGGAACGTTGCTAGTGGTATACAGCGAGAACGGCCCGTAGGATACAATTTTCGCAGTCGTAGATCGGAGTTGATCGAGGACATCCGTGCAATCGCACACCCTCTCACTCTCGGTGCACGCCTTTCTTCATCTGCTATGTTTTCTGCCCACGAGCGATTAATATAACATCAACTATTCATCTTCTGCACCTTTCAAACGCCAGCAAGGTAGTTTAATTATACTTCCAGCTCACGCCTGTGGTACCGGGTGCCTTCATATACACACAAAAAACGGTCACAATTTGAATTGTAGAGCAAGCAACCATGTGGTCCCATCCTTAATGGATAAAACATCGTCAGGTGTACATGCCTCATACAAGTGAAGCCCGCTGCTGCTACAGTAGTAAATACCAATCCTTGAGGCACTTGCGTGATCATTGGACTCGAACACTTTTTTACCTAATGCAAGGTGTGGGCGAGATTTCTGAACGGTCACCATCTTGACAATAATCGCACCTACGCAGCTGCGGCCAAGAACATAACCCCCCGTTTGGTGTTCACACCATAGTCCGAATGGTTGTTATAACTTCGATCAGAAAGGTAGTAGTAGTTTTTTTCACTTAATACCGCCTTCTTGGCCGACGCGTGGTACGATAGGGCTAGCCCCTTTTCGACTAATTTTCTTCGTGAGCGACGGGGTCTGTAGCCGAAATTATTCATATACATTGCTTTATCAATACAATATATACTAGTTGTGTATAGGGTTGTGCATGGGGGGTGTTGAGTTTTTTCTTTCTTTCTTCACAAAATCAGCTTTTTTACTCACTATTAGTGTTGAGCCCCTGTAGCAACAAGCCTCCCAAACAAATTGGTGCACCTCTACCTTGCGTAGCATGCATCGGCCAACCCATGTAAAGCTAAAAAAGAACCCCTCGCTATACGTAGCATCTAGTTTTGGCCCCGAAAAAGATAAGCGGTCCTCAAAGCGAAAACGCCAGGCAACGATCAAAATGTGAACGGTATAGAAACAGACGACGATTTCGATCCCGAAAATAGAAGAAGCAAAACCACAAGGAGAATTTAATCTATATTCCTTTTTCAGAGGGCAAGACGCACTGGTACTAATTGTCAGTCAGGGGACACTTTTTTCGTCGGACGTGCGAACACTTTTTCAGGCAGGGTGTCAGCGAGATTTTTCAACGTGTTCCACCCCGACCGAAACAAAACCCAGCAGATCCGGCCTTGAAAATGAATCTCTACTTGGTGTCGATGTCATCGTCGAAGAGTGTTTATTATGTTCGCGTCCAGAGTTGGCGTTTTGTTTTAGCTGATGACTATCTGCTCCTCCAACAACGACTGTAGTACTGTGTAGTGTTGGTAAGCAACGGAATAAAGGGGTTGCTTTGATTATTCTGTGTTTGGTAAAACAAAATTGCTAAGTTAGGTAACTTAGTTGCTTACTTCGTTTGTAAGCGTTTAGTGTGTTCGTACTAAAACCTTGATATATAATTATACAGAATTTCATAATAGCCACACTAGAACCCATACGGATATGTCGACTCTAAAACATCTACACTTTTTGTTTGTATAGATGTCACTACTGCTGTGGGCGTTCTAAATAAAACCCATGCACTTATTTTGTATGGCGTTTAGTCCAATACTATATTAAACTCCGTATAGCTACGTATGTTCAATAATAAAAAAGCAGGATATGGTTGCTATGATTATTATCATGATATACAAGATATGCCAGATATACAAGCCACAATACTTGATTAAGCATGCTTAATTTAGTTGCTTACCAACACTACCACCCACCCGTATATTGAAGCCAAGAATATCTCGCGAAGAATATCTCGAATGCATCATTTTGTTGGTCCTTTTTGTCCTCTCGACATTCATTTCGATACCCAAACAATAAGAATGGCTGTGCAACAGCAGCGCCTATGGCCAAAGAAACTTGAAATAAAAAAAGTAATAGTACCTCGTATACCCTTTGGTAGTCCAAACTGCTGGACGTGTCGTTCACGTATACAGTACCCTGGGTACGTAATATGCACGTACTATACGCAAAAGTTTATCGGATATAGTATAGTACCACGACATATAGTATCGGATATATTTGCGCAACAATATAAAGGTTCCAACAGGCTGGTGGCGTTTTGTTCCAGCCACTATTTCGGGATCAGGGGGTGGCGAGGCGGCGAGACACCCCTTTTGGTTGGATCTTTTGTCTTGGGCATATTATAGTGGACCTCTACTAGTAGTTACTTTGGTCTTCATACGTGGAGTATACACTTTATTTTTTGGTTGGCACTTTGTTGCTGAGATGACGATGAACAAGTCACAAAGTGGTGCCATAACGTTTGGTCTTGCCGAAAATATTTTTGCACGTAATTATACTGCTGCTGTAGTTTTTAAAAGCGTTTACGCCAACAGCGATATAACATCCGGCCTCAAGCAGCCCACGGCCACACGCTCGCGGTGGTGGCTTCGCACATGTCACAAACCGCTCCGTGCGAAGTCTCGTGGCTCTGCATCGCAAGTTCAACGCAAAAGCTGTTTCTCACTTGATCAAAGATGAAGTCACTATTCCAAGATAACATAGATAGGGAAAGCTGTTTTGATTTTAATGTTGACGCTTGATTTGTTCGAACAATCGTCACTGCTGTTATGTTGATTAGAAACACCAGCGCCATGTTGACTCTTGTTTATAAACAAGATTATATTCATATTCCTGAGTGTCCATAAATAAGGCACTCTCGTATCCTAGGTTCGTCGTATTGTAGGTTACGCGTACTGAAGAACGAACATAGTAAATATATATGCTCGTAGTACGTAGTACTACGTACAGCAATTAAGAAGTCGGCAGTTAATAATTTCAGGCTTAATTTTGAGACGAAAACAACATGACCTTTTTTTGTACTGAAAATAGTGCAGTACACACCCTGCCTTGTATAGGGGTTCCAGCCTGGCCAGAAATGAGAGATTTTTAACAGGTGTCGTGTACTACTGCTGTAGTACTACTTCTAAGCTGGGCGTACATCGTTATATTAATGAGCCTCGGCCATCCATCGAACACACGAGAAGCCCAGAACACAGCAGCAGCAGCACCCATCAGAAAATATTGCAGGTGGAATAGCATTCTGACAACGAACCATCATAACGATGGCCACCCAAATCCTACAACCGACTGACAAAGTAAGTGACCCCCTAGTAATGTTGGTGGACCCACCCTCAACTACTGCAAATAGCTCGTGAAGTGTTGTTATCGATCGCCTAGTTAGCTTCGATACAAAGTGCACGACGAGACCAATGACATATTGACTACTACTGCTGTTGCAATAAGTTAATACTCCAGTAAATGTTTGGTTTAGAATTTACGGTCCTTCTGCAGCTGCTGTACGTACGTACACTTACCAGGTATTATAATATATCTACACGGTACAATTATTATGGGAGAAAATTGCGCTGATCAAACCCTTGACAATTAATGAACTTAATCAAAGGGCGAGAAAATACTTCTGACATACGTTAGGAGAAATGAGGGATTATTATTCGATGGTTGCAAAAGGGAGATAAACCATAATCTAGCAACTAACCATGCTTCCGGATTCCGGTACACAAACAAGCGTCTTGCGATGATATAGCTAATCCGTCTGTCTCTCTCCAAAGACTTCAAAACACGATACTACTTTCGTGGTTATAATTTATGGGTTTCTGCTTGTTTTTTTCCAGAACATCACGAACCTCTACGACAGAGAAGAGTACTAGAGATCGGAAACCGTTCCAATAAAAATGTGTTGTCTGTTGTTGTAGAGAAAATTAGGCGTTTCGTCCATATTATTTGGCGAAAAAAACAGCAACGAGGCACCACTGTTTGGTTGATCGTGTGAGTTGGAACACCACGTGAGAATAACACGGAACAGTGGCAGACTGGTAGAACACGCGAACATGAAGGGCTGCTGCTTGTAGCTAGCCAGCGGTTGCTGGGCCAGGCATTTCGTACGTTCTCAAGGTATTCCATGTTGGAAAGGAATGCGTGAGACGGATCGCCAGAAGCGCGCGCGAAAACTTTCAAACATCGTCCCCTATACCAACTGCGAGTCCCGAAGAGGTCTACAATGAGCTCCCGCGAGATGGAAAGTTTGGAGCCACGTAGGACGTAGACTGCCGGAGTAGCAATTACTTCGGAGCTGTTTAGATAGGCCTGTAGAATCAGGTGTAGGGTTAGGGTTAGCAATAATAGCGTCACGGCCCTACGTATGTATCTAATATGTTCGTAAACAGTAGAGATTCAGGCACTACTCAGCATGTGAAACGTACCAAAGCCCCCTGCCTCGGCCGAACTAACCCATTAAGGAAGGGCGGTTGAGGTAACTGCGTGTGCTGCCCCAGTTAGTGTATGTATGTACCCAACGGCCAGAGTGTGCAATAAATACATTATTCATCGATTGCGACCATTTCAACCCATGTCTATGTGAACAAGAAGTGGAATTTCTAATACGTGTTCGAGTTTTATTTATTAGATAAACCGCACACCCAACAGCAACAATATATTCACGTACACGTCAGGGCCATCGCTGCTGGGGAGTTGTAGGAAGCTATAAAACTGCAAACTCCGCGCTCGGCGTCAAAAGCGAAACAAATGACTACAAAAATGCAAAGCGTGTTTACAAAGTTGCTTGAGGCTGAGGTGACACTAACGGTTTTAGGTATTTCTGAGATTTGATTTGTTGGTTATGGCGGCTCCACACTTTCAGCAGTGTTTCCCCGCCCTCTGATGTTCTGCCGTTCTTTGATCGCCATCAAACACAGAAGTAGGGCCGACCACGACGCCGAAGGATGCCTGGAGTAGTATCTACGAGAAAAACCTTATGAAACATAATCGTCACACATGCTTGCCTGGAGGATTAATCACCAGTGTATTTCGATGAGACACACGGGCAAACGTTAGTGTAGAGTCTTGCCAGACGTGGAACCCGTGAGGCGTGCGTACCCCTACATATAAAACACGTAGTTACCGGGCACTCCGAATGCTTGTTTTTAATCGTGGAGAACCCACACGAGACGCACGCCTACCTTGTCCCCAGAAACGAACAACCAGCGAGAGGCCACAACTCGATACCCCGCCGCTGTCATTAACAACGGAACACGCATTGCGATAGAGGTAGCACCTTTTGGCTGAAACGTATTCTGAATGACGGGATTTCTTACGCCAATGTCGTCGGGCCTTCTTTCTTATGTTCCAGCATGTATGCTTGTTTATCACTTTCTTACGCCTTTCGAATGATCATCGGGTAGCACTTTCGTTTCCTATCTAAAAGGGGTTTGGGGTGAGGTATACAGTAGTAGAGCTCCTCAAAGACAGGAGCTTCACATAATATACAGTGCACACCTCTACCGTTGACACGCGTCACGGCGACGCCGTAAACATATTGCGTGCTACGATGAAAACAACAACGAATTTGACGGGAAAGCCCGATTCTGGCCGACGGGACCTTCTGAACAGAGTAACTGCTCAGTAATGTTTTGAACGCGATACATGTTGTACAAAGTAAACTGCAGGGACATTCGGTAAAACTGTCTAGGCGATGGACTTGTTCACCCTGAGTTAATGTGCCGTCGCTGCGTTGCGTGCGGTGTACCTAAAAACAACGCCAACAATATGACTAGCCTGGATAACCGATGGGGCTACCGCTACCCAACGCACGCACCCAATGAATACACACGCTTGCCACGCTAACCTGAAGTAGTATCCACGAATGTCTGATATGCACGGAGGGAGACCCGGCCTTTATCTTCGCGCCCTCCCCTCCCTTGATCTTGATGGGGCTGCTGCTCTTCCCGTCTCTGTAGCTTTCCAAGCGGTCTGTGTACGTCCCATCTGCGAGGAGGATCGTGTCCCCCGCTTTGGCAATGGCCAGAGCACCCGGGAGGCTGTAAATTTTGGACGACGAGCTGTAGCCGGAGGAAGACGTCCATTTTCCGTTTGGCGTAACCTTGTACGTCGTGGCCGCGGTAACCGCAGGAGTTAGGGTGGCAAGCATAATTATTGCTGGCAGGAGAAGGTCAAGGCACGTTCCCGATACCACCATGGTTGATTTGTTGTGGTCGTAGGTGTATGAGTATCCCTGGACTTCGTGCAGAGCTGAGCGGGAAGGGCACGCAGGTGCAGAGGGTAACACGGCAGATAAACGGCACGCAGGGATCGCCACAGGTTCGATGACAGAGGACCGAGAAAATTGGGTTGACTCGGATAAGAAGCTGGTGAGTTCAATCGGCACGGAGCTGTAGAGGGGCGGAGTGACGGGTGTCTGGGTGCGAAATGGCAAGGGAGGCGGAGGCAGTGACCGCACAGGCACGAGACCGTACCGCCAATGACCATGACAACCAGAGAGAGAGAGAGAGGCGCTACTAAGGTTCCTACATTGGAGTTTTCGAATGCAAAGTTTCGGTTGGGGGTGGTCACAGTTTGGGGCAGCCTTTGTGGACGGAAAGACAACGTTCTCGTATGTGGGCCGCAATAGTTTGTTGTCTGGAGATGGTTGGTTGTTTCTGTGCCGACGTGGTGGGCACTCCACACGGGTAGACGAGTGACATAACCCCACCGCAGCAGGGGCACACCGCAAGAACGGGGGGTTATTCATTTGAATTAGGAATGTGGCATAAATACAATATTCCGTCTCACTTCGCCCTCTGGAGTTGCAAGCAGCTGCTTCTTTCTGCTTCTAGCTCTGGACGGCTATTTTCTGAACCACAGATTTCAAGATATATCATATATACGTACGTGTGCTACATATTATGTCCCATTTCTGAGAGAGATAGTCTACGTGCAGACGCATGAACACGATATAAGGGAGGGGGGGGGGGGCGTTTCCGTCGAACACATAGCCGAACGACTCTGAAAATCTAGTCATTAAGGCAACCCTTGCCTAAACGTCACGCCTTGTCATTATAAACGTAATAATCGACGGGCTGAGGTTTTGATATTGGTTTCCAAGCTGTTTTTGTCGTAGGTGTTCCGTGAAGTAAATAGCTCTTTTTTCGAACAGCCTCAGGAAACAATCACGATGTTTCGTACTTACGTACTCCTACTGCTGTAGAATCCGTCAATACTTGCTGTATGTAGGTTGGGTTGGACGAAAGTGATCGATCATTGGCTTTTACCGTGTAGTATCCGGACGCGTAGTGTGTACGATCGGGATCGTAACGTTTGTTTTGGGCGAAAACTATTATTCTGGTTCGAAGGGGTTATCGACTGACTCAGGAGCTAACCAGCATCGCTTGCTTTACGAATCGTTTTCGTTACAGACCTTGTCCCCGTATAGGTTCGATCGCCGGATTCAGTGCGCATTTCCCCTTCAAAGCCGGTAGGTGTGTGATATACAGGGGCGCTATTCCGTGTGCAAGTGAAGGAGCCTCAAAATTTCGAAGGCGTTTCTTTTCCGGAGCTCGTGTCGTCGTCTCAATATAACAAAAATGAATAACGAAGTTTACACTTTTTCTGGGGACACTAGTATATAGGACCTATTGTACACTCACAATCTTATATATTTCCCTGGTGTTCCAACAATATTTGGAACCATCTGCTGTCGTCGCCCCCCATAGTTCGTAGTACTAGCTGCTGTGTAGGCGATTGGTTATTATCGGCAACTGGTTTACTCCAACCATTCCTGCCCCCCTATGCAATGTTGTAATATTCACTAGGTGAACGAGTTGATAGTGTGAGCTACGTAACATACACAGTCCGTACCGGCCCTCTCTCAAGAAACCTGAAATAGGGTTCAGGCCGACTTTCTTATTCTGCTCGCGTGACGAAAGCACACGTTCTTAAGTTGCGATTTTATATTTTTGATAAACGCTTTTCCCTAGTAATGCACAGTGAGTGGTAGGAAGGTGTCACTTTCTTAAAGCATATTCGCTGACTAAGCTGATATATATATATTTTTTTTTTTTCAATTGTTCAGGCCGAATTTCCTGTGAGTTCTTTTCTTATGAGTGGGCCGGTACTGTACCTGGTTTCTTTATTTTGGGATTTTGTGGAGACGATACTATGGGCGATTCGGTAATACTGTGTATGAGAATGCGGCCGGAAACACGTTCCAGAATTATAGTACATATTTAGTAGTTATTTACAGCGGTACGAGTGGTCGTCAAATACCAAGGTGGAGTATTTTGCTTTCACCTTAGAGGGGCACGTTTCAATGAATTCGCACTATTTTAAGACACTCAATCCTTTCGACACGAGAGGGATACATACGTATATACGATGATGAAACCACATTGATTGGATTGAATGATCGATCGATATTTCACCCCTATATAGCTCCACATCTTCACAGCGATAATAAACGCAAGAACCTCGTTGTGTGAAGTATACTTACAGCAGACATACTAATAATACAGAGGGCCATAGTAAACAGGAACTAAGTATTAAAAGGAGAACGAATCGTGCGAAAAGCTCAACGTTGTTAGTTGGACACGACACTCAAATCCCTACCAGGTATATCAAGGGTATATAGGTAAACACGAAATGCGATGTATTGGTATAGTGATACGATACGATATTTAGTTTTCACCTTCCAAAGGCACGTTTAAACTAATTCATACCAAGTACTTTTGCAAGACATCCCCTAAGACACAAGAGGGAGACGGTATCCAGGAAGAATACATTCACATTTCTTTAGTACCACTACAAAACCAATAATAACCGCTCGCTGCAGCTACTCACTTTTTTGTGGGTTGCAATTATGTCCTTGCTGAAACATGACGTACCTCGTACCAGTGACATTACGACTGTAGACTGTAGTAATACATAATCATGATTTATATTGACTCATGTATACTGCTGTAGGTGCTGCATCCACCGCATATATATGCATATGTACATATATACGTGCATAGGGAATGGAGCAGCACCGACCCGAGCACAAGGACCTGAGCAGGGCATTCAGCTGGCCTGCTGCAACACATCGACACCCTAACACTTTCTTCGGGAACATAGTGGCGTGAACGTCTCAGCCGTAGACTCCTCCCACGGTGGGGATCACACGTTTTGGCTCAACATCTATATCGATCGGTTGACCTCCTCTCAAGAGAGCGACACCCGGATATAGCACATATGGCACTACAAGAATAGAGGAGCCCCGAGAAAAGGCAGGCTAATACAGAAAGCCAGGCTGCCATTTAGAGGAACATACGACATTCGAGGGTCGTTATCTTAAAACTAGTGAAGAAAGCACCCTCTCTGAACTAAGAAATCCAGCCTGGACCATAATTCATGTTTTTAAGAAGGTGTCCTTTGCTGTGTGATGCTAGTATTGTAGTGAGGGCTGGGTGCTGACCGACTCGATCAGTACGCATCGATTATACAGTCGTTTAAATTAATCAGTATACTGGATTGCAGCAGTATGTATTTATATACTACTGTTGTCTCCCCTCTCTCGTCTCTCCTCCCGAAACGCAATTGATAGGTTTCCGTACTATAAATACGGCGTGATTCTTGGGCGTGCATACGATAAACAATAGTGGCGAATCTACTGTCAAGGTCGATCCCATTATTTCTGCCATTACGTACTGTGCCAGTGCCTAGCCCTAACTATAGTTATTTTAGTACTGCCGCATAGAAATGTTGGCCGGGATGTACTATTTCCGTAGTCATGTATCCGATGGGATATTGAGCTGTTCGTGTGCAGTGCTCACAAAGTAAGGCACCAAAACCCCACCGTGCCATTGCTCAGTAGCCACTCACTGCTGAAATCATACGAGTACTATTGTTAGGTGCCGAGTTAGTTGCTCACGAAGTTTGCGAAAAACACTTTTACTGCCAGAGCGTTGTAGACCACTCACTGTAAAGTTACACACCTTATCGGACCCGAGATCGAAGTGTCACACCAAGCTTGCAACAATTTATTTCGACGAAATATTTTACAAAATAATATATTCGGTCGTACAGCAGTTGATCAATGAGGTGCTATTTTTTTTTTCGTTTTTCAATTGTGGACGGCAGCCACGAAATCCGCTTCAAACGGGTACTTGCTTGACTCTTGGAGTATTCAGCAACGGCTGGATGCTGCTCAAGATGAGTGTTTCCTTTACGAAAACACTCTGGCTTCATAACTAATGAGGTAGGCACGGAATCCACCTTTTATAGTGCTTTGGTCAAACAAATTACAACATAACAGCTGTTGTTAAGAATGACCGCTTTCCGAAAAAAAGACGCATCGCATATATACATTATACAGCCTCAGATTGTGTCCCCCTCATACGGGATGTACATCCTACATGAGGACATATCAAATCCGTAAGTACGCGCGATCGAAGTATTACACTCAGCTAGCAAAAATGAGCTTCGACGAAATCCTCGAGCTCACAGCTGTTGTTTTTTTTAATTTTTTTAATACCTACCAGTATGGTACAATATTCCCCTTCAGAATATTGTTTGCTTGAAATTCCGAGGGTGCTGAAAGTTTAATGGGGGGCACATACAGGCGTTTCTACTCGCACGAGTATGTACCTGGTATAATGAGAACAATTTTTACGTGAAGTTCGAGGGTGGTCGATTTTTTTTTTTCGACATCTCACAGAATTTTTTGTTCGTTAGGGGGGGGGGGGGTTACTAAAACCAAGTGAAAAAAATGAAAATAAGGATATTTTTTTTTACCATTTTCTTATTTCATCATGTGATCACAACGGTTGCAACGGTTTTTTATTCCGACCTCTGGGGTTGTGGTGTGTCGTTTTCTCTTTTTTCTGGGCGCCCCTGTGTAGTTCCCTGTTGTTTTATTTATCGCTTCCGCGACTTCTGCTACTGCTGTTTTTGTGGAAAGATAGTGTCATAACTGCTGTGGTGTGATATATGGAAGATGTGTGCATCTATTTAGGGTTTGGAGTTGCTGGAATATTGTCAAGGGTGTTGCTCTATTTCTGGTAGGAACTTCTCGTACGGAGGTCTATTTGCCGGATGTTAGGCGGGCCGAAATTCCTATATCATTGTGGTACAATACGTACAAATGCCATGAATGTGGGTAATCTTGTGCGGTATATGCTTATGACAGTGGGATAACGTTTTCCATAGGTCGGTAGGCAGTGGATGCTCTCATACGTACGTATAAGAAGAGGAAATTGTGGTACCAAAAGGTAGGGCCCAGTATTCATGGCAGAGCCGCGCGTGAGTGTCTTTTGTGGTACGATATGTAAATGAGACTCGGTCAGGATTGCCTAACTGGGCACTTCTATTTCACTTCTACTTCTGTTTTACTTCCCTTTTCTTCCTCCTCCTCCTGTCACAGCCTCTTCGGAGGTGACGCTAATAGATAGACATTTTCGTTCTCTTTCCAAGTGCCTCATGGCACCTCGACCGTCAACCCACCGCTCTGCGTAGGCAAGGCACTGGCCCGAGCACCTTAGCACCGGGTAGTTCCACCAGTTTTTACGGCTGCCGTAATGCGCGGGTACTTTAAAAATCAGACTGATCTTGGGTTGTTAACGCCCAGCTTGTTGTGTTGAGGGTGACATGCCCACATGCACAATACATACTCCCGCACAAATGCATTCACACAGAGAGCTCGCAGATAGAGCAAAGTTCGTAGACCATCTCATGTACACCGTGTTGACGCGGTATCAGGCATGACTGCTACAACGTTATGCGGTACGCTTTAGCTTTCGGTGCATTACAGACAGGTATTCACATACAGCAACAGACAGCATACAAACGTAATTAAACACCCAAAACGCAAACGCAAACAAATTGACCAGGTCCTCTCCCACGTCTTGAGACTGAATTGTTCCTGCTAGATGTGGGCTGTGGGCCCTACACATGCACATACGTGCAGCACCGTTCGTAGCCTTCGCAAAGGCAATGCTTGTAGCTTGAACAGCGGCTGCTGCCTGTTTTACAGGTTCTGGTTTGCTGTTGTGCTGTTAGGTAAGGGCCCAAATTAACGAGTATGAAATAAATTCAATTTCGAAAAAATAAAATTCAAATTCGCTTTTCATTGGACAACACACGCACCAGCACCAAATATTATACCCCAAGATCCTAATCTTTGGTGCTGGTGCGTGTGTTGACCAATGACAAGCGGATTTGAATATTTTTTTTCCCAAATTGAATTTCTTTCGCCTTCGTTAAAACGGGCCCTAATGCCGGTATACTCATGTGGCGCCATGGCTTCTTTGTTCTTTTGCTGTTGTGTAATTTTGGCTAGACATGGACCCGCGGAGTATCACCGCGGTATTCGCAGATCGGCCTATAGTTCACGCTCGTACGATATGATACATGTACGTGTATACGTACGTACGTAGATTTGCGTATGAACAGCAGAATAAGAAAAATGTCACAAACGTGCGCATTTGTTGTATTTTAAGGGGCCTCTTCGGGAAAAAAAAAAACGACTTGAGGCTCAGTGAGGCTTGAAAACATTTTTTTTTTTGTTTTTGGAGCAGCACCATTTATGGTACAATAACACCCTCCATGTATCAGTACTCCTTACGGAACACGGCACAGATCCAGTTCTAATGCTCGGACCTACTCCCGACCAACGAATAGCTTGTTCGATATATTCCCTAGGAGGTGTTGGAGCTCTTAGATCTTCAAGGAGGGCAGGCATTGCCGTGTTTGCATCACGAAACGAAATAGCTCAGCAGCAAGATTTTGTTTATCGTTTCAGAGCTCCTGTTTGGTGTCTTCACTCTGCTGTGGCCACGTACTCGTAGGACGCCGCGGGCGGTGGAGCTTGAGGCCCAGGTAGTTCACCTACTACAGTCGAAAGTGTTAGTTGAAACCGTATCAGCAGCCGGAGAAGCTGCCATTTTTCAAAGTCGTCTTCGGATACCAGGGGTATGGCGAGTTGTTTTCGAGTAAGTATGCAAAGACGGACTTTTCGCGATGAAAAAAGGCGTCGGATCGATCCGGCTCCTGGGGCAGAAATATTGACCATGACTTGCGCACTCTACAACTACTGGTCGGGAGCAGGTCCGAGCGTTAAAACTGCAGAAATTGTGTTTTCGGTAGGGAGTCATGATAAGATAAGGTGGAAATTATACCAGAAATAGTATGTCAACTGAAAAAATCGAATTTTGTTTTGCAGTGCTCGAGTGCTCTGATATGTTTTCCCTGAAAGGTCCCCTTTATGCTTTGTGTACACAAATGCTGCACGCAGCCAATAGGAAGCTGCACAGATGCCTGCAGCATGGCATCGACAACTGCTGCACGACGCTTGGTGTGTGCCTCACTCGATGTGATGTCGTTGTGGTCCTTGTTGTCTCGCGCTTGGTGCGTGCTTGTGAGTTATCGTGTCGCGGGTCAAAACGAATAACCATGTCAACTTTCTTTTTTGAAGGGGGGGAGAGTGATATAACGCTTAGATTAGGTAGGTAAGCAGGTAACCTTAAACAGTAGACAAACGGACGAATGACTACAGTAAACAGTTGCGCAGTAAAAGTGCATTTCATACACAGCAGTACTAATATGGTAAGCACGAGGTTATGTTTGAAACAGCACTTGACTCGAGTACTCAAATGAGCTTTTAATATTTGACGATGAATAGTTTCGGAAAAATAGGTTACCCCCTATATAAGGTAGACACGATATACACAGCAAATACCACCCAGTTCACGTACTTCACAGCGGCTCTTCGAAGTATCACACACAGGGTCGGAATATGAGTGTAGACGAATCGCTCGGCCTGGCAGCTGTTGTACTTGGTTTTGAATACACCCCTCTCCTGTTAACGGGAGCCATAGTACTATATACTAAGGTCCCCCGTATTACAGTAGATATATTTGTGATTTGGTTTGCCATCGCACAATTTGTAGCGCTTGTGCAAGTAATATCACAATGTATACCTGGTATGTGTACGACTGCGTACCGGTATGAAATGCACGCTGTATTTTACAGTAATTATATATGTTTCTCCTCTGGCAGCTGGTCGTTCCTCGCGTTCTCCCTGAGAGGCAAGAAGGGGGGGCGCCTGCACACCACGGCGCATATGTGTGTCCCGGCATGGCCCCTTGCCACATGCTCTGGGCCTTCAAAGTCGCGAACCTGGCAATTAACTACGGAGAGCTGATCGAACCTGCTAGAGCTAAGCAAGTCTATGGAAACCCCCGATGTTTCGTAAGGTGTGTCAAATGTTTTTGACCCAGCCAAGCGACATCCTGCTGTAAATCTCGCACCAGGTACGTAGCACAACTAGCACCGGGCACCTAGCCTAACCAAGGTCAAACCGCATGGGGCACTTACGTAGCCTGGTTAACCTTAAACTTGCTCCCTTCGGCTGTATCACTGCACTCATACCTGGTAGCCCTTAGCGCCTGGCTGTATTCCCTAGCCGTCTCGGTTCTGCAGCAGTACTACTACAGTACTCGTGCCCGAACTATTATTCTACCCCCTGTCTCGATATGCTCTTGACATAGGAAACGGCCCGTACAGCCTGCTTCCGTCTGTCTTGCGGCACTCGAAGCTCTCTCCGTTGCGGTCGTTCTTGCGTGTTTGGCACGATAGCATGGACTTGTCTCGAGGACTAAAGGACACACAAGCAGCTCAGCCGTGCAATCACGGTAGCAGTTCAAAACCCATGGGTGGGTGTACTCTGTGTACCCGCAGTGTGCGAACAGGAGTATTCATTTGTGTTCTCTGTACTGTAGTTTGTGTACGTACTCCTTGTACTCTTTGAGTTATATCTGTATACTCTGCATTAGAGCACGAGTAACACTCAGAGTTCTGTTACGTATTGTACAGTACAGAGTACCTCTGTTTGTACTCGTCGTCTACTGCTGTACACATATGTACAAAGTCTACTGCTGTATATATATGTATGTACTCTGTGTGTACTCTGTTGGTACTCTGTACTCCGCTGGATCTGGCACAACACTACCACTACTAGGTTTATACTCTGTTCGTTTCACTATTTACTTTATTTGTGCTCGTTTATACGAGTTCACTTTTTAGTCTCCTTGTGCTTTTACTCTCTTGTGTACTGAGCTGCACAGCGCCGCACAGCCGTGTCAACTCTTCATGTACTGCTGTGTGCACTCTGCTCTCCAGCACAGCAGCACTAACTCTGTGTGCTCTGTGTGCTCATGCTCACTCGTTGAGTAAATACATGTAGAAAATTGCAGGTGCTACTTTGTGAATGCTTCACAGTGAGTATCTACTTCACGTGAATTTGAGACATTTTCGCGATACTTCACATTGAAGGCAGCCTGGCGGTCCGCAACGTCCTCATTTAGGTCTGCGACTTCTTCTTTGTCCACCCTGCCAGGGGAAGCCTCGGCCGTGCCTAACCCGTGTCTCAAGGGGGTGCGTTTGTTTGAGGATTTCATGCTTCTTTGTCACGGGCTCGCCATATGTACCTCGTATTTTCTGACACACAGGGTAATATTTAGCTGTACTCCTTGTACTCTGTATGATTTGAGTGCTATGTGTGTAGTGCAGTGATCGGTTAGTTGCGTCTTAGGGTCATTCCTGATGAGCAAAAATCGAATCCAGATTCGTCACAATTGATCATGATGGCAAGCTATCGAAATTTGGGACTTTTCAGGTGTTGGAACAAATTAAATGCTGATACTACTGTAGATATGCCACATTTAATATCACGTTTGGTTGTATACCGTCGTGAAGGTTGTCGCTCGAGGAAATGGTGACTAACTCGAAGCTACTCCGTTAAAATATACAAGAAATTGGTACTAAAATTTGCTACGTCAAATCGCATAAGGGTGTAAAAATACAGCCAGTGCACCAGTGCAAATCATCGAGGATACGAACAACAGCGAACAGATCGACCCCCTTACGTATGCCCATCTTCGCAAAATCAACCCCTCCCATGCCTCCCAACGCTTGCATCTATCACCTCGGTCCCTGAAAGTAATATTCAACAGCAGTGCACGACCAGTCGTCGGTCAGCCCTGCCGCTCCAACGTCGGGCCGGGCCGCGGGCGCATTTGAGACTACTTTTTTACGCTTTGCGCTGATGATCGTGTTGTGGAGTTCATGTGTTTTAATCGGATCGATGTCGTCCCGAGGTCATGCAACAGCGCCAACGAGCGCACGACATTTCATCGGCATTCGTGCCGGACCGAGCCGGGACCATGGTCAAGGCTGTGGACACCTGCAGCATACCGGACTATAGGTGGAGGGGGTGGCGTTGATTCGGTTCGGGCTGGCGGGACCAACATATATATGGTCTGTGTGTCTGGACGACAGCTTCGGGTCGCAGGCAAGCCTATCGGGGCAGGTAGATGTCGGCCCGAGAGTTGAGGTCGGTGATATGATCGGACATTCTAGCGGGGCGGAGGAGGCAGACGTGCATGACGAGGGAGATGCGTTACGGAGGTGGCGGCTCGGCAGCAAGTTACTCTAGGGGTTGTGCATGCATACACATATACATATATATAACATATATATATGTAACCGATCAGTTAGAGTGTATGTCGTTCGTACGTACATTATACATTTTTTTATTGGAAAACATGCTGCTGCACGTTCGGATTAGAATTTCGGTGCGAATACTGCACACAAAGGGGTGAAATCCATAGCGTTCTTTGTGGGCACGGGCATGACCCCGGCCCAAGCCATGACCAGTCATGAGAGGCTAAATCGCAGCAAATGTCGCTGTCATGATCGCCCATACCCGGTCATGACCGCGACCATGGCCGCTCATGCCGCTATCGGCCCATGAGTGGCCATGAGCGCGGCCATGACCGGACATCTCACGCTCGTGGTCCTGAGCGATCACGAGTGGCCATTACCGCGCCCAAGGCCGCGGGCAGGACCGCGGTCAGCCATGAGCGGGTATGAGCGGGTATGGCCGCGGTGATGGCGTGTTATGAACGGTGATGACCGCTAGAATGACCGTGATCCTGGGCGATTATGACTGGCTATCACCACTCATGGATGACACCGATCATGACCGATTATAGACACGGTTATGAGCGGTCCTGATCGACCACTACCACGCCCATCGCCGCGGTAATGGCCGGTCGTGGTCGGTCATGGCCCCTCGTGGTTGGCAGCGGTCATGAATGCGGTCTTGGGCGCGGCCAGGGCCGTTCATTTCAGCTCATGACAACGGTCATGAGTGGCCATGAGCGACCATGATCGCGCGGTCATGGTTTAACGGCCCCCTACTTCCTCTCGTTACTGGCAGTGGTCATGATCGCGGCCTTAAACTCGGCCATGGCCGGTCATGAGCGTCCACGGCCACGGTCATGACCGACCATGGCCGATCATTACGACCGGTTAAACAAACGGATATCGTTGCGATTGGCCAGACGTGCCGTGATACATGTGTTGAGCGTAAACATAGTGTTTGAGCACGTTACGAGTACAACACACAGCCTATTGTAGTACATCGCTGCAACCCTGCCGCCCAGCAGCAGCAGCAGCAACAGCAACAGCAGTCAATATCATTTTTGCGAAGTGGCGCACCCGTGATGTTCTATGGGTACTTGCATGTACCGGAGCGTACCCTGCATCACCGAGGATAGATAGGCACGGGTGCAGGCATGTATGTTATCCTGACTCTCGACAACACCCCGACTTTGATAACATATTGAGACCAACCGCCATCAGCAAAACTATTCTCCTTGTTACTGTGTTTCACCAGCAGCAGCAGCAGTAGCGGTGCAGTTCTCACAGCCTCACAGGACAGCGGTATGTACGTGCCTGCTGTCTTCATCGTCTGTTTACACCACCACGAACCGCTGTCTCTCTTTGCTGTTCGGGCCGCCCTGTTGGCATCTCCGTTTTCGTTACCACCAATGATCTAGCTTCGTTTGATATGCTGCTGCTACAGGCCGCAGCAAGCAGCAGCCGTGCGGTTTTCGCACCCAGCCGAGAGGACAGCAGCAGTACTAGCTAGTGAGGACTGTCATTGAACGCGTATTTTTGCCAAAACTGGGTTTTGTTTTGTCACGAGATCCAGCTGAAACGAAAAAAGATTATTTTTACCTTTAGAAAATAAACCAACCAGAGCCAGTCAAATGTCGTCGTCATGATGAACGACTCGAAAACCTCCAAATCCAGTTCCATGCTACCCGTACGTGCGTAATAATGATGCTGGGCAGCCTCGTTTGAGCTGCTTGTACTCTCTCGCTGCTGACGCTGCTTGCAGTAACTTCTGGGGTAAGCACTCTCTACGGCACAACCCACAGCCCACAATAAGCGAGGCCCAAGCCCGCTTGTCTCGCGGAACTCCAGCGCTCATGGCGATGACTGCCCACACGTCACGGCAGCAGCCGTCCGTGCCAGATCAAAACCAACTGCTCCATCAACATTGAGCAGCAGCATTGAGAAGTAGCATCAAGCAGCAGCAGCAAGCAGAAGCAGCAGCAAGCAGCAGCAGCAGCGGCGGCAGGATGACCCAGCCTATGCGCAGCGGCGATCGCGCGAACGCTGCTTGGTCGGCTGCAGTACCAGCCAAGCCTGCTTCTCGCGCCCGCGGAAGTCTTACCACTTCACTTAACTCTTGAAAACCGCAGGCAGCCGTAGCCGATCCCGGACGCCGATGAGAATTTAAAACCACAGCCGCAGCCGACCCCGGACGCTGATGCGCAGCTAGCAACAACCAGCTGTAGCAGTTATTGTCCGGATCTGCTGCTGTGTCGGCAGCAGCTGCAGCAGCCATGGTGGCTACTACCTGGTATTGTTGCTCAGCACTGCTGGTAGACTCTCTCTCGTACTGAAACCGTACGCATATGCAGCTTTGTCCGTAAATATAACGACCGTTTGGACTGAATATAAATATACAAACGGTCTTTATTTTCAGATACAGAGTTGTAGGGAATAATATCGGAAAGTAATGACTGCTGCTGGGTAGACCCGAAAAAATAGTGTCGGGTTGTTTTTTTTTATGTGAAAGAAGCGTAACGTATACAACCAAAACAGACTAAAGTGACATTTTTTCAGCGTGGGTTTTTCCTCTCCAACGATGCGGATTTACATGCAGTTTGCTTTGATGGGTATACTATAACCTAAATCAGGTATTAATCTATTAGTGTGATGAAATAGAGTTCACCGTCGAGATAACCGCAGTAGTAATCGCGTTTGTCACTTGTTTTTGTACTATAATGTGGTTCGGAACCCTATCCAATCCAGTACGTGGTATCACTCACGTAATACCCGTATCGAAGAGAGAGCGTTAGTGAATACAGCAGTACGTGCAGTAATGACGTACTTCTCCACAATACGTAAGTAATTTGAGATGTCGCTGGAGACGTAAACATTATAATAATACCCGCATCGAGGAGCTTGGGTCAGTGGTTAGTACTTCTCCTCAGCAGTATAAGAGCAGTGTCGCTGCTGAGGTAGCATAGCTAAGCACAGAGATAACATAGTAGCACATAAGGTACGAGTGCAGCCGGCAGTGTGATACAGAGACCAGTCAGTTCAATTACGTCGCAAAAACGTACTGCCACGTACTATAAATACTGTAGATCTCTATAGCAAGCTGTGACACGGTATTCACGGTATACCGCAGTAGTAGTCGTACGCGTAGGTACACATGAATGCAAGCGCATACAACATACACGTACGTATTGTGTTGTTGGTCATATATACGAGTATGATGTCGGTTTGTAGAAAGTGACGGTTTCATCATTTAGCAAATGACAGTTTCATCCCCGGGAAAGTATTACTGACTATCAGGGTCCCACGGCTCCACGAGTACGACGTCGTATATTGCGGTAGGTACGAGTAGACGACTTATGTTTTTGATAGTTCTTGAGGTCTCGCTTGTACCTCGGTGTCTTTCTGTGTAGCCCCCCGAGATGCATCGATGCATCAGTCATCACCACGCCCTGTTGACCCCTCTCAACATCTGCTGTTTTCCCAGAGCAGATCAATATAACAACTCTGGACCTCGCGTCACCAAAGTAATATTTTCTCCAGAGCCCAACTCACATCATAACGGAGAACAAGCCTAACCTAGGTTTTTCGTGCACTTGGCCTGTGGCATTATACGCCAGCCACAAGCCAACCAACGTCACCACAATGTTGTACAGACATCCTCTTTTTTGTTTCTCGTAGTGATCGGCCTTTCCGAGAAAATTGTCTCCTTGAAATTGCAATCGCTCACCGTTTTTATCGTTACACTGCCCTAATCTAACTCGATATTATGTTACACCGTAGACTGCTGGTACTGTGGGAGGGTCTACCCCCAGTTTCAGTATCGCCTATAGGCCACGCGTCCGAGTGGTGTTGCACCTCGCTCAGGAATGGGCCTTCAACAACTTGACCGTCTTAGCGCGTCAACAACCAAAAACCAACCCTGACTTCATGCCCGTGAAGAAAGCTAAAGTAACAAGGCAGGTAATAACTATTGAGGTTGTCACTCGGCCGAGCTGCTTTGAGAGGCTGAAACAAAAAAGGTTTAAACGTGAACTCCATACCTCAACACCAGTCCCTTTTGGTACAGGTCTTCTTCTTACACCACAACCTTGGTCTCCAGAGTGAGTTCAAATATCAACAGGTCAAGTTCAAAATGCCTTGGTTTGAAGACTCCCGGACAACCGTTCCTAGGTCCCACAGGAAAGATGGACAATGACAGGCGTTAGGGGTTGCCCGTCTGTGCTCAAACGTTTTTCACGACTGGGCTCTGGTCAAGATCTACGCAACGGTTTCGCGTCTGCGATCAACGTTTTAATATTAAATTGACTTTCCCAAGGGATTGCGTGTCGGGAAGTTGCGCAAGGTGTACATCTCTCTCAAATTGAGGAGCCTACGTACGTGAACATATATATATAGTGGTATCCCTACCGCAGCCTGCGTATTTGACCATCCCTGCAAACGCATCGACCGATCGTCGAACTATCTGATGTCTCTATAGTCGTGCCCACCACCGCCTCTCCGTCGTGTCTGGCTTGCCGTTGCTTACCTGCACTATCACCACCCACACGGTCTCCACCACGACAACCACCACACCCGCCACCGCCACCACTACCACCACCACCACCACTACCACCATTACCACCGCCACAACCATCGCCCGCCACCACCACCACCACCACCACCACCATCGCTACCACAACCACCACCACTACCACCGATACCACCACCATCACTACCTAACCACCGCCACCACCACCACCTGCATCACCACCACCACCACCACCACCACCACCACCACTAACACCACCACCACCACTTGCGCCACCACCACTACCACCATCGCCACCTCCACCGTAACAACAGCTACTGTTATAAGTTTCTGGTCACCCGCGAACGTCTGCATACGGGTGATGCTTGCCCCGTCCTTTCAATGTTCGACCTTTTCCTTTCAGCAGTCATCATCCCACGTCTCGCGAATATCTCTAACGCCGATATCCCTGCACAATACAGTGGTGCAACGGTGCGGGTGTGTGTGTGTGGGGCGGGGTTACTCATGCCATTCATAGCCGCAGTCGTACGGCCATACACACTACCATCCCTATCATTCTAGGACGAAGCGCGTTGGGTTTTTTGCTTCCGCCATGCACGTATAATCTCGATGCATATCGATTGGCATAATAACGATATTTGTCGAGGTACTGGTAGGCGCATCCTCAAGGAAATGTTTGACTGACGCTACGGTTAGGGAGAGCCTCCGCCTTCTAAGTGCCGATTTGTTTTTGCCCGTTGAGCGAGTGTCGCGGTACTTCTCCCAAACATGTAGACATAGAATAAAGGTGTCTTGGCGACGAGTAACAAGCAACCTCGACAGTGGCGCATTTCGGGGAAAAACAAAACTATAAAGCCACAGACCGCACAAACAAACAAAACACTTTTTCGCTAGGCCGATTGGCCCGGAGCGGCGGAAAATAAATCACCTAAACGCGAGCACCAGTCGGTTTATTTCATAGGCACCGGTACGTATGGCTGGATACAGGTCCAGGTGAATAACAGCAGCACCCCACAAGACAGGTGCTTATGAAAAGGTAGCACGTTTCGGCGAAACCAGTAGTGACTGAATTTTCTTATGTTTACCCATTAAGGAATTACCCAATATCGCCGAAGAGCTATGTCACAATAGGGTGGTTCCTTATTCTTTAGGCAAGGTTTCTCACCCGAAACAGGACTTCGAATAAGCTGTTTCGCGCAGCCCGACCCGTTTGTTTGCGCCGGACCAAAATCAAAAGCACCAGCAAAGCAGTATCCTGTTTCCGGGTAGTTTATCACCTGAGCAGGCCAACCGGTTTCAAACGACTGCCTCAAAAGGAAGAACGTGCAACCCCTCCCGTGGGTTGAGCGTGGAATAACACTTTAAGTGTTTATCGTTGCTTTTGGTTCTAGGTGAGGTAATAAGCGTTTCAAGAAATTACGATTATATACAAAACAGGTACGGCTCTTCTCATATCGTAGAGTGTATCACAGGTTCGACTTACGCTGTTATGTCGCAAGAATCACCCTTGCAATGGTTGTCGCAGATCCTCCCCTGAGGCATGGCGGTGATCCTCATGAAGCCCATCTCCGCATCAGTGATGCTATTGTCGTACACCTGACAGACCGATGAACACGAATATCGGAGAAGAGCAAACCGGCGCGGGAGCTCAGCATACCCACCTGGGACACCTGTCAAGTCAAGAACTGTCGCCCAGCACTACAAGTGTACCGTCGTGCTGTATTCCCGCCTGAAACCCAAATACATATATACGTCAGCCGTGTGATACAGTATTTCGTCGAAACCCATGTTTGCAAGCTGCCTATGATACCTCGATCGCACGTACAAGATAACCCTTTTCACTGCACTCCGGAAACATCCAATCCGTCGCCTCCTTTTGCTACGGGCGCGTGTCACCATATGGGAGTCAAGATTAAGCCACTAAAGGCATTCGACTGTCGGGGCGAGCTACGAGCTGCTCAACTTGGGAACGTTCCTGAGGCCATTCGAATCCCATATCGTAATTAGTTCTTGCTTTCGCTGTATATATACTCATGCCACGCCATCCATGCCATAGTTCACCGAGTTGCTCTTATGTGTGATGTGCTTCAAAAGCCATATTTGTAGAAGCTATGGACCGCTCCAGCATAAGAAGCGATATGAAGCTTTAGGCGCTAACTCTACCGTGCCACTCGTCAAGAGAAACACGCTTCCTCGTGTGCCAATCGACGTCTGTACAGTTTTGGTCGCTGATACCGCAAACTTGGGGGAAACGTCGCGTCAACGTTGGGTTACAGCCATGCCACGGTACGAAAGTTCACTGAATTTGCGGACACGTCAATATCTTCACCCGAAACATAACGTCCGAGACGCTTGTTCGCTAAATCGTATTATCATTGTTTATATCACTAGACGGCGTGTGCTACGATAGAGTGGCACGCCTAGGTCGAAACGGTTTCTGTATGACGCGACTCATACACCCAACCTGGTCGGAATATCAGTACGATATATGATTCGCGTTAAACTTAGGCCATAGGTTTGTTAATACGGTATATAGCACGTTTAGTTTACCTCCAAAATCGTTCGATCGGGTGAGGTCTAAAGCTCCTCAAGTGACCACCCTCGTCAAACGAATGGTGAACCTCTATGGTAGCATGCGTCAGTGCTACAACTCCTATTCCAGTAGAATGACAACACTAGCCGGTGGTTGCTCAGTTGCGCAGCTCCAATGGTCACACCATATATCGACGCAGACCTCGCGACTCCTTCCGTCGAGTAACCTGTTTTTGGTTGGTCGTTTGGAATTGTAATCGTTGGAATAATTTGTTCTTTTTCGGCACACACTAGATAGGGCTGAGGGGATGAGGTGTGAGCTATACAGTGCTGGGGAAAACTAGTACCGAAATGCAGTGCACGTGTTGCCAGCAACGCACACAACACGATCAAGCGGTCGACATATTGCGCGCACTCGTGAACCCTGTTTCGGGGACCATGGATGGGTTTGTCTGTTGATCGTTCAGGGAGGGTCTCGTCGGGTCCGATTGTATCGGCTCCGGCCGGGTCGAGCCGTTCTTCTTTCGATCGTTCGGTCGTACAGTTGGTCGTTCGGTCGATCGGTGCGTGGGTACGTCTTCGGTCCGTCAGTCCGTCTTTCCGTGGGTCGATCGGGTGTGGGTCTGAGGGTTGGTCGTTCGGTAGATCGGTCGCTCGGCGGGTCTGTTGGTCGCTGCGACAGGTATGATTGCTCTGTACGGCCGCTGGCCGATGGGGTGATCGGTTTGCCGGATGGTACAGTAAGATATGTCCAAGGGGCCCCTTAACCTTCGCCGCCATGCCAACTAGAAACTCGCATTCAGCTCATTCACATGTCCTTCGCTATGTTCATGGTCCTGTATTTTCGATGGAAGGACGTCGACCTTCACCTCACATCGTTATCTTTCCCGTACTGATGCTTGCCGACTTTCGCTCCCCCCAACCGCACCCCTACGCCTTCGCACTTCTTCGCGGTGTTGTATCTGCCGGCGGGAGGCGACCAAACCGAGGGAGGAGAGTAGTAACCATGCTGCGAGAACGTTTCCCATCTACGAGAATTGGGCTCCAATATACATCACCCGAACACCACAGCCCTGTCGATGAATGCAACACAATCGCCAACCCCGATGTCCTGCAAAACTGCGGGGGTTCAGTGCGTAGCGAGGCGTTCGTGCAAACTACATGTGTATCGTTCCGTTGAAGCTGGACCACATATTAACCTCGTCTGAATGGTCCAACGTATACGTACCGTATTTGATTGAGCCTTCGGGTGGAAATGCCCCATCCGATGTATCTGAGTTTATGCATGCCTATCCATCCAGCTCTCCTGGAGCACAAACACGCCTGGGTGTGCCTATCACTCTAGCGAAACTCGATGCGTACTACGATAGGGGCATCACATGTTTCGCCAAACCATCCTGCACTGACAGATGAATTACTCAAATCAAGGCAACAAACCACGCAACGCCTTTAATCGAAGATAACATCTGCTTATGTTGTTTGTACGATACCACCTTCAGTGAGCACGGCGTTAAATTCAACGCCGGTTGGTCTCATCTTTGAAGATTATATCCGGGGCAGATGTAGACCTCCTCAGACGGGTGAATTCAGAACACTTATGCCTACGTACCCCCCCCGGTACCCACACACCATCATTTGTTTGTACTGTACCTGACAGTGGAGTCGTCGCCCCGGATGCTGAAGCATCCGGTTTTCGTCTCAAGTTGGTCGGAGCACTTGTTTTCTTCGATGGTGGTGCCGGAGCACCCTTCCTTCACCTCCACGCACTCGCTGCCGTACGTGGCGATGGTGTTGCCGCTGACCTTATTGTCATCACAGCGGTCCTCTCCGTGTTTCCACTTAGTAATATATCCGTACACGTTAGCGATAAATTTGGAGTGGGATATTTGTGTCAGCTCGGACCCGATCACAATGGGCCACCGGGAATTGACAGTTTCACATGAGTGAGCGTTAGGACGCACGCTACGGTAGAGGTGTTCCATGATTGTTTTTTATGTTTCTCGCTTGAGGAGGCCAATTGCATTACTGTACCGTGTGACCCAAAACCTGTTTAAGGAGCAAAGTATTAATTGGCTATTCAACGGGCAGTCCCACGATGTCTACGAAAGAAGCGTAAAGTACAGCAGAACTAAGAATTAGACTCCAGTGAGTTTCGGTTAAGAAGGCCCGTTGTTCGGAACCCGACTCTGCCCAAATATGCTACCTCTGTCCTATCAGGCGACTTGGGCGTACATGCAACGGAGAAACAAATATCGGCAGGGGAACGTGGAGTCGGTAGAATGTAGTAAGAAGTTCTAGGTGGATACCAGATACATCTCGAACGAGAAACGAAAATATTTGGGTGGTGGGATCGCCATGTGGTGCTGAAGACTAAACCTTTTGTTTTCAACACTTGTTGACACGTAAATATGTAGATGAAAAACTGGATGTATGGATGGATAGATGGATGGATGGATGGATGGACGGACGGATGGATGGATGGATGGATGGATGACTGGCCGAATGGTAGTCGCGCTAGACGACATATATACCCGGACATGTTAACTGACAGAGGCTACGCAATCTACCCCCCTGGTCGTTGTAGTGGCTAAACCAGTGCTTTGTGCAAGGGGACATGTAACACGAATGCCCGCGCTTGACTCACGAGACCAGCCCGTGAATGTGACGACAATCGTATTGGCATGCTAAATCAACGGTGCACCTGGTACGTAGACACACCAGTTACCGATACACACCGTGAAATCACGCTCTCTTTGCTCTATCCTCACGTTCTCCACGACATCGCTGCACGTTAAACGCGATAAACGAGGCCAAGGAAAGCATTCACTGCCACCTGAATTCGTGTTTCCGGTGTATTGTATTCATCATTCGCCCATAGGGGTGCAGTATTTTACCATGTGGGGCAATTTCCACGTTTCAACAATGATCCCGACATATAATTCACATGTTTTGGGTAAAGTTCGACATTATTCACGTGAAAAATATGGTTCGGATGTGTACGACGTATGGGGTACGATGAACGGTCTAAACACAAACCCTATCCCATCATCGTTGGTTAAACTGTACAACACGAGTATAATGTAGACATTACCGGGCGGTATAACACTGAAGGGAACTTGGCACATCGCGTCATCATGTCACAGGCGAATGGTGCGAGCTATGGTCTTCACGCTTTTGACCTAAGAGCCCTCTCCCCTCACGATCGTTCTATTGGTTTACAAAAGCGAGGGGGGGGGTCGAAGAGGACACCGCTCAGGGAACAAGACCTTTGAAAAACTGATATATCCACAAGAGCGATAGCACAGGAATTATCTTGAAACGGTGTTGGGTGTATATAACGAGTCTCCCGCACAGAGCGGCTAACGAAGCCCATGACGCATGCTCCCAAAGGAGTGCACCCAAATGTTTCGGACGGTGGTCACTGGAGGTGAACTGCACCCCGCACACAAGACCATAATTTCCGCACAGATGAAAGGGCAACCCGATGAACGGTAGCATGGCCCAGAACTGCAGCAAACCATGATAGAAAAAGGCAGCCAAACTAGGCAGTTCCTGTTTTGAGGGGCCACAGCACGGGTCCCATGGGTCTCGACACATATATAAATATATCTATATAACTATATATTTAGGGTTTTCGATAGGTCTTGCTGTCTTCCTCCCCCGTAAGATCGGGTACCGTTTGCATGGTTTTCTCAACATATGAATCGTGTGGAGTGCAGTATGACCGCGTAGAAGCCCTAATGGGGAGCACGATATACAAATTGGTTACACCCCTACCGTAGCTACACAGAACAAGGGGGCTAGCAATAGATAGGCAACATAAATATCTAGGCTGCTCGCTTGAGGAGCGCTCACCTCGCCCAGTCCCTAGTGTTTCCACTCCTACATATTATAAACAAGTTTAACAAGATGCCTAGTATCTGACACAGCGCAAAATATATATTTAGTAGGTCTTTATCCAAAAAGCCTCCGTAAGACTAGTTTTACTGTAGAGGCTACACCGTGTTTGACTACGATACATGCTACGATAGAGGTTCACCATGTGTTTTGCTCCATACCTCGCCGAACAATTGAAATCGACACAAATACGTGTGCTACCCAATGAACAGTCTCACGACCTACGAATGCTCTGAATACGTACTGCAACACCACAATGGAGTCCGACACTTTTGGGGTAAGGAGCCCCGACGTTCAGAATACGTTTTACCCTAAAAAGGTATACCTTATACCTCTATCGTAGCGCGAGTCCTACAACATTTGTGTATCATGTCCCTTGTCAACTCAGACGACTCAGACCCTGTCCAGCATCGTTTGTTCTTACAACCGTTTTGGTAACAGCCCTCGGCTATAACGTCGGCGCTCATTCCTCGCGTTACGTATGCAGTGGTTCTCGGAATTCGGTTTGTAGGTGAGATATTAGTAGAGATCCTCAGCGGAGGAGCTTCAGACAGTTGCAAGCGGACGCTAATCGTGGCATGTGTCATCAGTTACAAGTACTTCGTTCGGTCGAAAAGTCCGACCCCTATCCGAGCACGCCTCCGTGTGTCTCACCTGCGTATTGGATGTTCCGATATAGACACCTTCGCCGTTCTGGCCTCCTCCGTTAAATCTGAAGTCGTACACGCCGCAGTATTTGATGGTGTTGTCCCTAATATCAGCATCGGTCACGAAGTTCTTCAGGCGAACGCACTCCGTGCTGTACGGCGAGTCCGCGCAGCAGAGGATTTGTTTCCGTTCGGGTTTGGTTTCAACGAAGAACACACGATAGATAAATCATAAACTGTGCATTAGAAGGGTAGTGGCTACCATGAAAGGTGGATTTACGCAACCTCCATGGGGTCGGTATAGGCACTGTACAATGCCGGTTGGGCGCTGTAAGTGGTGCCATGCGGTACAGAAAATATAAACAACACCGAACAGGAAACAGAATATCCAACTAGCGTTCTACGACTAAATGTGTGTGGGATCACAGCTTCGTGCCCCATTCCTCCCGCCAGCGGATACCTTCCTTCATGTTTATCGCATATACAATTTTGCGTTCCAAACCACTACACGTCGGTTCGCTAACGATCGTTGCTATGCCGTGCGCTCCTCCCATGCCTAATGTCGATATAACTGGAAACCGAACGATGCGGAAGCACCACCAGTTAGCAAATAAAGGTCGGGGGAGCGCGTCTCTTTAAAGTTATGGCGCACGCGACGGAATGGGCCGCATCGTAAATTGTTTAGTCTGTCTCGGCAGTTTGTCTTCCACGCGCAAACACTGACTTTTTATGAAGTCCAAAATGGAAACCAACGAGCAGTAACGCCACGACCGTCAGGTATGCTACAAAACAAAAGTCATAAAACGGATGATATTCCGGTGATTCGTATTTTCAAATTTCAAATTGAGGGAGACTTTGTAACACTGTTTCGTGCACCCTCCGCAGCTAGCGTTTTCTCGTGCTCTACCTGCTTACCCGCAGTTCTTGATGGTCATGTCCTTCATGACGAAGCCTTTTAGCGGGTCTTTAGAGCTTTTTCCTGCGCCTTCCACGAGGACGCACTTGTTGACGTATGAGCTCTTCTTGTTGGCAGAGTTGTGCTTGCCATCCACAGTGAAGCCCTGCAGCCGGGTCATTTCGCCGGCGACTCGGTGAGCCAAGTTTTCTGACGTAATTTTGAGGTGATTCGCAAGCGGCGGCTACTCTCGTCTTTGTTTGGGGCTTGCTATGGTTGAGCGCCCACCGTGTTGGTGTCTGAGTCTTTTCCGTTGATGAGCTTTTTAACTCTTTCAATAATTGTTTTTCTGAACGAAACCAATGTGGTCTAGGGAAATATTTGAATAATATTGCAACACATAGTTTTTAATTCGCACGATTTCTGGAGCCTGACCATTCAGGAGTTACAATTGTCGTACGTAGCACACGTCCGTTATCGCGTACACCGAGGAGGGAACTAACGACGAAATATACTACGAGGCGGGGGGGGGGGTGTGCTTTTTGTCATGCATGGCAGTGGTATGTCACGATAGATACTCGCATCCCCACGTCACCCGGCGAAAACGCGTCAACGTTTACCTCACCAGGTATACCCAATGCTTGAAAATAAGGGCAAGTGGCTATGACGCGTTGGGCGAGTCGCGTTGTCCAAGCCGCGTGATGGATGAGCTTAATCTTACCTATACTATTTGTGAGGCAGATGCTCTTGCGTATGGATGACAGCGTCGCGGGGAGGGAAGATGTTCACCTGTAGCCGCGGCTTGTCTATAAGGCCGTTGGCGGCGAAACCCTTATAGCAATGTCAGCTACCGAGACGCATGCCACCACATCTCAGACATACGCTACAATAGACGGAGTACCCTCATATGCGCCACCGCGTTTCAGCCTTTCGATCTAGGGGCTCCGGACCTCACCCAAACTAGGCACTCGCTTGTGCTTTGTTGGCGCAGCGTAGCGAAACAATCCCATCGCGGTGCAAATCGCGAAACCAAATTACGTTCAAAGATCACGACTCTAAAACCAACACAAGACAACGGTCACTCGGCCGAGTGGCTTCTAGCGGCCGAAAAACAAAACAATCTGCAATGTGAACCCACCACCATAATATATAGCAGTTCTCTCCCAGGAGGGACTTGAGACCAATACCACGGTAGTAAGGGTGGAGTTCTACATATTTTCTGAGCTTTTACCCTTAGGGGGTCAATATCCCACCTGAAACCTGACTTCGAAGACCATCGTTCGCGTAAGACGACCAAAACGTCTATGAGGTAGTCCTAACACAGCCAAGGCAGTTCAAAGTGCCATAAGAACCAGTAGTTCTGACTTAAAGGGCCCCTTCGGTCATTGATAAAAAAGAGTATTTGTGTCTTGAAAAACAAATATAGTTTGTTTTTTTACAGCAGCAATTCTATTTCTGGTATAATAACAATATATCAGTACCCCTTACGGAAAACGGCATAGCTCCAGTTCTAATGCTCAGATGTGCAACCGATCAACGTATAGCTTGTTCGCTATAGTCTCTAGGAGGTATTGGGATTCTTGGATCTGCAAGGGAGGGCAAGCATTCCTGTGTTTGCATCACGACATGAAAGTGCTCCGCAGCAAGATTTTGATCGTCTGGGAGCTCCTCTTTGGCATCTCAATTCTGATGTGGCCACGTAGGACGCTACGGACGGTCAAACTAGAAGTCCAGGTAGGTTCACCTACAAGTGCTCGGCGTCCTCGTCGAAAGTATGAGTTTAAACAGTATCCGCAGCATTAGAAACTGCCATTTTTCATATGCGTCTTGGGTACCAGGGGTATATGGCGAGCCACATTCGTATAAGAGGTACTTTTCGTGATTCAGAAGGCGTCTGATTGATACGCCTCCTGAGACACAAATGTATACCATGCCCTAGGCTGTCTCGATTTACTCATCGGGAGAAATTCTGAGAATTAGAACTGGGGAACTGCCGTTTTCCGTAGGGAGTCATGAAAATGTGGAAGTTTTACCAGAAATTGTATTGCAACTGAAAAAAACATATTTGTTTATTGTTTGCTCTTAATTGTTTTGCCCGAAGCGGCCCCTTGTAGAGTTCAACGGGTCATATGATATACAGGGGGAAAGTCTAACGACTGCCGTGTGATGATCTATGAAACAAACAAAACGAACGATCCCATGGCCTAGGTGAAAGATACAACGAAGGCTCGTGTCAAACGTGAATTGTTTTCCAGAAACAAGGCATGTCTTATTGGGTAGGGAACGAGCGCCGTCAGCCAGCGAAATGGTTGCAAACACTATCTACCTGCCATCGTAATCCGGGTGCAAAGTACGTACACGCGATGAAGAAACAACCGCACCTTGTCTCGGCCTATGCTTGACTATTGAATGATTAGGATATATTTCCGCTTGTGTATTTATTCGTATTAAGTTCATCCTGGCAAACGTCAACATACCTGCGAGATCAACCGAGCGAACTAACAAAAGTGGGATATCCTCTAGCCGCAGCTAGCCCAACGGTAATGGTCAATGGCGTCATTAGGGTCGTTGCGTACCGACTTTAATGGATGAGTCAATGCCGCTTTAGTTTGCAAGCTCTTCACCCCAATGAGCGTTGCCGTATATTCCGTGTTTTTATTTCCCGCGAGATTTCCAAAGCTGCAATGCGCTCGTAATGTTGAGTACTTGAGAAAACCAACAGTAGCTCCAAAGTACCTCACGACTGGCTGGTAATTATCGACAAGGGTTCGGGAATTGCACACACTCCATGGATCGAAACGGATCAAGCTTTTTACGGTAGGTATCTTCATTCTCCAACGCGGTTCTCAGCGTCGGTGCCCCCTGCTGGCTGTCGATCGCACAAGCTGGCTTCGCGCTCTCTTCGATCTGCATTCCCTATATAGAGCTGGCACCGCTTGGGCGTTGCGATATATTCTTTGTCGATTTTAGCCTGGGTGGCTTCAAACCCCCCTGTAATTGACGTAGTTTTTTCATTGGGTTCGTACAAACCTAATTCCTGCTGTTCTTCAACTTAGGCACGTGCGTACTTCGTACTACGGCTGTAGGTGTAGGCGCTTAACAAACGTATTATCATGATGTGCAAGTGACGGCGCGATCGACGGAGCAAGCGGCGGGCGATCGAGCGGGATATTCGGCGGGCGATCGTATAATGCGGCGCAAGTCCGCCACGAGCGAACGATCGACGGTCGAGCGCGCGAGCGAATGGATGAAGGGCGGTCGAGCGAACGAACGATCGACGGTCGAGCAAACGACCGCCGTTTACTTCGGCTGCTTGTGTACACATAGAGTCATACCTGATTACATCACGCGTACGTACCGGTGTGCCTAAATAAAAAAATGGAACAACCGAGAAGCTGTTACAGTAGATCAATATACACCGCAACTCATCTGGCATGGTTGTCCACACCGGTTTATCATATCTCACTTTTTGATGAACGCGCATAAAACGTGCCAGGTGTTGCTTAACGCACATACCTAGCTGTACTGCTGCAAATATTTTGCACACACATATGATATGTAGTTGGTACGGCATGTACGCATGCACTTGTGTATGTATGTATATACAAGGCTTTCAAGTTGTAAGATGGGAGTTGATTCATGCACAAATACAATTTGCTTGTGGTTGGGTTTGGGCTAGTCCGCCAAAAAATACAGTGGTATGGGGATTACAGTAGTGTGGCTACAACGAGTTTCAATTCTACAGTACATTAACTAAAAGCTACTCGTAGCCTATACAGCGAACCGTCGAAATGCCGGCGACGCAGGAGAAGTACACAGTACCTCAGCAGGAATAGCAGAGCAGAAACACACAGTACAAAGCCGCAGCCTATCTATACTGCTGTGATGGTCCATGGACGAGTCGACAATGTGTACCACCAGCTTTTTGATTAGATCGTGAGACAACAAAATACTTCGCCCTCGTACATAGAAGCGGTTGTACGTATTGTATGAGAGTCGTACCCTGTGAAACGTACTTTGCACGGATACAACTTTTTACTTTTGATTAATTTACAGATACTTTCCAGTGGGTTTCCCGATTTCCTGTAAAATAATTAAAAACGCGTGCGCAGGTAGAAAGTAAAAAAAACAAAGTCTTCACCTGGCAAGTAACTACTGTACGCTACAGCACTACGAGGGTGGCGGTCTATGATGTGCACTGAGCAGCAGCAACACAGCAGTATGAACGCATACGAGCACGCAATACAGTAGTTCTGTTCAGTAACTCAGCAGTAGTAGCAGAGGAGCAACAAACAATACAAAGCGGCAGCCTATTTCGTGTGCCCGAACTCCGAAAATGAATAATAAAAGAGCCTAAATGAGCAATCCATTCAGCGGGCAAGAGACTGCTACTGTATGCTATTAATACTACACCACTATATGATGATCTGTGATTTGTAACGCAACAGCGCAGCAATAAACGCATACTCGTATGATCTTCCGCCTGAGCTACCGTCGCAGAAGTTTTTTGAGTACTGGTGCTTGCTGTGCTGCAGTACAGCAGCAGCAGTACGCCATGAGCTCTGCCTGATAGTCTGTATGATGATGTCTTTCTCTACACCCACAAAAAGTCGGTTGTGCAGCTGTATATCATGAGCTCTTCTATCTGATAGTATGTATGCTGGTGTCTCGCCCTCGTTGTGCTGTACAAATGCCGGCTATCGAACGACGGCAGTACGTCGTGGTGGTTGCGCACCAAAGCGCCCGCTGCTTCCGCCCATTGCTGCTGCTGCTGCTGCACATAGCCCCCGCGCCCTGCTGCACGTAGCTCCCGCGCCCAGAACCACATTACTTAGGCATGCGCTATCGCAGCAACAGTTGATCTTGTGCTACATAATCAGCTCTGTCTGATGACCTGTTTGACGATGTCTCCAGCGAAGCAGTTGGTAGCGAAGCGCTGCTGCTGCTACTGCTGAAATGCCTGCCATGCACTGCCGTGCGTTGTCGTCGTTGCCGACAAACCTGAAGTACGGGCTATATAGACTAGTCGTGCTGCTGCCAGCAAAAAGTGAAAAGAAAGAAGCTATTTCGAAGCTGTCAATCGAAAGTTGGGCCCTTTGTCCCGAAGAAGCGCTGTCTTGCGGTCCACTCGTAACTAACGACCGACCCGCGTCGACCTAACTCTAATGGTATTTATATATATACTTCGAAGTATATATATACTTCGGGTATGTACGCTAGAGCTGCACCATCGATTGGCGGCCGAGCGAACGAACGAACGGTCGACGTTCGAGCGAACTAATTATCGACGGTAGCGTATCACCTATACCTACCCGTGTGCTTATATTATAAATAAAATTGCCGAAAAGCTGTTAGAGCAATATACACCGTAACGCACCTGCCACGATAATTTGCACCGATATCCTATATATCACTACTTGATGAACGTACATAAAAACGTGCCAGGTACTGCTGTATGCACGCAACCAACTGTACATACGGCCGCAACATATTTGATGCATGCATGCTTACCCGTTACGGCATCTACCTGTCTGTGAACGTATGTTCATATGTACGCTATACCTGTAACCTGCGAATACTCGCGGCCAACGAGTACGTCAAATCTGCGGAAAGGAAACCCGGGTACTCGCAAGTATTTGGGCTTAAAGTTCAGGCATGTACCCGTCTAAACGAGTATCTGGTTTAAACACATACCCGTGTGCCCGGGACGTTTTTGAAGCTTGTTTTATCCTTTACCGTTGCAATGAATAGAGAGTTGGTAAACCAACGAGTATATACAGCGTTCTGCACAACAGTCGCCACAATGAGTTCCCCACTCCGAGTCAGATATGATGTAAGGCCGCCCAATGACAGGTATCATAGCGTGTGATTTGTACATATAGTATGCATAGTTTTAGTGTATACCTGTTCCTAGCACCAGATTGACCACGTATACCTGAGTTTGGCTATATCCCAAAAGGAAAACTCCACGCGAAACGTAAAGCTAGCAAGCCATAAAAACTACTCTGAGTGGGTTTCCTACATATTATGCACTATACTTCAGGGTTTCCTTCGAGAAGTTGTTGACTTGATTACCCGGGGGTGTCGTGGGTTAATAAGGTCAAGAATCATCACCCTCAGGCGTTCCAACTGTAGTTATCCTGAGTACTCGCATTCCAGCATACTGCTGTGTGGCAGGATGATCAGGTTCGATGACTTGCGCTTGGTTATAATGTTGCACATGGAAATGTGAACATAATTGCATGGGTTTATGTCCTGGTGAACACTGCACATACATATAATACGAATACAGAGTACCGTGGTTGCTTCACAAAGGCCAAATTATGAAGCGGCGGTGTTGTTGTACTACTACTGTTGCACCGCTGCTGCTGTTGAAGTGCCATCGTAGTCATGGCCAACAAAACCTCATAAGAGGCCCCTCATCACACAGCTATTGGTGACGAGCCCCCATCACCGACTTCACCGACTTCGACACCGGCTTCAGGTAGAAGATTGTAATGCGTGTGGGGACCGCCGGGTGAGGGGACCGCCAGGGTTTTTTTGGGCAGCGGGACCGCCGGGTTGGGGACCGCCAAGGGTTTTTGGGCAGCGGGACCGCCATGTTAGGGGACCGTCAATGGAACTTTGGCAGCGGGACCGCAATGTTAGGGGACCACCAATGCAACTTGGGCAGCGGGGCCGCCGATTTTGTAGGGCCTAAAAACGTCGTGGTCAGAGCTACGTACGCAGGGATTGTAACCTATACTTCCACGAAAGCTTTTTTTACTTCCTTCCATGGTTACTTCCATGGAAGTTGTTTTACTTCCATGGAAGCTTATTTACTTCCACGAAAGGTATTCGACTTCCAGGTGATTCAATTATATTTTTCTTGCATATAAATTAAACATGGACGCGAATAAGTCAAGTTACTTCCAGGAAGAAAGTGTTTTTGCTTTTTTCACGGAACTAAAAAAATACTTACCATGAAGGAATACTACCTCCATGTAAGCAAATGAAAAACAGACACATAATGTGGTAGATCCGATCTGAGTTACGACTATTCAATAGGAAGGAGAGAGGAAAGGAGAGGGCGATGATGATAAATGTGGGTTGGAATATTTATACCAGGGTACACCTTTTGGTATAGACTTGAGGATATTCATACGTTGTGGTATAGATTTGAGAATATTTGTACTTTTTAGTACAGATTTGAGAATATTTGTACTTTTATTTGAACTTTCTAGTACAGATTTGAGAATATTTGTACTTTTATTTGAACTTTCGAGGACAGATTTGAGAATATTTGTACTTTTATTTGTACTTTCTAGTACAGATTTGAAAATATTTGTACTTTTGAGTACAGGTTTGAGAATAGTTGTACGTTTTAGTACAGATTGGAGAATATTTGTATTTTTGTTTGAGACTATTTGTACTTTTTAGTACAGATTAAAAAATATTTGTACTTTTTAGTACATATTTGAGGATATTTGTACTTTTAAGTACAGATTTGATAATATTTGTACTTTTTAGTACAGATTTGAAAATATTTGTACTTTTTAGTACAGCCTTGAGAATATTTGTACTTTCTAGTACAAATTTGAGAATATTTGTACTTTTTAGTACAGATTTGAGAATAGTTGTACGTTTTATTAATAGTACTATATTTGAGAATATTTGAGAATTTTTGTAGAGAATATTTGTACTTTTTAGTACTAATACTTGAGAATATTTGTACTTTTTAGTACAGATTTGAGAATATTTGTACTTTTTAGTACAGATTTGAAAATATTTGTACTTTTTAGTACAATGAGATATTTGTACTTTTTAGTACAGATTTGAAAATTTATTTAGTACGATAATTTTATTTTTAGTACAGATTTGTATATATATAAATACTTCGAAGTTGTAGATATTATCAATCAATTCATATTATTCATCATCGCCCTCTCCTTTCCTCTCTCCTTCCTATTGAATAGTCGTAACTCAGATCGGATCTACCACATTATGTGTCTATTTTTCATTTGCTTTCATGGAGGTAGTATTCCTTCAGGGTAAGTATTTTTTTAGTTCCGTGAAAAGCAAAAACACTTTCTTCCTGGAAGTAACTTGACTTATTCGCGTCCATGTTTAATTTATATGGAAGTAAAATATAATTGAATCACCTGGAAGTCGAAAACCTTTCGTGGAAGTAAATAAGCTTCCATGGAAGTAAAACAACTTCCATGGAAGTAACCATGGAAGGAAGTAAAAAAAGCTTTCGTGGAAGTATAGGTTACAATCCCTGCGTACGTAGCTCTGACCACGACGTTTTTAGGCCCTACAAAATCGGCGGCCCCGCTGCCCAAGTTGCATTGGCGGTCCCCTAACATTGCGGTCCCGCTGCCAAAGTTCCATTGACGGTCCCCTAACATGGCGGTCCCGCTGCCCAAAAACCCTTGGCGGTCCCCCAACCCGGCGGTCCCGCTGCCCAAAAAAACCCTGGCGGTCCCCTCACCCGGCGGTCCCCCCACGCATTACAAGATACCGAGTTCTTCGTCTTGGGTAGATACCCACAAAGTTGTTTCTGGATTAGCTCGGTTAGATGCCACTGCTTTGGGTCGACGTCGCACCTCGCTCAACAGACTACAACAATGAACCTACGAGTTGCTGCTCGCAGGGAGAGCCATGCAAGGATGCATGCCCACGAGACTAAGCCTCGGGAGACGGAGGCACGGGCACAAATAATGACCTGCGTACAACGTAATCATAATTCGTAACACCTAGGGAACAGCAGGGCAACGATTCCCCTGCTGCACAGTACAGTACAACTACAGTACTGATATACGAAGTATCCATGCATGGCCCTAGGCTTAAGACATTTGCATTAATCAGGCATTGATCAGGGTCGTCATTCAGTCCCGCAGACAGAGTATTCCAACAAACGATTGTCCGACACATCGTGAACTAGACTCTCTCCGGTGCATGCGAGGCTAGCTGCGTTTGCGGGGTTCAACACGCAGCAATGATGATACATACTACAGTGTTCCTCCGGGCAGCTGGCCATGGGCAGGGGTAGTTCCGATCATGTACTTTGGATATGGAACGGAACCAATAATACAAGCGACTCCGGACATGGGACACACGATCAATCAGACCAAAATACTCGACGATCATAGGCCAATTAATGTACTCGTGGGCGTAAGCAGTTCGTTAATGGTGCGGAAGATTAAAATAGTGACAAACATCCCTTTCTCGGCAGCAAGAAGCAGTACGATAACGACCCGCGATATTTCACACAAGAAAACGGTCATGGTGTTAACAGTGGAGCAACCAACCATGGCCCTCTTTGCCTTAGTTGATAGAACACTGTCAGTGCATGCCTCTTACACACTGCAAAACCCGATGAGATCTAATGGAAATCACTGATATATATGCTTGTTCAATTAACTCGAACACTTTTTAAGTGCAGGGTGTGGGCGAGATTTTCCGCCCGACGGGAATAACACCTACAGCTCCGGCCTGGAAAACAACCCCCTGTTTGGTACTCCTTCTTAGTCCGAATGGTCATTGTAATTTCGATCAGGAGGGTAGTTGTTTTCACACCCTCACGACCATGGTATCGGCCAACCCATGTACAGCTGCGAAAACACCCACCCACTGCGAAGTATACGTAATTAGTTTGGCCCCCACGATAATGTTTACGGCTCCCTTATCGTGATTTCGGTCCGGGAAGTATAAGTAATACCTCCTATTAATAGAACACGCCAGTCTATTTGTTTTTCCAGAGAGCAAGACACTCTGTTATACCTGGTATGTTGTCAGTGAGAGCGCAATGTTTTATCGGACCCGGAAACAGTTTATTGCATCGTGTGTGCGAGACTACTTAGACATTCCAACCCTGACGGAAAAAATACCTGCACAACAGGCCGGGAAAATAACGACCGTTTGGTATCGATATTAACGTCTAATTGTCGCTAATATTCCCGCCCGTGGATGGCGTTTTGTTTTCATTGAAGACTATCTTCTCAACCAACCCATGTACTGCTGGAATAAAAACCCCCCACTTATCCAAACTATTTTTGCCCCCAACAATACTGCTGCAGGTCAAAAAGCGTTTACGCCATCGACGATAAAAAATTGAGTCGTATATCCACCAACCATGTCTCCGGCTCAAGGTACGCAAACTAGAGTGTTGCGATAATTCAGCCTATCGGTGCATTTCTGAAGAAGTCAAAACACGACAATACGTTCCTTTTTAGGTCTGTACGCTTCCCATTTCACGTTTCACGGTTCCTTTTTGTTTTGTATAGACCGTACGAATGACCCTAATCGTCCTATTTACCAACTGAGAGTCCCGACGAGGTCTACGATGAGCTCCTGCGGAATGGGCGACTTTAAGCTAAGTACATAGACGGCTGGGGTAGAGATAAATTTGCAACTTCTTAGATAGTCGATAGAGTCAGGTTTGTCGTTTGGGTTATTCGTACCGTTATAGGCTGTCTTATATACCTGGTACATGTTCGCGAGGAGTAGCGCTGCATGCAGTACTCGGCATGTGAAACGGGAAATAACCCCCCCGCCTTAGACGAGCTAGACCCTTCAGAGAGGGCGCTCTGTATCACTGTATGCGCTGCCCTAGTACCTATGTGTATGCACCCAGCACCATGTGGACAACATGTTGCCACAGAGTGTCCAACACTACAATTTGTTTTATCGATGACGCCGATGGAAATTTATATGCATGTAGACACGAGGACAAACTTCTAGTGCGTCTTCGGGAATGTCTTTTAACTATTCCGGACACTACAACTCCCCAGTGGAGCCGCCTCTTGTTCCTCTTTTTATAGGAAAAACATATTGGAAATTACTGAAAATTATGAAGCTCCGAACGACAACAATATTTAAACGTAAACGCCACGCTCAGTGCAGTTGGTGGGCCATAGGAAACAATGAATTCCAAACTCCGCGCTCAGTGTCGTACCCATTGTGTAACACAAAATCTACCTTGGCTACATACATACCTGGTATATGCGTTTGTACAAAGTTTTCCAAGGTTAGGGAGACACTAAAGACGCATGCTACGATAGAGGTGCGCCATGTTTTTTCTGAGCTCCTCACTTAAGGAGCGTCATACCTCACCGAAAAAATAATTTTGGAGGAAAAGAAAAGTGCTGCCGGATGAAAAATATCATGCCCGATATATCTTTGAAACCTTATTCGTCACAAAAATGAATGTCCGACGAATTTGGGTTAAGGAGCCCGATCGTTCAGAAACCGATTCAGCCAAAAAGTGCTACCTCTACCGTAGCACGCGTCTAAAGGTTTCAAAGTCTGTTCACGTTGGGTGTTTTTGTTGTGGCGGCCCCATACTTGAGCAACAATTAGGCGCCCGCTGATGTCATTCTGTCGTATGGCCACTTTCGTACCGTCAACAAACGCATACATATCCGCGACTACAACACCGAAGGCTGCCTGGAGTAGTATCTACGAGATACTATTCTCTTAACTAGAATGGTCATACATGCTTGCCCGGAGTAGTAATCACCATATTATCCCGGCCAGACACACCGCACGAGTCAGTGTTGGAGCTTGCCGGACATTAAACATGTGGGACTTAGGTACCCCGACATCAAAAACATATAAAAAACCGAGCACTACCAATGCTTGCCTGAACACTGGAGAACCCACACGAGACCCGCGCCTACCTGGCCCCAGTAGTGGACAAACACTGTTAGTGGATCTTCCTAAGGTAGCTTATTAGGCACTCTGATTGGCCAAGCAAGCACTGACCACTGGCATAGGGTTCAGGTTAGGGTTAGGGTTAGGGTTCGATCTGAGGGTCAACATACTACAGTACTACCGAGACAAAACCCTCATCATAAAGATCCACCATCACCCTTTGTCTACCCCTCACCTTGCCCCCAGCAGAACAAAATCGAAGTACCCAATACCCACGTCTTTGTTACGGAGGTGAAAAACCTACGAGAGACCACAGCCCATGTCTCGCCTGTATCATCGACAACAGGATGCTTGCTTCGATGAAGGTAGAACCTTTTCGCTGAGAAGTGTTCTGAATAGTGAGGGTCCTTATCCTGGAGTTACCAACATTTTATTTTGTTTTGTTGCAGAATGCTTTTTTGTTAAAACTTAGGGCCATTCTTATCGAGCAGCTTTTTTCCATAATTTCCAATATTTTTTTCCCAAAAAAAAAAGAAAATCTTGGAAATCTTGGAAATTATGGAAATATTGGAAATTCTTCAGAGGGCAAAATGTTTGGAAGGCTTCACACCAATAAATGGAAAAACAATGGAAAAAATTGAAATCTAAAAAATTGCGTGAAAAAAAACATGGAATTTTTTTTTAATTTATGGCTCCGATAAGAACGACCCTTAAGCTATATGGTTCCTCATCTGGTCAAACCATTTTTTAACCACAAAGTCCGTTTTACGGCGGGGTGTGTACAGGCCGGTTCAAGCATACCACCCCGAAATTACTCGGCAGCCAAAGTTTGCGCCGTTTATTTGTGGTAGAATCTGAAATTTCGCACACATGTTATATGAACCCTTGCCGCCCAGTTATTTGTTGTCGGTATTGTTTTTGTTCTCCAGGTTGTTTCGTACATGGTTAAAGAAAGATTTAGATCTTAAGGCATCCCGAATTTTCGGCAACGATAATTTATAAAAATAAAAGCAAAAGTTTGGGTGGGAAATATAAAACACGCGTGCAGAAGCTCAGCGTTCATCTCATGAAGACGCCGCGGACATTCCAACATTTTTGCGGTAAAACGTGTCAATCACGGCATCGCCTCGTAATCACATATTTCCAGCATATAATATATGCCTGACGTATGTAATGACTTAATGTTCATCAAACGCAGCCAGATCCTCGAGTATTCGCGGGAAACTTTGTTCAAACATGCCTTTGACCACCTGGAAGCAGCTCGTCCAGGAAGCAAGATGGCAACAAAATCACACACATACATTCCCAAACGCCTGACTATTATTGACCTCTTTGAAAGACTGTGATTGGTCGAACCCCATTTTCGGCGGTAGCGCCAGTTCCAGGTTTTCCAGAAAAGCCACTGGCAATTTCACCCTATTTCACTATTCACGGTAGTTAGTAGGATACCGAATAGGCGGCATTCGAGTAGCAATTGCATACGGCATTCGTGACTCACGAAAGTTGCGGTGATGTGCCTGGACCGGCTCGTAGGGTTCGTCGAAGCGAAGACCCCTACAAAACCTGCACGGCATCTCTACCGATGGCATGCCTCACGGCGACGTCATAACAATATTGGATGCTACGGTAGGAACAGCATGTTTTTTTTTTTGTGTGAAAAAGGTTCTGACCGACGGGGCCTACTGAGTAGAGCAGCTGCCCAATTTATGGGCGTACGTGTACGCGATAAACCTTGTCTAAAACATACTGCAGTACTATTCGTTTTACGTAAACTTCATGTATACCTTCTACACCAGTATATGCCATGGAATTGTTAACCCCGAGTTCATGTTTCCTCAGTGAAGTTTTCGTCAGGTACCTATTACATAGAAGTCTTCACAACGTGAGGAAGCTGCGCAGCTAATGATGGGGCTACACTGCTAACGAAACCACGCACCCTATGCATATATATACACACGCTTGCCACGCTTGCCTGAAGCAGTATCCACGAATGTCTGATGCGCACGGAGGGGGACTCGGCCTTTATCTTCGCGTCCTCCCCTCCCTTAATCTTGATGGGGCTGCTGCTCTTGCCGTCTCTGTAGCTGTCCACGCGGTCTGTGTACGTCCCGTCCGCGAGGAAGATCGTGTCCCCAGCTTTCGCAATGGCCAAGGCATCCGGAAGGCTGTAAATTTTGGACTTTGAGCTGTACCCGGAAGAAGACGTCCATTTTCCGTTCGGCGTGACCTTGTAAGTCGTGCCGGCGGTAGCCGGGTAGGTTAAGGTGGCGAGCATGTGTGCTGCCGGCAGGAGAAAGGCGAGGGATGCTCTCGATACCGCCCCCATGGTTGGGCGGTTGTGGTCGTAGCTGATGTTGTTGCCTAGACTTAGTGCCGAGTTGGGCGGCAGGGGTACGCGGAGGCAGGGGCTACCACGGCAGCAAGCCAGAACGCAGAGATCGCCACAGGTGCGATGACAGACGACCGAGTGAATTCAGATGGCTCGTACAGGGAGCTGGTGAGCTCAAGCTACTATTTGTGGCACGGAGTTGTGGATAGGTGTCGTGGCGGGCGTCTGGGTGCGAAAGGACGGAACTGATCGTGCAGTCACGGAATCGATAAAAAGAGGAAGACAGAGAGAGAAACAAATAAATGGGAGATGGTCTACAAAGGTTTCTATATACATCAGCCAGATATTGCATGTGTAAAGTTTCGTTTAGAGGTGGAGCATCTCGTGTAGACGGAAGGGCAGCAGGCCCTTAGGACTGCCGCAATTGTTTGTTGGGTGTATATGGTTGTTTCCGTGCCGATGTGGTAGGCACTGTACACTGGCGTTGGGCAAGGCGACTCGACTCTACCGCAGCAGTAGCATACCGCAAGAAAAACAATATGACGGGGGGGACGGTGTGGTATTGGTGTTCAAAACAAGAAAAGTTGCATATATATACAGGAAATCCCATCTCACTTCATCGTCTGGAGATTGAAAGCAGCTGCTGATTTGTGGTGCTAACGGTGGTAGATTGTTTTCCTGACAAACAAAATGAAGTGACTCTTACTAGTACGGGGTGGGCTAATGTAGTAAATAGGACCTACGGTACACACTAAAACCTATATATTTACCTATTTTTACCAACAATATTTGGTCCTGTTAACTATGGTCCCCCGTAATATGTGTGCCACATCATGTCTCCCATCCAAAGGCGTTCTTTGACATCCTACATGTAGATGCGCGCTACGATGTGAGGGTGGGGTTGGTTTCCGTCGGACACACTTCCGATTCAACGAGGCTTCATAGCCGAAGGTCTACTCATTAGGGACTGGCTGATGCAATAAGTCATGTTTTATCCGATAAAGCATTCCTTATCGGACAAGGCTTGCGATGACATTGTATACCTAAGCGACGGGCTAAGGTCTTGGTATTGTCTTCCAAGCTGTTTTTATTCGGCGAGTAGTTCGCAGATGTTCGGACACGGAAAACAAAACAAAACATAGATGAGCCTCATACTACAAAGAACGGTGCTTCGTATTATACGTAATCCGATCGTGGAAACCGTCGATATTTGCTGTGGGTATGTAGGGTGGGAGTGGATAGATTAATTGCTCCTTGGTTTTTACTGTGTTATAGTACGAGTATCTGGTCGCGTTCTGCGAGCAGGATCGTAACACTTACTACTTGTGGCGGACGAAACCGAAACGCATTCTGACTGGTAAGGGTTCTCGAGTGTCTCAGGAGCTGATCAGCAATCAGCATCGTGTGTCTGATGGTGCGTGCGACCGTCTTCTTTACATACCACCATCGCTTGTTTTCACAATAATTTCCTTTACACGCCCTACAAGTATAGCCATGGGATTCACCATCGGGTGCAGGGCGCATTTCCCCCTTATCGCCTTAACCGTTATAGAACTGCAGTCCCGTTTTGGGGACAAACAACTCTAATTCTATGTGATTTGTCCTCAAAACGGGACTCCAGTCCTATAAGGGTTAATAACTGGTCCCAGGAATTTATCGACAAACTACTTGGAATTAGTGTGGGACATTTATTTCAGCTCTGAATGGGTTAAAGCTAGCGGTTGGGTGAGATACACAGAGTCCCTACCCCTCTGCCTCGGAATATAGGGATACTTTTTGTACTAAGTTTTTATCGAAATACTCTTTATATTTTGGGTTAGAGTGGTATGCTGTATTCAAGTGAACGAGCCTGAGAACCTCGAAGGGGCACATCTACCGTAACGTGCGTCATCGTCTCATCAAAAAATAAAAACTAAGGAGTGAAATCGCATTACCCCTACGGGAGACCAAAATATATTGGACCCACGGTACACAGACACAAATACCTATATGTTTCCCTACTATAATAGCTATGAATAACAATATTTTATACCCTGGTACTATTTGCTATGGTCCCCTGTACTATTTATGTTAAAACTGTACGTATGGGCAATTGATTGGCTCCAACCATCCTTAGCCTCGCTACGAGTAAGTACTTACTGCTGTGTATAGGTACCAATAGTGTGAAATAACATGTTTCATATTCAGGAAACGATATCCAGGAATACATGTATATTTATCTATTAATATTAATAGTACTACTACGAAACCGGCTGCCTGCCGCTACGAAAATTTCGTTCGTTGTGACAATTATTTCCTACGAGCCCTAGAATGATTTACCTCATCGTACGTAGGTATACAGCATTATTTATAATGACGCATGCACAAATTCATGTACGTACAAGAGCTGCATCCACCGCATCTATATGTGTGCATCGAGACGGGAGCAGCACCAATCAATCCGAGCGCAAGCGTCGGAGCAGCAGTCTGCTGACTTACTGCAAAATATTCACGCCCCTTACCCGTCCGGGAATATACAGCGAGGTTCTCAGAACTAGACTCCTACTACGGCCGCATAGGGCTCACGCGCGTTTCCTGCTATTAATAGAATAGGGCTTCTGACCGGTTGGGTTTGTTCAAGTGGGAGACATAAAAACGTTTGACCGGGTTGCACGAAGGCCTTATTTTCGGAGTCAGTCGTGTATCCGATGATATATTGAGCTGCTCGAGCGAGGTGCTCAGAAAGTAAGGTACTACACCCCCTCAACAGTGCCATTCATTGCTCAGTCGTAGCCACTGCCAAAGCATACCAGAGGTACCGAGTTCGTTGCTCACGAAGTCTGCATAAACCTGTTTGCTGCCAGAGCGTTGTAGACCACCAGTATTGTAAAGTTTAGTTACACACCATACGAATAGGACCCGAGATCAAAGAGTCACACCTAGCTTGCAACTATTTGTTTCGAAGAAAAAACAAAACGATGTACGTACGTATGTACATTCGAGGAGAATAATCTTGGTTTTTTTTTTGGCTTTTCAAATATGGCCGGCTGCCTCGAAATCCACTTTAAACACTACTTGACTATTGGAGGAGTATTCAGCAACGAACGGCTGCTCGTACTGACCAGTACTCACTTTTCGAAACTGTACGACTTTATACATAGTGATGTAGGCACGAAGCCCACCATTATTCGTACTTTGCTCGAGCAATTTACAACAGCTGCTGTAGTAATGATCGCTTTCCGAAAAATGTCGTATCGAATATATATAAACATACCTACGAATATGTCGCTCAGAGATTGCCCATTCCTGGCCTCTCAGAGTTCCCGCTTCGATACCGCCTACTTCTAACTACTTCATTACTTGCCGGAGCTTTCCTCCCTGTCTTTGTTTCCTACATGTTTTTGTTGGCGAGAACCCTTTTATTGTATCGGTTTTTGGTTCGTGTGTGTACCCCGAGAGTGCGGCAGCGCGGGCGAGCCCGGCGCCATCGCGAGTATGGGAGGGCGCTGGCCAGTAGAGGGGGGGGCGGAAGGAGCGCGGTCGCCGGTTTCGTGGCTAGGCGAGGTGTGTCCCCCGAGACACGAGAAAAGCATGAAGGGCCTTGGTCTGCGATGCTGCTTGCTGTATCAATCCAGTATGTCAGAAGTATAAGGGTCGTTAATTTACGTAAAATAACATTTAAGCGGTGCTTATGTATCGGAACACATATCATTTTCAGAGAAACAACCAGGCGATTTCAACACCTCATGATGAAGCGGGCGAACGAGGGCCACGGTGAGCACCGGGCTTCACGCTATGCGGGTCACGGGTCTCACTGGGGCAGAGAGGCGGTAGAGCTCGACCCGGACCGAGTCGATGGCGAGGTGATCGCGGGAGGGCGGGGAGCGTTGAGGGTTACCGAACGTCACAGTCATTTCAACTTTTTTGGCGCAATCACGATACGCGTACGATATCATTTAGAGTACGTATTCGTGTTTGTGTGTGATTCGAGACGTACGATGCACTTGAGTTTTTTCCCGACCGTTGTTTTTCGTTTATATTTTTCTCTCCGTCGTTTGGGTCGAGTACGAGTACTCGGTACTCGTACGTGTACTCGTACTCGTACTCGTACTTGATAACTTGACGACCTTACTGTGCTGTGCTTTCTCTTTCATATTACGAGTACGTACAAAGTACGAAGTACTACCACACATAATGACGAAACAGGCACGAATCACACCCACACACAGCAAGCAGCGCTGCACCGTGCTGTGAGCCGTGTTGCCGTGCTTTCCCTTTCGAACATACAGCTTTGTTGTCCTGGATCATGGAGCTTATAATGTGTTCGTCCCGAGCATGTTATGCATGTCTTGTCCGCCGTTTCTTCGCTGCATCATAAGCCTCTTCTGCCCCTTTCCTTGCGCGAGCGCAGCAGGCGGCGTCAGCCGCCAGCGGAGCGGAGCCCTTGTATATATACAAGGATCTCCCTCATGATTTGTTCGCTTGAATTCCCGGGGGTTTCGCAAGTTTATAAAGGGAAACACGCAAGCGTTTCTGTGTACGTGATACATTATGACCTTTTTTTGTGAGCTTCACTGGTGGTTTTGTATCGCTACTGCAACTGTTGCTTAACTTAAGAACTAGTCCCACGTATTTGGGGACAAACTACTTAGAATTAGTGTGATATTTTGTTTTAGATCTTAATGGGTTAAGAACTGGCCCCACATATCTCAGGACAAACTGCTTGGAATGTGTGTGGCATTTCTTTTAAAGGTATGAAAATGGGTGCTGCTGCTGTTCTTGCCGCGCTGCTGAAACGCGCCGGTAGTTTATTCATCAGAGTGACCTTGGGTCGTAACTATACCCAGCTTGGTGTGTTCAGGGTAACACGCCCACATACAGTACCGGCCCGCTCAAAGGAATCCTGAAATCGGTCTTAGGCTGACTTTCTTATTTGAGAAAGGGGTGTGTCCCACATTAACTTCAGTATAATAGCTGTCGACTTTCTTATTTCCCCCGTTTTGTTTAGGATGAGTTTCTTGTGGGGCACTTTCTTATGAGAGGGCTGGTAGTGTACGTAATATATACGTACGCTAACACTCACAGACAGAGAGCACAGTTCGTAGCCATCACACGTAGACCGTGTTGGCGCGGTGTCAGGTGTTACTGCTACCATACTGCGCGCGAAAACACTACAGAACGGTAATCACGTACAGCAACAGACAGAATACGAAAACACCCGAAACGAGATGAGAAACAAAGATGGAACTGCACCCGGTCCTCTGCCACGTTTTCAGACTGAACTATTTCCTGTTAGCTGTGCGCTGTGGGCCCTACACATGCACATGCAGCACTGCCCGCAGTCGTCATATAGGCAGTTTTTGTAGCTTTTGAACAGCGGCTGCTGTATGCTTTACAGCTTCTGTTGTGCTGGGTGATACCGCTACTCGTGTGCGGCCACCATATCTTTGTTCTGCTGGTGTGTAGCCTAGGCCTGATATGGAGAGTAACACCACGATAGTCGTAGATCGGCCTAAAGTGCACGCGTGCATGATAATTTTTTCTCCCTCATTCGCTAAATTAATTAATTATACCCCCCCCAACCTACCTAAAACATGTTATTGGACGCGTGCTACGGTAGAGGTAGCACGTTATGGCTGAATCGGTTTCTGAACGATCGGACTCCTTAACCCAAATCCGTCGGACTTTCATTTTTGTGACGAAAACTGTTTCAGAATATGCTTCGGTCATGAGATTTCACATCCGGCAGCGCTTTTCTTTTCCTCCAAAGTAAAATGTTCGGTGAGGTATGGCGCTCCTTAAGTGAGGAGTTCAGAAAAAAACATGGTGCACCTCTATCGTAGCATGCGTCATTGTATATATTATACTTCTATTCTGTACCGCAGTATATATATACTTCGGAGACAAGTACACACGCGGCTCGAATATCGTCAGTCGTATATATCTGTGTCGTTCGAGTGGCGTGTGGTGCGAGGTGCGAAGGGAGGAGGGGGTCTATATAGATGCATACGTACGTACTGCAGATCTACGTATGAGCCGCACGAGAGCCGAAATGTCACAGACATGCGCACTTGTGTTTTTCAAGCATTGCGTACACAACTGCTGCCCACAGCACAGAGGGAGCGGCACAGACGCCTGTAGCATGGTATCGACAACTCCTGAATCACGCTTGATGTCTGCCTTGTTGTATGTGGAGTCGGCGTAGTGTCTCGCACGTGATGCGTGCCGTGCTATCATTTCGATTGGAAAAAACGAATGATCCCGCCAGCTTTTGGTGCATGACAGACAGGTATTCGCATACAGCAACATACACTATACTAGTAATACATACTCGTACTACATACTACTATACACGTAGACAGACGAAAGAAAGATAATATAAAATTGGAACTCTACCACACCCCCTCGTTCGTTTTGAGACGGAATGTCCCTGCTAGTTGTGGGCTGTGGTTCCTGCACATGCACACACAGCGCCGTTTGTAGCCGTCACATAGGGGATGCTAGTAGCTTGAACATCGGCTGCTGCACGAACAGTTTATGCTGCGCTGCTGTGCTGTCCGATAATACCAGCCCTACTGTGACGATGTGGCTGCATTGTACTGCAGTTGGGAATATTATTGAGCAGACATGGACCCGCTAAGTAGGAGCGTAATACGACGTGTTTCTTAGTTTATTATTAATACTCGCAGAGCCAAAATGTCCCAAGAGGCGCATTTCGTTTTTCGTGTTTTCACCTTGTTGTAAAACTGCTGTACACAGACCCAGAGAAGAGCTGCACGATGCGTTCTGTTCTAAGGCTTAGGTTGGGTAGGAAAGCGGGTAACCTTTCATCAGTATCATAGCCTTGCGGACTAATGTCTTAACCAAAATCATCGTCGGCAGGACATGGGTTGTAGTGGTCGTGAGTTCGATTCTCACGCCCACCATGAAAACGATTTTTTCTAAAGAAAAACGAACTTCGTCATGTCAGCACCTGATAAACACGCTTCATTGGGTCCTGGGTCCCCACATAGATGGTTAAGAACTTTGGACAAGGCACATACGGCCACATACGAAGACCAGAGACATCGCGGTTTTGGAGGGGGGGGGGTGTTATAGAACTTAGATAGGGTAGTAAAGCGGTTAACCTTTCACAAGTCGCCCAACGGACGAAGGCCTGGACAGCAGTTCCGTAATAAAAGTGAACTTCATACACAGCGGTAATAGTATGGTAGCCACGAGCGTCTGTTTCAAATAGTAATAGTATTTGGCTCGCTAATACTGACGACCAATGGTTTCCGGGAAATGAAGTACCTCATGTACAGTACAGGAGACCTCAGAAGAGACAGGCTATTAAGAAAACCGGGCTGAGATTTGAAGTAAAATAAGAAATTCGGGAGTCGTTATCTTCAAATTAGTGTAGAACCCACCCCCTTTGGAGTAAGAAATCCAGCCTGGACCAGATTTCCTGTTTCATATTTGGTGTCCTGTACTGTATGCGGTAGGCAAGATATACACAGCAGAAGATATACACAGCAGAAGTTCGTAGTAACTCTCGGCTCACGTATTTCACACAGATTGGTCGACGTATCACACACTAGATTTCAGTGTAGACGACATCCTTGATTTCACAGCTAGCTGTCGTATTTGATGTGTTATATCGTGGTCACGAAACCTCTCTCCTATTGGCGGAGCCATGTGAAGTAAACAGGAACAAATACGGATCGTAGTAACGACAGGAATATATATATATATGTTATTGTGTTTACGTTAGTAGGTCCTACTATTAATAGGTATGTAAATACGTATGGTCCCCCGGTAGTGTAGTGCTACGCATTGTTCCATTTGCCAGCAAACATTATGTGGTGCTTGTGCAAGTAATATGCTACAGTATCCGCATAGTGGTATATATTACTGACTGACTGTGTACCGGTATGGATTACCAGTACACTTTTATTTCCGGAATACTTTTATTTTCTCCTCTGGCCGCGGGTCGTTTCTCGCGTTCTCGCTGAGGGGCCAGGAGGAGGCCGGCCTGTACACCATTGCGCCAGTGCGGGTCCCCGCCGGGCCCCTTGACGCGTGCTCTGGGCCTCCCAAGTCGCGAGATCTGAGGAGTAGGCGTTGGGAGCCGACCCAAGCTGCTAAAGCTAAGCAGGCCCATGGAAACCCCTGACGTTTCGATGTCTAACGTTCGACCCAGCCCAGCGACTTCAGCTGTAGACCTCGCATTGCGCAGGTTGCACAAATATTAGCACCGGGCATCTATCCTAGCGAAGACAATACCGCAAGGGGGTCGTACGTGGCCTAGTCGAACTTAACCTGCCAGCCTGCCTTCGACTGGATCACTGGATCACAGCTCAGTGCGCCTGACTGCATTTCCTAGCTCTCTCGAGTTGGCAGCAGTACGACTCGTTCACGGAACATTCTGCCCCCTGTTTCGATATACTCCTGACACAAGGCACGGCCCGTGCCGCCAGCCTCTGTCTGTCTGGTTGCACTCGAAGCTCCTCCCGTTGCGGTAGGTCTTGCGTGTTATGTTCGATAACATGGACTTCTCTCGAGAATTAGAGGACACACACGCACAGCTTAGCTGCGCAAACATAGCAGCATTGCGAAAACCTCGTGTGTACTCTGTATAACAAGCACTCTGTATGTGTACGAACAGCAGTACTTTTATGGTCTGTATAATACTGTACTTTGTGTACTCTTTATAGTTCTTGGGGACTCTGTTTAGTGTCTTTGACTAACACTCCGTGTACTATTCTGTACAACACACTACAGAGTGCAGAGTACTTCTGTACAAGTTTTGTACTGTACTAGCCGTACGGCCATGGCTCCGCCCGTGGTGCTGGCCCTGCCTAGCCCATTGTAGCAAGTAAGCGTTCCTATAGGCGGTACACAGGATCCCTCCCTAGTGTGGAAAAGGAGAAAAACACAAACGTTGTTGATTGATACGGTCTGTTGTCTCGACGCACGACCCTACTGCTATCGACAAATAGGAGGGCTAGTGCTCAATCTGAACAGCAATAAAGCCAAAATACGCTACCCCATCCCTGCCGGCCGGCTCGGGGACCGGCTCGCGATCGTCGGTAGCTTAGAGCGACGGCCACGGTGCGCCGCGGTACGGCGTGACGCGACACGAGACATAGTGCCCAACAGGTTGGGGCACCCAGCTTCCCTGTCCATGGGTCGAAGCGGAGCTGGAGCGCTCTGGATCGCGCTACCCTGTTGACAATGGGCGTGTGCATGTCGAATGACATGGTGATATTTCTGTATATGGCGTAGACAATCTCAGCAGGGTCGTGCGAAGGGTTATGGTGCTGTGGACGTGCAAACGCTACGTAGGTCTGCCGGATTTGTTCTGGATAGAGCACTGGCTTGTTAGTGGGCAGCGGGGATGGTTGGAATAATTATGTTCGAAGTCAGCGCGCCTGGCTGCATTATGTTACAAAAAACAAACATATTTTCGAGAACGTTCTCCTATCTGCCGAGTGGAGAGCTCTACCCGGGGGAAGAACACTCTGCTGGGGGACTCTTGTACTGGATCAGGGCGGGAGTCAGCGAGGACTGGCTAGGGTACCACTCTCCCGCCTGTTGGTTTATGTTGCTGTTGTTCATGTTGCTGTTTTCTGTTGCTGTTTTCTGCTGCTGTCTGCTGCTGCTTCCGCTGCTTCAGAATCTGCTGTTGTTGCCGACTGCTGTGCGATGTATTATAAGGTGTATTCATGTCGAATGCCATCGTCCGTTTTGCGTATAAATATGGCGTAGGGACTCTCAGCAGTGTCGTGTGAAGGGTTGTGCTGCTCGATTTGCTAACGCGGGGGTCTGCTCGGTTTGTTCTGGTTAGAACATTGGCTTGTCTGTGGGCAGTGGGACAGTTTGAAAATTTGAATGTTTGTAGTCGGCTTACCAGGCCGCATTGTGCTCCAAAAAACAAACAGTTCGAAAACGTTATGATATCTATCAAGTAGAGACTCTACTAGCGGAAGGAGCACTCTGCTGGAGGAGTCTTGTACTGGATCAGGAGCGAGAGTCAGCTTAGATTGGCTAGGGTACCACTCTCCCGCCTCTGGTTTTCTGCCGCTGCTGTTGTGATTGCTGCTTTCTGCTGCTACTGCTTTCTGCTGCTGCTGCTGCTGCTGTTGCTGCTGCTACTACCGATTGCTGAACGATGTTCGCGCTGGCTACAAATTTCGTTCAGCTGATCAGCTGGCACTCGTAATCCCGCCGCACGGCGCTGTTCTTATGGACACATAGGATGCCTGTTTATGAACTAAACCAAAATAAAGCTAGAAAAGCTGCCATCCCTCGGCAACCGACTCGACGAACGGCTCGGCTTTGTCGGCAGCTCAGAGCTACCGCCACGGCTTTTGGCACGACGCGACGCTGTGCGAGACGTGGCGTTCCACAGGTTGTAGCACCCAACCTCCCTGCCCATGGGGCAAGGGGCTGACTCGCTCTGGATCGCGCTACAGTATACCCAACTACGGGCAGACATGTTTGCATGCATTTATATAATATACAAGGTTCCCCTTCGGGATGTTGATCACTTGAAACCCCGGGAGTGCCGCAAGGTGAAAATAGATCGCACATGCTTCATAGTTTAGTTTTTGGAGTAAACCTGTTGCATAGACTGTAAACCAAGTAGCGACGGTCATTCCTAACGAAACAACTGTCACGATATGATATCGTATATGAGGTACAGTGGGCTCCCGGCGTTAGGAAACTTCAGTTTGGTGTCCAGGCTCAACGACTTGTTTTGTTTCTGAAGTCGATCTGCTGCAACTATGTTTTGTAATATTAAAAGTCGATCCCACCGTGGTACTGTAGTTATCACGGCTGTTTTGCGCTGTACAGCTGAGTATATAGAATATAGTTATGACAGAGCTGTTGGCCGACGAGTCCCGCCCCGGTCCTAGATAAGAGTATTCACTCCTACGAAAGACCTTTTCGGCGGGTACCCTGGTACGTGTTTAGCACCCGTGTACTCGTCTAAGGGTGCCCGTCGAACAGCTGGATACCCGGATGCCCTGGACCCAAATTCTCGGTGAGTATGAAGTGTTATCCATACCCCGTGACGGGTATTAGCTGTGTTGTTGTTTTGAATCGCTGCTGTAAAGCGCGGGTGATATTAAAATCAGTGGGGGAGGTTTTGCTGGAATCGCATACATCAAACACACAGGCATACACAATGAAAGATAGAACGCAGCAAAGCAGTACTCGTTGTTCGTAGCTATCACAGCTAGATCTGCTGGATTCGTCCTGCTACTCGTAGATGTTTACTACGGGCCCGGCGCACGCATACAGGACACAACAACAACCGCCACGAAGGCAACAATCTGAACAGCTGCCACTGCATGTTCTGCAGCTTCTTCTGCTGTATAGCTGTGCTGTTCGACAAACAGCGCCTTGGCTGCTCTGTTGTTTGTAGTCAAGACTAGAGACATGTACCCGTAAAGTACAGCAGTAGTTCTACTGTACCAACATACTCGTATTCATACGTATGTAGATCGGCCTATCAATCGTACTCGTAGATCTGTGTATGTGTACTCTACGTAGATTCCAAAATATTGAAACCAAATTTCAAATTTACATAAATTGCGCCTGTAAACTTCCAAGCCTCTCCTACAACTACCTGCTGTTACTGCTGTACGCAGCCCAGACAGAGCAGACGCATGCAACACGGTATCAACTACTGCTGCACGATGCTTGATGTGTGCCTCGTTCGATGTCCATGTTGTCCTTGTTTTCTCGTGCGTGGTGCGTACTTTGTGTATTCCGTTAATACGGCGGGTAAAAAACGAACCATCAAAGTTCATACGGATGAACAAACAGTCGTACGACAGATGTTTAACAGTAGTTGCGAGGCGGTGTCAAGTCGGAACGTCTCCCCTCAGTTATTTGCCATACTTCGCGACTTTGAAGGCCCAGAGCACGCCCCACGGGCCTCGGCCGGGACCCGCACTTACGCCGTGGTGTACACGCGGGCCCCCTGCGTGCCCCGCAGCCGACCGAGCGAGAAAAGACTCGCGGCCGGAGATGAAAAGTGAAAGTATTCCGGGAAAATATCCATTAGGCACCTTACATATAAAAAACCACAAATTGGCAGATACATGTCCAGTGCCCTCTGAATTGATAATGTTTTGCTCAGTCGGTAGAGTTCGATCGTAATTCAAAATTGTCAGCCACAGTAGCAACGCTGGCAATATCTCTCCGCACTGCTATCCCGCGCGTTGCTTATTGCCTGAGGGGTTGTCGGCAATGCTCAGCACGCCACGTCCAGGACATGAGACGCCATGTCCCGGTCAGTGTGCCTCGCACTCTCTTTACCGATGTCGCGAGCAGGAACTAAAACGCTCTCGTTCGCGATACTCGCGAGAACGTGACGATGGTACTCGGAGTGTGTTATGATGTACCAATTCTGCACGGAAACATAAGGACAATTGGTGAATAAACGTAGATTTCGAATGCCCCTTACATTGCTGTCCGTCGTCACTGTAGCTGGGCTTGTAGCGATGCCCAGCACGCGACGGTCGGGACTCTGTGGGGCATGAGACCCGGCGTTGCATTGGTTATGGCACCCAGCCTCCCTGCCCATGGGACAAGGCTGAGCTGAAGCGCTCTGAATCGCGAGACCATGATTCCAGATAGACAGACTGACATCAATTGGTAATATAGGTATATGTGCACTGTCTGTCCGCTTTGTGTATTATATCCAACTATTAATAGTGGTACCAAGGACCATGCCAGGGCGGGCCTGGTATAACAGCGGACAAAAACAACAATACCAAATAGTAACTTCGCCACGATCCACACCCTATAACATTATGCGTTGACCAGCCAAGTTGACACACGCAGTCAACCACACCCCAACCGACCCACGGACACCAACCCACCCACACCCACCCACCCACTTACTCACCACGTACTCACCCACATACACTCACTCACACACACCCACACCCAACCACCGACCCACCCACCCAACCACGTACGTACGCACCAACCGATCGACACACGCCCCAATCGATCCACCCACCCACAATAACAACTACAACAACAGCAGCAGTGTGAAATCAGTATACAGCAGAATCATCAACCAGTACGTACAGCAATAGTAGTGGTAGCAGTACTGTAGTAGTATATGACCCATCTACAGCAGCAATAGCAACAACACATTAGCAGTCCAGAAAGTAGCAGCACGTACTCGGGCGTACGTACAGCGGACGAAAACAAAACGCCGGCATGGGTGCGCAGCCCTTGTACGTACAGCAGTGGCCCTTTTTGTTTTTTTGTTTGTAGATTTTTTCACGTCTGGGCTTTTATCTTGGAGTTAGTGTAAAAACCGCTAACACGCGGAATTGTGGGCCGATTTCGATTCTGACCGAAGTTCTGGAGATCCATATTTTCACATGTTGGGGACTCTTTGAAAAATATTAGCTTGATTTTAGTATGGCAAAAAACGCTACTTGACTTTAGTATGGAGTTTTGTGTCTTGAAATTAGTGTGGATAGTGTAGATATTTGACTTGATCTTAGTGTCGGTGTTAGACCCCGGGCCGCAAAGCCCTCCGAATACGCTGTGAACCCCTCCCCTCCCGCGGATCCACCCCGTTCCAGGGGACGGAGCGAAGGGTCCCCGGGAGGCCACCTTCCCCCAACCCCCGCTCGCCGAGTTCGGCACCGGGGCCCGTTCTGTTGCCGGGGTCACGGAGCGCTGACGCGTGGGGCGGTCAGGGCGGTGGTGCGGTGCCGATCGGGGTCGGGTGGCACACGGTAGGGCCGGTCTCCCTAGGGGCATACCCAAACCGGCATAGTCCTGAAGATCCCAAACGACATCATCATCACTACCAAAGCGTATTATATACAACAACACGTTATCTACACTCTACTGTACCCGGCACAGCTCTACTACTACTGCAGTACTTCTAGGTGCATAATCTGTTTTGTGCAATATTCACATCCCTGCTTACTCTTCTTATGTTTGTACTCTGGTGTACTCCGCTGGACAGCGCAGCACAGACGTGTGTGAATGTATTTGTCGACTTCTGTGTGCTCTCTGTTCTCCAGGACAGCAGCACAGACTGTGTGTGCTCTGTGTGCTCACTCGTTGTATAAAGACATGCATTTATAACATTGAAGGTGTTACTCTGTGAACGCTTCACAGCATTTCGTAGACGTTGATTTGAGCAATTTTCGCGATACGTCACAACGACGCCTACCTGGCGGTCCGCAATCACCTCGTCGTGCCCTCTTATCTCTTATTTTTACCTACTCTGCCAAGGGTGCCGTCGTCCATGGCCACCCCATGTTTCCGGGGGGTGCTTTTTATTGAGGACAAGGACGACGGTGGGCGAGCGCTAGAGCGACGGCAGCGGCGGCGGCGGGCGATCGACGATGGCGGCCCAAGGCCGCCGTGATCTACCGAGCGGCGGAGGGCGCGATGGCGCGCGCCGGAAATGGTAATGGTATGGTGCAGCGACCTGTATGGTACAGCCACAACCAGTCTGACGGTACAATATCTCCAGCAGCGCTTCAGCAGCAGGGAGGAATATTGTATAGTGCAGAGTGTGGTCATTATGAGCAGTAGCAGCAGAAGAAGCAGCAGCAGTGGTACATGGGAGCAGAACAAAGTAAAAATAGTGCACATTTTATGGTATAGAGCAACACCACAGCCTTACGGTAAGTTATGTCCAGCAGTGACTCGGCTGCGGGGGCTAATGTAAAGTGAAGGGTGAATATTGTGTGCAGCAGCAGTGGTACCGCAGAGCAGAGCAACAGGCTAGTGGTATGGGGCAGGGACATATAGAGTGCATAAACACAAATCACGGTACGACATGTCCAGCAGTGGTGTTACAGCAGGGGCTAATGGTGTATATGGTGCAGTGGCAATTATAGTACAGCCAGATATTGCCGTACCACTAGAGGGCCGGTGTAACAGTGGTACATGTATGTATGGTACAGCCACAGCCATGTTCGGCGGCAGTTTTGCGGTATCAGACGGTGTGTACCGGAGTACATCGATATAAGTGGTAGTGCAGAGTGGGTATTATGTAATACACTGCGTATTTTGTGCAGCAGCAGTGATACAGCAGCAGATCAGAGCAACACGCTAACGCTACACATATATTATGGGAAATAGCGCAGAGGGTTTCCTATGTGCAGTAGTGATGCAGCAGAACAGCAGGCCAACGGTATGGTGCAGCGACATATATATGGTACAGTAATACCAGTCTCACGGTGCGATATGGCCAGCAGTGGTTCAGCAGCAGCTAATTGTATGGTGCAGCGATAGATATGGTACAGCCAGATACCGCCGTGTCACTAAAGGGCCGGTGCAGCAGCGGTTCATGTTTGTATGGTACAACAACAAAAATGTACATCAGCGGTTTTGCGGTATGGCGTATGGCGCGGTGTGTACACCAGTATTATATTGATACACATTTTGTGGCAATGTAACAAGGTATGGTTGCAATGGCCAAGGGTAAATAAGTTAAAAGGGATGCAATAGTTTCAACTAATGTCCCATAGTACAGTAGTATTTGTTTGGTGGAAGACTCGGACTCCTTTAAACGTATCAACGAGACTCGCTGCCGGCAGCCCGCTAAGTGCGACGCTCCTCTCTCCATCAGCTTGTTACCAACTCCACCCGCACGAGGCCAGCCCCCTTATCCGACCTTGGTTCCCCCGGCGCGCGCCTTGCGTTTCGCTCTCCGTGCCTGTCGGCGCCTGTTTTTACGCTCGATCGGTGTCGTCACGAAGACACCTGAACGTACCTCCGCAAATAGGCGATGTCCGAGAAAATAATAAGCGATCATATCTTCGTTTTTGGGCCGAAACCCCCACCATATACCGACCACACACAAACGAAGGGACAGCAGCCGCAGGGGGCCGGGGGCGACCGTGGTGCCCGTCCGAGCGCCGGCCGCCGCGCCATCAAACGTCCGGTTTCGGCCCGTGCGCACCCCAGCGCACATGCCCTTGGTGAAATGCGGGGCCTAGACAGCCCAGCGCCTTTCCGCCACGGCCCACAGAAGGCGGTCCTCCACACTTTAAGTCCAAGGTAAAAACTACGGCACCCTACTGCTACTGCTACTACTACTACTACTACTACTACTACTACTACTACAGTAGTAACCATCTGAGAACGGTACTTTTTTTTTGTGGGTTCTGCCGATGGCTGTACTGAAAGAACCAAGGCGACAATTAACACGCCGGTTGTGTCCAACAATGCCCTGAGTGAAAATGAAAATTCGCGTTCGCGTCGATTTTTATATTTTTCAGTTTTGCTTTAGTTATAGCCTTGAAAGGCTATTTTTGGTAAGGATTGCAAATGGCCAATTTTCAATATATTTAATTTCGGCTGGCTCAAGAAACCATATTCTAGACCCGATATTGAAAATGTGTTCCCGGAGGATTGTGGTGATTAGCTATACGATCATCATACAAGTTGTATTGTAGTAAAATATCCATTTTTGATGGCGCTGAAAATTTTTCCGTTTTGGGGTTAATTCCTTACTGTCAGTAAGGAAAAAAACCGAAAACGGAAAATTTTTCAGCGCCATCAAAAATGGATATTTTACTACAATACAACTTGTATGATGATCGTATAGCTTGCCACCACAATCCTCCGGGAACATATTTTCAATATCGGGTCTAGAATGTGGTTTCCTGAGCCAGCCGAAAATAAATATATTGAAAATTGACCATTTGAAATCCTCACCAAAAATAGCCTTTCAAGGCTATAACTAAAGCAAAACTGAAAAATATAAAGATCGACGCGAACGCGAATTTTCATTTTCACTCAGGGCATTGTTGGACACGACCGGCGTGTGAATTGTCGCCTTGGTTCTTTCAGTACAGCCATCGGCAGAACCCACAAAAAAAAAGTACCGTTCTCAGATGGATACTACTGTACTACTACTACTACTACTACTACTACTACTGCTACTACTACTACTACTACCACTACAGCTTTCTATTTTATATTTTCAGGTTTCAGGCCTCCCTGTCATCGGCTCGCGATACGTACATCGTAGGTTCTGACAGTCCGGTGCTGGATTGTCCCCTACTTGGAGCTTGCGGTTCAAAAACATATCTACCACATGCGCCTCTTAGGACGGTGTTGGGACATTTTCTCGCGAGGCGGTGAACGTCCTCGGGGGATTTTTCCGCCATCGGTCCCGCCGGCCTGGTGAGGATCGGGCAGGACCTCGCGTGTGCTCGTGGCGTCAACGTGCGGGCGGTGGACTTTGCAAAGTTCAGCAAGAATATGCAGATGTAGAGCACTGTTTTTGTTTCGTTTTTTTACACGTTAACACGCATGATCAAAGATTGCGCTTTTTGGGTGGACGACCAACCCCGTTTATATATACTTCAGACTGCTGATACACGTAAGTACGTACGTACATAAAAGTACCAGTACCACAGCAGTTACAGAGTACATGTGGTATCATATATATGCTTATATGCATATATTACGTGCGTCGTACAGCAGTATGAGACGGTACTGATGTTTGCTGTTTCTGATCGTCTGATATCATACGAGTATAATGCCGGTAGTACTGCTGTAGTACGAGTAGTGTTTGATGTACGAGTACGAGTGTGATTTTTCGGTAACATACATGCGCGACACGCGCGTGGATCTGTTGTTGTGCGTATATATTATGCAGCCGAGGCTGCGGCTGATAATCGTCATTGTACACCTGCCACCCGAGCTGTTCTTCATTTAGCAGTACTATTAGGTGAATTATGATGCCGGCGATTTGGTAGGATCCGAAAGGTCGGTTTCCGATCCACAATTAATTTTGACCGAGTGTGCCTGGGCCCCTCCCATATCGTCAGTGGGATTGAGTTTGTAGCTGCGTATTTTGTTTCTGGGGGTGGTTGATAGGACCGTTAAAATATGCTCCGTGTACTGCTCGCGGGTTCAAGGGGGTATATACCGGCACATGTTTGAAATGCCCTCCAACAGGTGTCATTTGGGACAACATCACCGCACACCAAACAAAGGTCCCACCCTCCCGTGAGCTCGATCCTGATGGTGTGGAGGTGGATGACCATTCTTGGAGAAGCTGTGCCATGTTCACAAGACGTTTGAAGACAAGGGTGGTGTCTCGCGATATTCATCCATGGACGAGGGACTCATCCCTTTATCGGGAAAGCTGAATATACCCGACAATGAAGTGATGATTTTATTGCTGAACAAACTGCCTGAAGTTCCATTTGTTTTGTACTTTCGTTTTCTGTTGTCCCGTGATTCGGTCACAATACCCTCTACCAGTACCATTTAATCCGTGCAGGTACGTACACGATTTCAATGCATATCAAAACGACGTGATACCCTTGCCCTGCACAACCCGCGCCACCACTACACCCCCCCCCTCCCTGTCCTTCCCCGCCCTTTCAGCCCCTGTGGCCCACTCCTCCCCTCCCTGCACCTCGCACCCCCTTCTTCCCACACACACCCAACCCTCCTATCTCCTTGCATGGAAAGTGGTGCTGGCAAACATACCCATTTCTTCCCTCTCAGTAATCTCCCACCCCATTGTCGACGCGTGCTACGGTAGAGGTAGCACGTTTCGGATGAAACATTTTCGGAACGATCGGGCTCCTTAACCCAAATTTGTCGGACGTTCAGTTTTTTTGCGAATAATGTTTCAGAGTATACTTCGGTCATGAGATTTTTCATCCGGCAGCACATTTATGTTCCTCCGATATCATTTGTTCCGGTGAGGTATGACGCTCCTTAGGTGAGTAGCTCAGACAAAAACATGGTGCACCTCTATCGTAGCATGCGCCTGTCACAGCTAGAAGTCCTTGTTTTTTTTCTGGCGTTTTAACGCCGAGTGCTAGGTTAAGGATGCGTTGGTTAGGAATGGTCCCTAAATTACGAGTACCGCTATTGACAAGTAACCACCTCTTCCCTGTCGAATCCTAGCTTGCGCCACCCTACGGGGACCACCCTACCCTCCGAAGGACAGCCCTGGATTTGCAGTACTGGCAAGGGGTGTACTTCACCAGTATCGCACGTTTGTTCGTATTTGTACCAAAAGTAATCATATTGATGGTACGTACTGCGGTATAAACAACACGTCGGGTGGCAAGTGTACAATGACGAACAATATCGCTGTCGCTCAACCTCGTCGCAAGGTAGTTCGTGGGTCAACCTTCGCCCGCCGTTGTCGCTCACCGTCGCTAGGTCGGTCTCGTCGTCGGTCGCACCGTCGGTCAGCCGAAGCCGCTCGCGCCCACGGCCGCTTGGCTGGTTCCGCCGTCTATCGCCAGCTGTCGATCATCGCCGGTTCGTTCGCTCAGTATTCAGTTGGAGTCTCCCGCTGGATCGCTCCGTCGTTCAACCGGCTATACGGCCGGCTGGTCGGTCGGTTAGTCGGTCGGTCGGTCGGTCAATAGGTCGGTCGGTAGGTAGGTAGGTAGGTAGGTAGGTAGGTAGGTAGGTAGGTAGGCTATAATAGTCGATTGATCGACCTCGTCGCTCGGTAGTAAGGATTGGGCAGCCTTGTCCGCCGTCTTCTGTCATCGTCGCTCCATCGGTGGTGCCGTCGTTCTTCCTTGGCCACTTTCGTCCAGGAAAATACCTCACTATTCGGTACAGCCCAATACACGAACAATCATGTATCTCCCCAGTGGAGGGGTGATCGCCCTATTGAGTGAATATATCAACTTTGATAAGGCGTTAGTCGCCCTACCCGTTGGTACGATGGCTGCCCTGAAAATGGCGGCACGGTTGGGCTTGAATACCACCGCTTTACTGCGGCACCATCACTGTATTGTAGTAAAAGCGTAGTACGGTAGTATAGTTGTATCAATAGTACTGTAGTAATAACATTATTGAAACTGTAGAAATTGTCGTCGAGTAGTCTTGACACAGTAGTAGAACTACAGCACGATAGCTCATCAGGCGATCGGTCTGACCTTCTGGACAACACCGAGTAAACCTCAGTCGCAATGGGGCATTACGACAACAAGTAGTCTGAGCACGCACCGGTAACCGATCCGTTTCATTTACGCGGGCGCTTGAGTTATGCGGTTAGCAAACCCGAAACTAGCCGAATTTCGCTATCTTCCTTGTACATAATAATACGTGTGACAGCCTATTTAGGCAATATTCATACATTAACTCTAGATCATAGGCCTTGTATACGATATAGCGAGCCTGGACTACGACACCTCCGCTAGCAAGCGAATCCCATTTATAATGGAAAGAAGACTAAGCATACGCGCACTGAAATGGCCACACAACAACAACAGTCTAAACGCGTCCCAACGTTTGATTCATCCGGACAAGCGCTGCATCCTAGCTGCCCCAATGTGTTATAGAGGCGAGCACAATCCCAGCCCCAGCTACCTATCATTGTCGACGGCTAGACAACCCATCGACTGCAGAAAGGGTTTGTCTTAAGCCCAAGGCTTTGTATAGTAGAGACACAACCTTATCAACTGAATAGTCACGGCTTGTGAAACGTCAAGGCCAATAGGGTTTGCAATACCGTACAGCTGTACGAAGTTGTTTTTTAAAACAAGTAAGCATAACTACGAACCGACTACGAATATCGTACCAGTGGAGACTTTAGGCAGTTGAACGTACGGTAGGGCTACAGGAACAACACATACCATAATGATGCTCGTCAATAAGGCGCGAACGGGAAGATGATAATGTCTAGGTGCCCTTGTCGTGTTCCAAAACGTCAGCATGGTGCCTTCTCCCCACGCAATAGATATGGGCACAGGTCGCCTCGAGCTGCCGGCTCCTTGTGAAGGTGCGGCCGTTTTCTTGGGACAAAGCGGTGGTTGCATTAAAATATATGACATCAGTGCTCTTGGACTTCCTATGAAACAGAAGCCCGCTAGCCACAACTCCTGATAAGTTACACCGAGGCCGGTCCGGGCACGCGAACCGGGTGATCTGCATGATATCCTTCGATGATATCTGGCCTGTCGAACGCCAACAATGTCTCAAAAATACCGATACTTTCTGGAGACCGCAACGGGGAAGAACACTGTTTCTGGTCGATAACTAAACCGTTTCACCTTGGTGACCAAACACAACACATGCTCACGGCAGTAATGCGTGAATATGCTGACCACCACGATACAGTCACACGGTACCCATTACCAGATTTGGATGCCCGTCTAGCATTGAGGTCATCAGAGAGGCCTGTGCCGCGTCAACTATTTGGAGTTCCATCGTGTTGCAATTACTGACGTTGTCAGCTGGAACGTAGCAAACATATGCATCGCCGTTGAAAAGCACTTGTATCGACGTTCCTTTCGTGAGCTTGAACCTCTGTCGGCATAGAAGTTTCATATTTATAAACCGAAACACCTAACATACTCGTGAGAGGCAAAACAACTGTCGAACGGGGACAAAATGAACTCACCCTGCCCTTGAGCTGGATTGTAGTAGTCTTGAAAACGCTACCGTGAAGCGTATATCTAGTGAAACGTCCGTAAACTCTGCCTCCGAAGCTTAAACTACAGAACCCCTGTGCCCAAACCCCATCAACCACACAGCAAATGAATTAGTAAAAACCCAAATATACACTTATGACTGACAGTAAGGCACGCGGGAAGGAAGGGAGGAAGGCAGGGTACGAAAACTCTGCGTGAGCATGCCCAGGTCACGCGACATTCTAACAACCGCCTCCCCGGAAACCCTTACGGTTCATGCCACGGTAGAGCCAAATTATACCTCCTACCCTTTATGTAGCCTCTATACAAACAGCAACCTGTACCCTTACACGTGTCCCAAACTCAACCTTCAAACAACTGGAACATGAGAATGACACTCGCAACCCGATAAACAATATCGTGCAACGACCACCTTAACGTAAGAAACCACAAGTTTCGTACATTGAACTGAAGAAGAACGTTGGATCTATAGCTTCTTAGCCGAGGAAAAATTGGAGGGCAAACCTTTAAAACCCGCCCCCACCCCCCCCACGCCGACTCTCATTGTCACGCTATGTCGTTTGAACCAGCCGTTTTCGGTGTGGCACCACTAAACACTCCACGTGTAAATATGCACGCAGCTCAGCCCTCTATATACACGCGAAAAATCTACAAATTCAAAATATGATGCGGCATGGTGGGAAAACATGGCCGCTTGGACACTGTAGTCGATCGCACAGTATTTATGGGCGCATGGAAAGTTTTGTTTTGCCAATAAAAGCAATCTCCTGCCGATAAATGATTGTCTGACACATGTGGCTATCGAACGTGATCTAGTAAGACCGGAGATGCCTCAGGGAGAAGGACACTCCCCCTTTTTACAGCAAGTACCGTGTTTAGAACACCAGCAGAAGCGACCTAAATATTCCTCACGCAAAATAGAGCGTTTACCAAATATCGCCGCCGCAAAATAGACCATCAACTACACTACCGTGTGCATACCAGACACACATACAAACTCAGGGCACCATGATATAATTATGTATAGAGGGCACGGAAAACACTCGTCCGAGAGGCCTTCGGCCGGTTGACTAAATGTTTTTCCGTTTGGGTTCTCCCCCTAGAGCTTTCCGACTAATCGGTATGCATCACACATCGCTTGAGCCCCCCCCTCCCCCCCCGCTCTGCCCCATGTCCATCCGACCACGGCCATGCACGACATGAATACACCCCCCCAGCACAATGTGCCCGGAAACAAGCCCTTCTGGAGGCATCGGACAATGCCGCGCACCAATTTAGGTGTCAACCCTAGGGGATGATGACGCCGTGTGGGATGTTATAGATTGTCCAGCGTGTGCACACATAGTTTTGCCAGCCTAATATTGTGCAAGAAAGGTGTCTGGGCCGGTTCTGATGCAACACGGGTGCATGAGGTCCAGTTGTGCTCCTTTCACTTAGTAGGAAGTTCTTCATTAAGAACAGCTTTCCGCCTCATCGAATAAAACAGTATATTTGAAACCAATCATGAACGGGTAGCCCGACTAAATCCGTTACGGACATGCTAATGGATACGACATAAAAACTGTTTAAAGTATCCAGGTTTGATGCATGACTAGTCTGGAAGCCGCCGTCAGTGTTATACTCGAAGTATATAAAAACTCCGATACGTGATAAACCTATCGAAGTCACGCCTCAATACATCCAATCATCCAGACCTTTGAAAAGCAATAAACTGCCGGTATACGGTACCCTGAGCGCTTCACTCAACAGCCCCGCGGGCGTTTATGGCCGAACTCGTCGGCGTAAACGTTGGTGTGGAAACTGCAAGACGTACGAACCAGTACAAAATATACTCCCGTGGACCCTAATCGACCAAGCAAACGTATACGTCATCAACGTGCTAGGGCTTGCCCCACCTTCCTAATTTTTCATTTATTTACGAGGGGGGTATGTATACTACGTGTACTTCGTATGTACTCTGTGTGTATTTGTGCACTGAGCGTGTCAACACTTGCGACAGTATCCCTCTATAAATCGTCCGATGAATCCTTACGCAACCCAACCTACCAAAGACCATACCCCCGGATATCCAGTGACTATAGCACCGCCCTTCACAAAAACCACAAGGAGGCATGCTAGGTGGGGGGGGGGTGGTTCAACGTCCTGAGGCTCTTCGCTTCCGGAGCTCTCTATATAACCGAGAACACACGTGTAAAATACCGTTGCACACATAATAAGCCGACGCGCAATCTCATTGCCTATGTCGAACCCGAATACCACTTCAATAAGATCGGACGAGCTCGTGTAATATAACAACTGAAAAGCCCCGCCCGTCCTAACAATCGTGGCCAAAAGTGGTACCTCACTTGCCGCTTGGCAAATGTGGAAAAACGACGGGCCTCCCGATCGACATACTGCGTCGGGGTCTTCATTGAGAAAAGCATACGCCCCCCGCTTAAGTGCGCTAATCCCATCCATAAAAAATAAGTTATTCCTAGATGGCGACCTCGATCTGTTACTCAGCATGTGGCGCGCATTGGTCAACCTTACCCGTTCGTCGGTTTCGCACGATGCCGAAATCGATCCAGCGGGAAACTGCTCAGACGTACGTAGTATGTGTGTCGCCGATCCCGAGGTACAGTTCACTGATATAAATCGCGTGTACGTACAAGATGGGAGGCATGCTACGTTAGAGGTGCACCATGTTTTTTCTGAGCTCCTCACTCAAGGAGCGCTATACCTCACCGAGAAAAAGATTTTGGAGGAAACTACAAAAATGCTGCCGGATGAGAAATTTCTTGGGCGAGGTATACTCTGAAATATATTTCGCTACGAGAATGAAAAGTTCGACGAATTTGGGTTAAGGAGCCCGATCGTTCAGAAAACGATTCAGCCAAAACGTGCTACCTCTACCCTAGCACGCGTCATGGCATCCACACAACTAGTCTTCTTTAGGATTCGTGTCCCTCCCGCCCGGCGTTGCCACTGCTGTGCTGCTGTCATAGACTATTATTGCTGTCGTGTGAATCCCGTTCAATATCATTCCCTTTCCCTGCGGAATGTTTGACGCCTGTCCGTTCCTACCTATCTAACCGGCCGGTATATCCAATGTCGTGTTCGGGGCATATGCCTTCCGATAAACTGTCGGGGGCCTATATAGTGTAAACGTGAGATGGAGGGGGAGGTGTCAGAACGGCATATCCTCTTTCGTCGAAGTGGTCGGCCTCTCCAACAAAATTAACGTCCTTGAAACTGTGATCTCTTGACGATATATGTTCGTCACACTGCCCATACCCAACCCGACTTCAATTTTCACCGTGGTGGTACAGTTCCTCCTCACAAGGACCAATCATACTCTGCCGAGTTCGATTATGAATCAACAGGGGACGTTCAAAGTATCTTACGTTGGAGGCGTGATGCGTCAAACATGTAGGGTTTCACGGTTGTGTCCGTATTGTTCTCATCCACGGGGCTCAAGCAAGGATATATCCAACAGGTGTTGGTCTTTTTAAAACGTTTTGTTTTTGCTAAATAGCTACCCCATAGGATTGCATGTTGGGATAATAAATACGCTACACAGCTACCTCTCGATGTGAAAGGCCTAAATCCATAAATATACACTTATATATATATATACTTATATATATACCGGGGTATCCCTACTGAAGACCGCGTGCTTGACCCTTCGCGCTAAAATGGATACCGATCGTCGAAGTATTTGTTGTCTTATCCAACACCACCACCACCACCACCTCTCTAGCCGTGTCTGGGTCGCCGCTCCAACATCACCACCAGCACCACCACCACCATGTTCGATGCCACCACCAGCACAACCGCCACAGCGATAGGCGTCTCGATACGCGCCGAGGTTTGCAGACGCGTATTGTTCAGCCCGCCCATTTCAAGTTCTCCGTTGATTGTTTAGCAGTACTCATTCCACGTCTCGCGAATATCTCCAACGGCGAAATCTCTGTCCCGGACAGCAGTGCAATGGTTGGCAGCGGGGGGTGCTCATGTCACGCAGAGTCGAAAGTCGTGTGGCAGTATCCCTACAATACCGGGACCAGGCAACGTAGCGTGTTTGCTCGTAATTAATGTACCTTTTTAAAACCCAGTTGGCATCGATTGGCCGGATATCAGGATGATTCAAATTACTACCGCACGAGCATCAATAAGCAAGCGCTTGCTTGAATAGGTAGACGAGTGCTACGGTAGAAGTCGCATTTCGTGATTGAAACGTTTTCTGAATGACTGGACTCGTAAACCTAAAGTTGTCGAAATTCCAGTCTTCTGTGGCAAAACAAATACATATATATATAGTATATAATGTATGTACTAAGGCCATGCGATTGCGCATCGGATGCCACCTGTTTTTGTGTTTTAAATCGGGTTTCAGGGGGTGGAATAGGGCTCCTCAGGTCTGAAATCTACGAAAACAAATGTCTGTACACCCTCTACCGTAGCAAACGTCGGTACTGGTACGCACGTCGTAATTTTTTTTCCAGGTGAAGACGCATGCCACGACAGAGGTGCACCATGTTGTTTTCTGAGCTCCTCACTTAAGGATCACCATACCTCACCGACAAAAAATGATTTTAGAGGAAAATACAAGTGCTGCCAGATGAGAAATCTCATGACCGAAGTATACTCTAAAACATATTTCGTCACAGGAATGAAAGTCCGATGGAGTTGGGTGAAGGAACCCGATCGTTCAGGAAACGATCCAGTCAAAAAGTGCTACCTCTTTCGTTGCACGCGTCCCAAGAGGTTTAGTATGAATTCCCGAACAAGACACGTCGTACGATAAGGGTATAACACGTTTCAGACAAACCATGTATGGCTGACTATATTAGCATGCTCCTCAACTGGTGATGTACTCACTGGCTACTGGAAACCACGTTTGACGGTTCTCCTCGGCGTTTGGACAACATTAATTTATTATTCATACTAATCCCCAAGATCCAAACTATCTCCCCCATTCGTTTTATTTAATGCATTATTAATTCCAATTCTAAGATCCACACTTTCAACCCCTTATGCTCAATTTTTCGATTTTCACTCCCCGTACGCATATTACATATGTATCGCGTTTTACAATCGGGGTTAGGTTTTGGAAACAAAACTACAATATGTCTCTTCAGTTAAGGACTCTCAGAAACACACCGATGCAACTTCTATCGTAGGATGTATCACAGCGCAAACTCACGCTGTGATGTCGCAAGAACCGCCCTCGCAATTGTTGTCGCAGATCGCCCCCTGGGGCATGGCGGTGACCCTCATGAAGCCCATCTGCGCATCGCTAATGGTGTTGTCGTACACCTGGCGGACGCATTTCGGACGCGTATCGCAGAGGAATAAACAAGCGCGGGAGGATCAACTTTAAACCTCTTGGGGTATATTTCAGTCAAGCGCGAGGGCCCATGCATAGGAGGTTAGTGTTATGCGAGCAATGAATGTGAAATATTATACGAAATGATCGACCATGAGATCGAGCAGTTTTTGGAAACCCATGTTTGTTAGCTTATTATGGCAATTGGACCACGCGTACGAAAACCCACTCAAACCGCCCTTCGAACGGGAAACCCGTCGCTCCCCTACGCGAAACATGCTTGCCCCGATAGCGGGCTTCAGGGTGTGGTCAAAATGAAATTGTTTGACGGGACACAATAACTGATAAAGACCCTTCGACTTATATTTGGCAGTGCATTTGTAGTTTTGTTGCATGCCTAGAGCATACGGAGCAATCGTGCTACGGTAGGGGTCCCATAGTCTGCGTAGCCTACCGGCGGGGGGGGGGGGGGGGGGGGGGGGGGGGGGTCACATTGGCGTCTTTGTTGGTTCGCCTATCGAGGCCACTCGGCAATTGTGCCTGCTCCATTTCTATTGGCGAAACTTCGGCTTCGACGCATTGTGGCTTACCAATTGTTCATCAAGAGGGGACTGATTTGTTACGTAGCGTCCCGCCGAAATATATGCAAGTCCATGCTTCAGATGATGGACAGAGCGACCCGCCCCGAGTGGTCTAAACGGTGTAGCCTGAACGGGGGTAAGTTTACAATACCTCGCTTCCGTAGCACCGTTCCTATCGTTGATCGGGTTTCTCTTCAAATGTCGCGTTTTTCCAAGGCGGGGTTCGAGAAGATGTGCATAAAATCTACGGAGGAGCCTCCAAACAGGTTAGACGATATCCCTAACGCCGAACGGCTCGATAGACAGAGTTGTTTTGTGCGCCCAACGCTGAGTCGACACAAAAAAAACGTTTCATGGTGCTCTGTGTGTGTATGGTATCATACGCACGCTATGATACAAGTAGCGGTTTTCGGCTCAGGCTGATTCTGTATGACAGGACCCGTGTCGGGCGTTCATTTGTAGTGTTGCACTGTTTTTTTTTTTTCCAAATACTTCTGACTCTGGCCATGGAAAATGTTCGTTTGATAGCAGTTCCACTGGAGAGTTCCGACGCGTGCTACGACAGAGGTAGAACACTTTTTAGGCGACTATTGTTTCTGCATGACGGAGCTCCTTAGGGCCCGAATTAACGAGTATAAAATAAATTCAATTGGGAAAAAAATAAAATTATAATTCGCTTTTCATTGGTCAACACACGCACCAGCACCAAACATTATACCCCAAGATCATAATATTTGGTGCTGGTGCGTGTGATGACGAATGAAAAGCGGATTTGAATAGTTTTTTTTTCCAAATAGTTTTTTTTTTCTTCTTCGTTAAAACGGGCCCTTAACCCAAAATCGTCGGAGTATCACCCTTTTTCGAGAAAAACACAATCTAGAATAGTTTACTACCTGGAGCATGAGATCGTTAATCGAGTTGCACTTTCAGTTTTATCAATATCAGGTTTTGTGTGGGGAATAGTGGTGCTCGTTGTGAGGAGCCCCAGGAAGAAAAACAAACCCTAGCACGTGTCTTCTCCAAAACAATCAGCATTTGGGGTGGGGTATAGAGCTCACGCGGAGACGCGTGCTACGGTAGAGGTAGCCCTTTTTGGCTGAATGGTTTTCTGAACGATCGGACTCCTTAAAACCAAATTCGCCGGACTTTCATTTTTTTGGCGAAAAATGTGTCAGAATATACTTCATCCATGATATGTATCCTCCGGCAGGACTTTCATTTTCCCGACAAAACATATTGTTTCGGGTGAGGTATGACGCTTCCTTAAGTGAGGAGCTCAGAAATAACATGGTGCACCTCTATCGTAGCATTGCGTCCGGACAGGGTTCAGAATACCACATGGTGTCCCTCTATAGTGGCATACGTCGTTATGAAGTAAATTGCAGTTCTCACGTCAGTGTACCGTTTGCGTTATGCCTAGGTTGGGGGGGGGGGGGTGCTGCCTGAAATCGCGAAGCACCTAACATGCAGACGTCACCAGCATCACACAACCCGACAGACACGGTTTATTTACTGCGCTAGTCCTACAACCAATGGATGTTCAAGACGCATGCTACGATAGAGGTTCACCATGTTTTTCCTGAGCTCCTCACTTAACGCGTGTCATACCTCACCGAAAGAAATGCTTTGGAGGAAAACTAAAGTGCTGCGCCGGATGCGAATTCTCATGACCGAAGTATATTATGAAACATTGTTCGGCACAAAAATGAATGTCCGACGAATTTGGGTTGAGGAGCCCGATCGTTCAGAAAACGATTCAGCCAGAAAGTGCTACCTCTACCGTAGCACGCGTCTCAATAAGATGGAAAGACTTGGCCGAGTGTCATGTTACTTTAAACGATATCTACCGATCCGAGCATGTTGAGTCCAAACCTGCGACACATAACGTAGGGTAATTTATTCCTTGTTTGTTGTTGGAATCGAAATCATTGAGATCTACCACGTGATTTGTCATGCGATGTCTGAGACGGAAAACTTGATTTCAGATGTAGGCACAATGTTGGGCGCAACCAAACACAAACTGTAGAGTGCTGCTGTCGCCAGGAACGCACGTAGCAACATCAACGCGTTAGATCGTGTGCACTCGTGAATATTGATCGGGTGATCGGTGGTCGGGTTTGTCTGTCGGTAGCTTTGATCTGGTTGGGTAGGATCATTCGAGTCGGCTGTCCTAGCGGTCTGTCAGTCGGCCGGTCCGTAGGTCAATACATCGGTTTATCGGTACGTGGGTCGGTAGGTCCGTGAGTCGGTAAGTCGATGCACCGGTACGGCTGTCAGTCGGTGGATACAGTCATGTCGAAAACGGCTACTACTGCTCCCGCCGTTTAACTAAAATCTTGCATTCCTGTCTTGGATGAGCGTGTCGTTTAGTTCTTTCTGGGTTTCGGTTTTCATGTGATTGAAGTCGACGTTCTCACCCCACGACGATTAAATTGGAAACACATTATACACCATTATCGGCAGTACACGACCCTATTCGCAAGTGCCTTCCTCACTCACATCGTTGTCCTGCCCGTACTGGTACTTGTCGACGATCGCTCCACCCAACCGCACCCCTACGCCTTCGCATTTCTTGCCGATGTTGTATCTGCCGGGAAGGAACGACCAAAACGGGGGGAGGTAGCCTTGTTAGCTTGATGTGAGGACGTAGACGAGACACGAAACTATGGCTCGGACAAAAAAAACACTGATAAACCGATACAAGTACTAAACGAAAATCAAATGCCAACCCAAAAGACGTGGTAAACGATCCGTGTTTGGTATCCAACGAGGCGTTTGTGGGGACTACGTATACCGTTTGCTTTGGGCTGGGCCCAATCGTAACCTTAGTAGACGCATGCTACGATAGAGGTGCACCATGTTTTTTCTGAGCTCCTCACTTAAGGAGCGTCATACCTCACCGAAAAAATGCTTTTGGAGGAAAATGAAAGTGCTGCCGGATGCGAAATCTCATGACCGAAGTGTACTCTGAAACATTATTCGTCACAAAAATGAAAGTCCGACGAAATTGGGTTAAGGAGCGCGATCGTTCAGAAAACGATTCGGCAAAAAAGTGCTACCTCTACCGTAGCACGCGTCAGTAGGCTGAGTTAAAGAACGTACATATGTGTATGGCTGTGGGTCAAAACGTCAACACGAAGTGCATGTGTCTCCCGACAAGACAGGCGACACATGCCCTAGTCATGGTATACAATTAAGTTCGATCCTTCTATGAAGCCCCAAAAGAGAACGATATCGACTCCGTGTGCTTGCCGCGGTAGCCGAAGCACGATTCAGGCATATTTGTTTCCTTCAAAAGCCATCTCTCGTTAATGGGGCTCGTCACCTGAGGTAACCCTACATAGTTAATCGGACAGATTGTGATTTGTCATATATCTCGAGCCATTATACCTACGATACACGCGAGGATAAGCTTCACTTCATTCTCGAAGTTAGTGTTAGGGCAGATACAGAAGCCCTACCGTCAGGGCCCTTAAAACAAGTAGGAGCGACGACGCATGCTGCCGTAAAGGCGAACAATTAATTTCGTAGGGATCTCCACTTGCAGGAGCTGGTTAACTCACCCAGGAATTCTCAGTTGGGAAGCATACTGAATACCCACACGATGGATAAATGCCATGCTCTAAACATACAATGACGCGTGCTACAAAATAATTAGAAGTTTTTGTCTGGAACGGTTTCTAGATGATCGAGCTCCTCAACCCAAACTCGCTGGACTTTCATTCGTGTGTTGTAATATTTTTCATACTGGACTCTCAGGCCATGTGATTTTTCATCGGGTAGCACTTTAATTTCCCTCCAAAACCAGTTTTCGGCGACATATGGAACTCCCAAGTTAGGAGCTCAGAAAACACATCGTGCACCTCTATCATAGCATGCTTCCAATGAACTATTGTGCAACACGAAAATCAAAGTCCGACGAGTTTGGGTTAAGAACTTCCCGCCATTCAGGAACAATGTCATCTCAAACGCATTCAATCCTCTAGAATACCAATCCTCTTACCCCTGCGGCAGCCATTCATCAACCATGTATTCGCATTACCTTACGGTGTTGGCGTCGCCCCGGACACTGAAACAACCAGTTTTCGTTTCAAGCTGGTTGGAGCATTTGTTCTCCTCGATGGTGGTGCCGGAGCACCCTTCCTTCACGTCCACGCACTCGCTGCCGTACGTCGCGATGGTGTTGCCGCTGACCCGGTTGCCGTTGCTGCGGTCCTCTCCGTGTGTCCACTTCGGGAGTAGTACCCGAACAAGTTGCCGATACAGTTTGGAAGCAGGAAAATGGTCTCAGCCCGAAATCAACACTGCGACGGTCGTGTAAGTCGTTTCTCTCTAGCCGTTCCGGGTCCGACGCAATAGTGAATCAGCAGTCCACGACGAAGATCGTTGGACATACTTGCAACGAAGAGAAAAATCACGAGAGGGAGACCGTGCTGTTGGAAGGGGTCAGTACATATTGCTTTAGTGTTGTGCCAGAGAAAGCTTCGTCGTGTACTGTAAATTGCTGGATCGGCAGGATCGCCATACAAGCTCGTGTTTCGAACAGTTACTACCACGTGGACGTGAAGATGGGTGACTGGAAATATGTTTGAAAAGACTCGTCGTGCAAGCGAACAGGCATGCTAGGTCACAGGAATTTAGAAAAGGCGAATTCGCAAACCACGGGATGCGATTTTCACGGTTCGAACCGTGCTTTGTACACAAGGACATGCAACCCCAATGACCGCATTTCTCAGACATGGCGAACAAATCACGTTGATGACAGTCATTTTGCAACACTACCCCAACAGCGTACCAGGTACGTATTCACACGAGTGACCGTTACACATCCTCAAACCACTCTCGCGGTGGTCCGTTGCCACGTCCCGATCGTCGTCATTCAGCGTTAAACGCGACTACATTACTTAAGGTGGAGTCCTTTTGTTTCTCTCTTAGTCGCAATATAGATCCGGGGTCACTATGAAGGGTATTTTCCCCCCTCTTTACTGCGAGGTTTGGCTCTCATTCATAATAGCGAGGGATAGCTCAGGTATTTCTTCCCGCGTCGGCTCGCGTCAAATTCTTTCTAAACATTCGGTTCCCGCGGGAGCCGCAAACCTCTGGACATACTCAAGGGACTACCCTCCCAACCATGCGGTTCTACCGATTCCATATCACGGACGCACACTGGGACTAAGGTGCCATATTCAACAGCAGTCTCTGATGTCCTACGATGTATTAAAAAAAATGAATAAGAGCGCTCCACCTTGCCCAAACACCCTCAGGTAGAAATAATGAATGGTGCAACCGGAGATCGATCGAATCACTCGAGGCAACGCAAACAGAACACGCATCCGTATCATAGAAAGCCTGTTCCGATCTTAGTAGAAAATTCCTCAGGTCTGGAACCCCCGTGTACTACTGGTACATCAGGGGGTACGTGCTACGATAAAGGTGGCCGGTTTTGTCTGAATGTTTTTCTGAGTGACGGGGATCCTAATCCTAATACCGTCCGCGTTCCATCCTTGTGTTGGAGACTTATTGTTTCATTGAAACAATTAGGCCATGAAGTTGTTCATGGGGCATAACTTCCATTGACTTCAACCACTAGAGTTTGAGCGGGGTATAGACCTCCTCAAGTGTAGACGAGCGTCAGAAAAACTCCATGGATGGAGCGCCTCCGGCGAGGCATGCGTCACACTATGGGTACGGTAAGGGTGGTACACCTTCTTTGTCCACGACAATTACGCGACCCGGCCATGTTGCCATGTACCTCACCCTTAATCGGGGGTCAAATTCATTCCGTTTTAACGCGCAGTGTCATAAAGCCACCAATATGTTTTCAACAAGACCAACAGACGAGACAACATGCTTATAATCGTTAAGGAATAAGTTGTGTCACTCGGTCAAGTGGCCCTCATCTGCTCAACACGTCGTTACCCTCTAGCGATCCACTCCTGACGCAGCAAAACTTCGACAGCCCGGCGTACACCAGACGTGTGCTGCGGAAGAAGTAGCATCTATTTGTTTCTCAGGCTTCTCCCGGTAGGAGCTCTCTATGTCTCCGAAAAAACAGATGTAAGCATTAAATTCCAGTTAACCTCGGCCCGCTTAAGGCACGTTGTTCGAATATTACCGCAAACTACAATTGGAATGACCCTCTGAGCTATAGCTTCTAAGTTTAGGAGCGCCGCCAGTCACCGAGATTTCGGCCGGAATATTGACGCCTCTATCGTACCACACATCTCCATCCAACGAGCACAACGTACCTAAACTTGTGTGCAAGCGTTCTTGTGTCTCACCTGCGTATTGGATGTCCCGATGTAGATGCCTTCGCCGTTCTGCCCTCCTTCGTTGAACGCGAAGTCGTACACGCCGCAATACTTGATGGTGTTGTCCATTATCTGGGCGTTGGTCACAAAGTTCTTCAGGCGCACGCACTCCGTGCTGTACGAACGCGCGTGCCATGCACAACAGGGGTATTTGTTTCGATTAAAAATGTGAAAGGAGAACATTGTATGTATAGAGTTTGCAAGGGGAAACGACCCTTAACATATGCATGGTATGTTCGACTCCGATTGCAATACGCGGGCTGGGCTTTCAATCGTCGGGCATGCGGTAATGTGAAACGAAGTTGCTCCGAACGGGGTCCCGACAGTGCCGAACTAATGACACGGACAAACTTGTCTGGTCACTGCTAGATACCCACCTTTGCATCTCACCCACAGGTCGGAGCACTTTCAAACACTGCACGTTGACACGCCAGTCGAATGTTGCTGTGTAACGATCTTGCGTTTTCAGAAAGTTGAGTGTAATTTAACACCAAACAAGCTAGAAGTGCAATATATATGACAAGTGTCTGGCGGAAGCGGGTCACGCTGCCTGTGCCGCAGGTCCTACGATACGGGTGGCACCTACCTTTAATTGTGTTCCTCAGCTGTTTTTTCAGATACATACTACGGCACGGGGGGTCGCTGTTTTATTTCCTATTGATTCAGCCAATAACAGTCCCAAGTCTGGGTGATTACGTACCACGTTTCTTGGTGGTGTTAAACTCGGTCATCCTTTTGTGTTCGAGATATACGGCTCCATACGATTGGATATACGGGTCCATACGGTTGTTGCTCTGCGACAAAACAATTTGGTTTGCACATGTCGGAATTGCCAGTGAGGTACCGAGTCATTCACCCGAGTGGCGTATAGTCGGTGGAGCCAATGGAGATACTACTCATACCGTAGCATCTGTTCTCACCGAAACATAGGCGTTTGACGAACTGAAATCACAACCTTGATGTAAAACAACCTCGATCTCCTAGATATGTAACGAACCAAAGAGTAAAACTTCGATGATTAGAAAAACCCGAATATAAGCCCATCATTGTCAAGTTCCTAGTTTTGTTCTTTTCGAGGAAATATTTCGTGGCATCCCCTACCGTCGCCTCTTACCCGCAGTTTTTTATTTTCATGCTCTTCATGACAAAACCGTCCAACGGCTGGCTGTCGCCTTTCCCTCTGCCTTCCACCCGCACGCACTTGTTAACGTAGGAGCTTTTCTTGTTCTTGGAATCGTGCTTGCCATCGACGGTAAAGCCCTGCACACCCGGAAAAGTTTCGTCGGTTAGACGGAGATCCCCGTTTCCCGAAGCAGGTTACGGGGGGGGGGGGGCAACCCGATGTCGGTGTAATATCATTAAAGTGCTATACGTTTACTTCTTGTACTTCTAGGTCATGGGATTGCGCATTATGGTCTGGTTTTCGTTGACGTTTGGTTTGAGGCAGAACATTATTTAACGAATGACGTCGCCGAAAAAGCATGGGGCACCACTACCGAACGTTGCTGTATTCGTTAGGTCGGGCTATAATGTATAATAATTACCGCGTGCTTCGTACAGCGAGGAGATAGGGCGTGCACATCGACCTGCATGGCCGTGGTGTTATAGCCATCGACGCTCAAAGTGGTACAATTCGCCGACGGGAAACATCGGGTTGTAACCGACGGAGCCTAGGCACTGCTTTAACCAATGGTAACACTCTGTGAAGCGTTGGGCGAGTCGCATGAAGGGTGAACGTCATCATACGTATAACGGGCTGTGAGTCATACATCCTTGCATGTGGATAACAACGTTAAAGGGGAGTTGACAAACTGAATCCGCGGCGTGTCTAGACTCTAGAGCTAGTGTCGGTGAATCCCTTCCACCAAATTTGAAACGGTCCAAAACGCACTGCTTTCAGTAGGGGTATACCTATACATTCCTGGGGATCCTCCCTTGCAAATATCTTAAACCAGCCCGAAATTGAATGGACACAAATCTTAGATGAGCGATCCCATGACCCAAGTCCACGACGAAGAATTCAGTAAAACGTGTACAACGTGGATGTTCTTCCTATTATAAACCGTGCCCTATTAGTGAGATATTCGTTTATGGAGCTCCGCCTTTAAGGAAAGGGTTCGCGAAAAAGTGCTATTTTCATCAAGAGTTAAGTGCAATATTGTAGGTACAGTGTATGTGACGACAAAACATATGTATGTTATTTCGGCTCGTGATTGCCTATTGAATGAGTACCTGGTACCTATTCCCGCCCTGTGTATTTTCCTTCAATATGTTCACGCTGGAAAATGTCTACATACGAATCGTAGAACATAATGGGAGGTTTGTGTGACATGCTTAACGTATCTCTGAAGTTTCATCGCTGAGATCGGTTCGTTGCCACGCCGGGAATATAACACCAGGGCACTGCTTCGAGTCATCGTGCAACGTCTCCGGTGTTGCACTTACGAATGGAAAATTGAACACGGCAAACACACGACATTTAAAAGGGGAGAGGGGTCTACCAAACCCTCGACCATGGCGTTGAGGGACTGGCTGGGTAGTATACGAATACCGCAGTAGGTTCAACAACGTCCCCATCCCTACCCCTGATAAGCGGATATTCAGACTCAGTGATCAAATTTAGTTATATTTCGTCGCCTTGTCTCGTACACAACCATGTTGTTCCAACCATGATGTTTCAGCCATGTTATTGCAGCCATGATGTTGCAGCCATTGTGGTTTGACTGTACAAAGTCAAACTGGCGTGAACTATAGTATTTACCGGTCTGAAGGCATGCCCCGGCCTCTACTGTGTTTCCTCCGCTGCACACAGGGGTTGCTGTATTTGCAGGCTCCAACGTGCATCAACGACGACAAGAAGTAGTCCACTGGATTTCTGACTGCGTGTAGCGAGAGAATATTAACTCGCGTTAAGATCTGACATGTAATATACTATTATGACCAGCCTAGTACACGTGGCGTGCATATTTCCAGTTTGCAATAGGTATCGGCAGTTTGTCAACGGTGCGGAATATTCGAGTCCCGTTCTCTCAGCAGCAAGAAGTATTTTTACTCAAAATACGTTCCGCGATATTTTTACGCCAACCAACGTTCATAATTTGAACGGCAGAACAGCTCTAACCAAGGTCCATTCCACCCTAAGATGCACGAACACCGTTAGTATATACCTCTAGACATATAGTCAAACACTATACTATCGGCGATGTACTCGAGTTTACTTGTGATTGGACCCGGACACGTGTTGCTGCAGGGTGTGTGCGAGAGTTTTGAGCGTTTGTCGCGGTGACGCAAATCACACCTACCTAGAAGAACTACAGCCGGGTGAATCATCTTCGTTTGGCGTTCACGTCATAGTCGGGAGGGTGGTCATCACATTTCCGGCCAGAACAGTCGTACTTTTTCACTCACTACTATATCGAGAGACTAAGTGTGAAAATTACATAGTGCACAGAAACAAAAGCCAACATATATGCCAAATGGCTACGGTTCAAAAAGCATTAGCGCCAAGCATCTAGAAAAATGTTAGCCATATAGCGCCAAAGCATGTGTTTTCCGGGCCCCGAAATAATCAGCTCTCCCGTCAGGAGACGTCTGTCTATATGCCTATTTTACGAGCGCATAACACGATGCTGCTCAATGTGTCAGCGAGGGTACGCGTTTTCATCGCACCCGGGCACTTTTAAATGCAGAGCATGTGCGATATTAATGGACGTTTTTCACTCCGACAGAAACAGCACTTACTACCTGCTAATCCGGCCGGGGATATAATTCCTGTTTGTTTTCAACATCATTGTCTTTGAAGACCGAATGTTGATGATAAATTCCCGGCAGTTGTCTTTGTTTCTGTTTACTAGGAACTGTTTTCTCGACCAACTCATATTCTGGCATAAACACAATACAACAGTTATCCTATGAACAATCTATGTATGTTTGGCCCCTAAACAACATACAAAGTCTGCAGTTCGAAAGGCATTTTTCTGCAAACCACGACAAACAGTCTTGAACGTCATAGCAATTAACCATGTTACCGGTCTTGATACCCAAACAATTGTATTTCAAGGCTTTTGTTACTCTGTTTGTCTCTATCCAGAGAGAAACCCACGAATACATCGACTATCAGTGATGGTAATTTGTATCGGGGCCCTTCTTGCTCCAGGCTACGCGTGTAAATGTGTGCGATAATTCTGAACATTTTCCACCGGGACGGAAATTGAACCCACGGCTCCGTCCGGAAAAACAATCCTCTTTGGTTATTCACATCACAGTTTAAATGGTTCCTACATTTACGGCCATATGCAATTTTCTTTTTTTATTCAGACTTAGGTAGCAATCTTCTCAAAACCTATCGTCATATGTCGCGTCTGTCTACCTAGATTGTTTATGTAATAGTTTGGGGCTGTACGTTTCTCATTGTGGCGTTACTGGTTTGTGTGTTCGACAAGATAACGAGCCTCTCTAATCGTCCCCTTCAGTTCCGAAAAGGACGATTGGAAGCTACGTACGCAGATCTTTGAAGTAGAAACAACTTTGCGGCTGCTTGGATAGGCAATAGAGCCAGGTTTAAGGTTAGGGCTAGCAGTAGCACTAGGGTTCGATTGTACTCTATGCTGGCGAGGGGTGGCGCTACAGTACTAATCCTGTGTACCGTGCAAATTTCCCTCCCTCGGACGAACTACTAGATAGTGTAGGCGGTCTGTCACTGTTTTTTGTGTGTTGACATCAGTGATTTGTTTATCTCCCCAACAACTATGTTGGCAAAGTGTCCGGCACTCATATGTTTTATCGATGACGTCGGTATTAATCAATCAGGAAGCGGACGCGAAGTTGAACGTCCGGTACGTGTTAGGCTGTCCTCAGATGTACCGAAACTATCAATTCCCAGGAGGAAGCGGCATACCATATTCCCCCAACAGAAACATAAACGACAGGCTCACGCTTCTAGGGGGCGTTAGTGATTATTGCGTTGCAAAATCCGCCCTCATCGGCTAGCCCCAAACGCAACAAGCATTTTTCCTTTTAGTAGAGAAAATACCAAAAACGTTTCAGTTATCGTTTGCGCCGAGCTTAGGGTGAAACTACTGCAAGATTTAAAACATGCTTTCATTGGACGTAATCGATTTTGTGGCCCTATACTTGAATAGTAAATTGGCCGCACTCGGATATTATCATATCCTCTGGCCACGTACGTACTCCTGCGAAACACACCAAGAAAATCGAAAAACAACGACAAACAAAGGCCGCCTGGAGTTACAAAACCACAGCACGTACCGCTATCAACCACACCTCTATTCCCCGGGGACCATAGTCAAAAAGAGCACATATTGGTACTGTAGTAGAAATAGGTAAAGATATACCGGTAGTTTGTTGGGTGTGAACCGTAGGTCCTGTTTACTATTTATGGGGTCCTGCGATAGAGCAAACACACACGCTTTCTCGGGTGTGTAATCATCAGTGTATCTACATCGTGCACACGGCAAGGGTCAGTGTAGACGCTCGGTGTAATTTGAAATCCGTGTGGCATACCTCAACAAAAAAAAGTGGTTTTTACGGGGAAATGTAGTAACTAGGACCTACGGCGGTGCAGACCAAAAACTGTACACTTGTCCTATTTGTACTCCAATATTTACTAGGGTCCACCGAAATGGACGACGAATCATACCAACGCTTGACTGAATCAGCGCTTAACCCGAACGAGACCCGCGCCTACCTCGCTCCGAGGACGAAATATCGACGTACCCAATGCTCACGTTTCAATCACACGCAAATCACCCACGGGAGACGACAACTCATATCTCGCCGATGTGATTGACAAGGACAACTCCATACAAACGGCGCTCGCTACCATTATATGTTCTATAATTTTGGACTATATTGTTCTCTTGATAGATGGCCTGCTGATCAGGGGAACGGCAAAATACAATATGTCGGAATTCGATAAATAGATGTGTTATCATTGACACTACTATGTAGTGCATTGTTCGTTGGTTATATCTAAGCCAATGGGTTTGTTCACATCCAGTTAATGTTGTCGTCACTACTACTGTGTTTCTGGGAGCAGTACGTAAAAACTCGACTTCAACATGATTTTGAGCCTGCGACACAAACAGGGCTACCCCCCACTGCAAAGCACGCACCCAATACCGCACACGCTTGCCTGAATGAGAATATACGAGTGTCGAATTCGCACGGAGGGAGACTCGGCCTTGATCACCGCGTTCACCCCGCCCCTGATCTTGATGGGGCTGCCGCTCTTCCCGTCTCTGTAGCTGTCCACGCGGTCGTGGTACGTCCCGTCCGCGAGGAAAATCGTGTCTCCAGCTTTGGCAATGGCCAGAGCCTCGGGCAGTGTGTAAATCTCGGTCTTGGAGCTAAACCCGGATGAGGATGTCCATTTCCCGCTCGGCGTAACCTTGTAGGTGGTAGTGGCGGCAGACAGATTGATTCGAGTAACAAACATCAGCGTTGCTTGTAAAAGAAGGGCCAGGGATGCTCTCGGTACCACCATGGTTGGTTTTGGCGTGTGGTTGTGGCTGTTGGTTTTCGCTTTGACTGGACACTGTCCAAACTTTGCGGGGGGGGGGGTGGTGGAGTCGCGGGGCTAACACGGGTAGAAAGCAAGAACGTCGGGATGTCCACAGGTCCGATGACAGATGCCCGAGGGATTTCGGTTGGCTTGTATATTGGCTTGTAATATGGAGTTGTTCAGATTAAAGCGCAGTGTTTGGCACGGGTGATGATGATCAGCGCAGTGGCGAGTGCCTGAATGTGGAATGGGCAGAGGGGGCGAAAGCGGTGATCGCACAGAGATGCTACAAGAAAGGCACAGCGTTGTCAATGATGGCCAGAGAGAGGGAGGTGCGTAAGAGGTTTGCTACATCGGCATTTCCATTTTTGAAGGTTTCGTGTAGATGTTGTCATAATTAATGACGGCCTGTCTATAAGGACGGAAGGGCCAGTTTTCTTATTGTTGCCGAAATTGTTTGTTACGTGGAGACGGTTGTTTGTTCCTGTGTCTACGTAGTAGGTACTACACACTGCTGAATGAGTGACACGACTCTACTGCAGCAGGAGTATAATGCAAGGAGGGTGAGGGGGGTGGTTATTTTTTCAAAATATGAATGTTGCATAAAAACACAATTCCTCTCACTTTGTATCCCCGAAGTTGCAAGGAACTGCTGCTTGTGTACCTATTGAAAATTACTTTTCGAAACGAAAAAATCGAATATGTCTCATACATGCTTGCGCCACCTAACACTTCCCATCTTAACGCACACGACATTATCTAATCTACCCTTCATGTAGACGCGTGCTACGATCAGAGGGTGGCGTATCTCCAGCCAACACGCTTCTGTCTCGCGACGATCCCCGCCCAGCTGATGATCCTCTTCACAATAAGGCATACTACTCAGTCTCGAAATACAAGCATCATTTAAACACCAAAACTCAATTGAAACGGTTTCTACATTTCGGAACAGGGTGATATGCCTTATTCAGTACCAAAGTAGGGCATGTCTTGTATCATTGAACACCCCAAGTTGCAGGTTTAAGTTGGTTGTCACATTGGTTTCAAATTTGTCTTTGTTTGGCGATAAGGTATTTGATTATGACGTAAACAAGTTGTTTGTTTCGAGGAGGCTGACTAGAGCGAAAGGGCGCATCGTACTACGCCTGCCATACAACCGGTCAACTCGTGCTGTGGGTAGATAACGGGTAGGCGAAAATGATGAATCGATGATTTTTACTGTATACATATATATGTATATTTATCCGGACGCTCTACGATCGGGGTCTTAGAACTATTGTTTCCCGAAATATATTTGTAACGGATACGTTTATTGGGTTTCTCGACTGACTCAGGAGCTAACCAGCATCGTTTGTTTTCACAGCCAGTCGTTTTCGTTGAAGATCATAGTCCGAGGTTTGCTCATTTATAGGGCCCAGGGCGTACGCTTGTATGGTCCCCTTCGATCAAGGTTTGAGAGAGATACAATACTAATGTGATTCAGCGGAGAGTCCCATGTACCCGAAGGCGCACGTCATCGTCTCAGTGAAAACTAGTAACTACGTATGCATTCAAAATAATCGTAGCTCAAGTCCTACTGCTTGTGGTGGAATGCATTTGAGTCCACATCCACACCTACCCACCCTAAATGAAAGCTAATTTGTATGTAGGGTGTGTCACAGGAGGGGCCGCGTGATGGATGCACTTTTGTCAATCAAGCAATATTCAGGTAGGATTGATAGTTGTAATGTGTGGATGATGGAATTTTGATATTTACGAGCTGCATATTGTCAGCAACAAAAAGGAATAATAATATTCCACTTGTGGGCCACCAGGTAGCACATCGATATAGTTCAGGAGACAGTATCCTGGTAACATACCTTTATAGTTCAGGAGACAATATCCAGCTACTGTACGTACACCTTCAAATTTCTCGATCACTCCAATTGAAATAAGACCAACTAACGGGAGCTGGTGCTCCTGTTCCATCGATGATATTCTCTTTGCTAAAAGTAGTATTTACCTCTCACGTACGTAGAAGGTATACAGCATAATAACTTATAGTGACGCACCTACAAGCCGCACACACACCCGCATGTGCATCAGATCTGGAGAACGGCCGGTTTCGAGGGCAAGGCTGGGCTGCATCTCTTATTACTTATACGTACCCCCAACACATTTCCGCCCTTACACCTTCGGAAATATACCGTGAGCTTCAGCATTAAATCTCCCCCACCGTATACAGCACTGGTACGATAGGGGGGGTACCCACATTTTCACTGCGGGGTTTGACTACTCGGACGAGTGGCTCCGAATCTAACAGAAAACTGGACGAAAAACATAGTTTGATCGCGTTACGTAACAAAACCTCCAATGGCGGTGTATATAGAAACAAAAAAAAGCTAAAACGAATATGAGCACAACGAAGTAAAGCAGTTACTCGGCCGAGTGTCTCTGTGGACGTGAAGAACAAGCACATATACATGACCCCCCTTACCGTAGCACCAGTCGGTACAGGTGCAACACGTTTAGACTAAGCTTTACAATCAAATGAACACCTACCGGTTAGAATGCTACCTCTTCTGTTACGATATACCAGAGTAAACAGGTCCTACGGTACGCACAATATATATATATATATTTAAGTATACATATATATATTCAAGTATACATATATATATATATTCCCTACTTCAAAACCAACTTTTGGTCCTATTTACTCTGGTCCTCCGTCATAGCGTAGTTGGTATAGGACTGGCGCATAAAACGTTAATATAGGACATACAGCGCGCACAAACACGCATATATATGTTTCCCCGTTTTTTACCGTCAACATTTGCTGCTACGAGTATATACTACGTATATATATGATAGGATGACGGTTGTTTTAGCACTGGCGCAGAGAACGTTGACGGTATAGGACAAACACTTATTTTCGAAGTCAGGCGTGTTTTGCTAGTTTGAGCTCCTCGCGTGAGGAGCTCAGAAAGTAAGCCACCACTATATGCCGTGGCATTCCTCAATAGCAACTAGCAGTTCGGAACTGCTGTTGTTGCTGATAGTTGCTTCCCGAAACATGTTTTACGGCATATACAAAAAGTGGTAGCCAAGCATTTTTGTTTTTCGTTGTGTAGAACTCATCTCAAACGCTCAAAACAGCTGCTGTCATTGACGAGGACTAGTTTCCGTGAAGGCATATGTTGCCTCAAATGTAGCGTATGCGAGATCTGCACAGTGAACAACACTCGGATCGAGTGTTCCCAAGCGGCTGATCGAAGTATCACACGCACCTTGCAAACGTGGGTTTGGACAAAATCTTCGATCTCACAACCGTTTCTTGTGAGTGTTTTTAATAATCTATGTATCAATATATGCATATTGTTGAGCTTGCCATCACATAACGTGTACAGTACCGGACACCTAATAAGAAACAGAAAATATGGTCCAGGCTCCATTTCATATTTAAGATAGGGTGTTCTCTACACTGATCTAACAATAACGACTCCCGAATTTCTTGTTTTACTGTAAATGCCAGCCTGGCTTTCGTATTAGCCTGTTTCTTATCACAGTAGGTGTTCAGTACTGTAACGCTTGTTTCGCTAAAAATAGGTGTACATTTATGAAGTACTCAGGTATGATTGATACGCACATGTGAATGATTTTATGACAAAAAGAGACTCTGCACAGTGCTACTTTAGGTTGGAAATATAATAAAAGTGATATATGGTATCTGGAATGTTTGAGCCACGAATTGCATGTTTTACAGCGCACTGGGCTCGAGCAGTTTGTTCAACGGCTGCTGTTTTTGGATGCCGCTTTCCGCCAAGTGTTTTCACCGCGACCATGTGTTTGACAAGATCACTACGAAATAGTCTGGAATTTTTCTCGGGTACTAAACAAATCGAAGTGCAGCTACAGTAGCTGTAGTTGAATAACCTGAGAGGAAGCTGATTCACCTCATCGTACTATATATAATACAGCGCATCATTTACAAGTAAACGTGTTTTATGTTCACGGATTCCTATCACTCGTCTCGAGAAAATGAGCGAGTATTGAATACTGTATGTTGTTAATGTTGGGCAGTAATCCCGAACATGTTTTACCTTGTCGTAAACAAATTACAGCAGTCGTAACGACATTTTTTAATGCAAAAACTATCGTCACGTGGGCTGAGCGTGCTTTGTGCTTCTCCGTACATTTCAAGTGTATGGACAAACCCCTTCTTCGAAGCCATTTACGAGTCGTATTCTCCCCTTTACAGTGTCAGGCGCTCCCGTGATGGTGCCTTTGACACGTTTTGACGGGCAGGTATGGCGACCTGGCTATTGACCAAGGGCGGCCATGTCTAATATGGGCGTGTGTAGCACTACGGGTGTGAACGTTCTACACGTGCTTGACGTACATGTGCCTTCACGGGCACACCTGCTATCCAACAAAGTACTACCGACCATGCGTCGTGCTGAAGATGTTTCAAACCACTTAGGTTTATGTCTGGAAAGGGTTGCCTTACTTTCGAATCCCCTAAGGGTGTCAAATACCTGCAGCTCGTTTTCCAAGCAGCTGGTTTTCGGCGTGAATGTTTAATCCGCTGCAACCACGGCAGTATTACTCCAGCGCGTTTTGATCCGTATAGAGGTTGTTTAAAGTTATATGAAGCTTAAAAAAACAATTCGTGGGTGTTTGTCTAATATATCGACCCAACGGTTGTTCACCGCAAATTGTTTCATAAGTGTGCTTCGTTCGAGTACTGCTGTGCGCACTACGGGAGAAGTGCATTCGAACGTTGTGTCCAAGGCTTGGATGTGGATTGACCAACATCCGGCTAGCACCGCACGTCTTGCGCAGTATAAACACATGTCGACTATAGAGGCACAGTGTTCGGCTAACGTTGGTAGCTGTGTTGTCCCACTTAAAGCCCCATCAATATGAAACATGAGACACGGAGAACACAATGCTCGTACCGTACCCAGTTGGTTTGAAAGTACCTGAATAATAACGACGAAACGGTTCATTTTGAGTCGCGAACAGGCGGAGTGGGGGCGGCGGGGGCAAGTAACGGTTTGCATTTCTATAGTCACTCTTTTGGCGATTTGATCGTCGACCATTCACCCCTTGCGACTCCAAAGAGGAGGGTAGGTATCTAGTGAAACCATGCAAACATACAGTAGTTCAAAACATAAATGGAAACAAACAATACGTTTCAGCTTCTAGAAATCGGACAATGATGGGCTGTTAACCCCTTAGACGCATCTTCTCGCCAGGTGCAACATGTCTGCTTGGTTGGTGAAAACCCAACGTGCTCCGTCCCGGCATTGTAGGGATGCGAGGGTCTATGGTCATACGACTCCCCCCCCCTATAAATATATGATATATTTATAGGTTGGGTTGGCGTCGGTTGGCAACGACGCTGTAAAACACGCCACTCGCTGCGTGGAGCTAGACAACCAGGGTGCCGTTTTTTTTTGTTATTTTTTTTGGCGGTCACCAAAGCTGGCGGTCGAGTAGATCATTTGTGCGGGGTGGAGAACCTTTGTTCCGCACAAGGGGAATGGTCGTATCACGTAGTGTTAATATGGTAAGGCTCCGCGAGGCAGTTACATAGTGAAACCCATTGCTGTCTCCGGAAGTGGCCACACCAGAAATTAAATTAACTCATTGAAACTGTCGTCCATATGCAAGTCCGCCTCAGAGGCGGTTCTTAGCAGGATGCAGCTCACCCTCCATGCGACTCGCCCAATACCTCACGGCGCTTCGCGCTTGGTGCAAGCAATGTCTGCCTGGTTGGTGAAAACCCAACGTGCTCCGTCCCGGCATTGTAGGGATGCGAGGGTCTATGGTCATATGACTACGGCCGTGCACGACATGAGTACCCCCCCCCCCCTCCCCGCGCCTGTACGCCGTCCTGATTTATGTGTCGACCACGAAATGAGAGAGCGTGTTTCTTTCTTCTCTTGTGACTTACAAATTACATATCTCCAGTGGAGTTTGGCTAGTGTCATGTATACGACATTCAATTTTCATCCGAAGTGTCGCTACTGTAATTTTACAAGTTTCGCATTTCCTCGGCAGTTTCCTAATTCTCGTATGGAATGGGTGGCACGACAGCCACTGTGGCCAACACAAGCGAATCAGTTTTTGGAGCCTGTGCAAGATCTGACAATCGTGCCAGGCTAGTTCGGTTGGATTGACCGGGAGTAGTTTGCCATTTTCCAAGGTTACGGTTGACACGCCCTATGTGCGAGACAAGAGACAAACGTGGTCCGAACGTTCCCATATTTATAACCCTGTTTCATCTTGAAAAGCCTAATAATCTATGCTTTTATCAATCGAAACTTCAACATTCAGTTCTATTTTTTCAATAGGTGGCAAACGTTTGTGGTGTCTGTTCGAAAGCACCGGTCTTTGAACGGATTTCCGGTCTTGCACTGTGGGAATGTCTTGCTGCCGCGCGAAGTAACAAATTACCGCCTGTCTGTCCGTAGCGAAGCATCTTATCAACGGGTTGGGCTTTGCTCGCTCGGAGTTTTGCACGGCGTACGAGCAACAGACATATTGACCGAAGGTCGCTGTACTCGGCACTCAGGGTGTAATCTTTGCTGCGTCATCAACGTTACGCCTGGGGCGGGTGAGGCAGTCATGTATGCCAGGCGGGATACCTCTCGTTGCGTTCAACACAATAACAGTATTGCAACCCCGAGCATTTTTAGGTAAACAAAAAACGTTCTTGTTACGTATTGTTGGATTGCTTGTAATGTGACGGAGGGCGTCTCAAGACTAGGTGGTCGAGTCGACGCGCGTAACCATTTCGCCAATAAATTTAAACGGCGTGGATATTTAAGATGGTATTTGCAATAACGCCCTATATGTCGAGCAGTCAATTAAAGGATGAATATTATCCGTAATCCAGAGCTTTCCTGCTCCCAACACTAGATACCCCTAGCTCAAACGCAATTGCCCAGTCCCCACTTTTGTATTTCGTCAGCGTTAGGGGCCCCTTCGATCGAAACAAACAATGGAGTAATTATGCCTTTTTTTTAATACCATCGTATATGTTTCGTCGTTTTTCCAGCAACAATGATATTTAGGGTGCAATACCCTCATTTCAACCCTGTTTAACCGACACGGGGTAGTTCTACTGTATTTCATGTACTTTGTCTCACTGCCAACCAACCTATACCTCGATCGTTACGGTCTCTAGGAGGTGTCGGCGGCCGCCGATCTGCAACGGAGGTCAGGCACTCGTCTGTTGCACGACGAAAGGAACCTGGTCGACGTCGAGAATTTTTCTCTCTCCGGAGTTCCTGGTTGGTATCTGCCCTCCACCGTGGCCGCACAGGAAGCGACACAAGGTCGAACTAGAGGCCCAAGTTCTCGCCCAATATGAGAAATAATATAATATCAGCAGCCTGATAAACTGACGCCTGCTACGATAGAGGTGCAGCACTACGTTGTTTCTGAGCTCCTCACATAAGGAGCGTCATACCCCACCGAAAAAAACGATTACGGAGGAAAATAAAAGTGCTGCTGGATGAGAAATCTCATGACCGAAGTATAGTTGGAAACATTATTCGTCACAAAAAGAAACGTCCGACGAATTTGGGTTAAGGAGCCCGATCGTTCCGAAAACGATTCAGCCAAAAAAAGGTATACCTCTACCGTAGCACACGTCAACTCCAATGATTATTATTCGTCTTTGGGTAGCAGAGGTATGGCGGATCGCCTTACATTAAGCGGCACGTTTCGGTGAGAATCATGCTTCGGATTGATCCCGCGCCTGACAGAAAAATGTTGCCCATTACCTACGCTCTTCAAAACACCTTTGAGAGAGCGGGTGTGGTCTATAGCACTGGGGAATGTTTTGTTTTTCAGTGGGGAGTCATGAAAGTAGAAAAATATACCTGAAGTAGTTTTGCAACTGAAACAATACAACGGATTTGGTTTGCCCTAGATAACCCTTTTTCAGTTTTAATAGCAGGGCACTATGAATCGTTCAGTGAAAACAATTGTTTCATCGGCGATGTACCCATATGTATATATATACGAGGCGCCTGAGTGTGAAACTAGGTATTTTGCGAATTTGTAGGACTATGTGCTGTTGGCCTGCATCTTCGACATCATCACTGAAACACCTCGCGAGTCATTTCTGGTCCCTCACAGCGATGGTTTGAGCACCATGCCCCCGCACTCACAACCGACGCACGCACTCATTCCATGATAAGCGTGCCTCGTGTTCGCGGGCTGTTGCTGATTTTCAGGACCGGTACAGTGCTTACTGCAAAAGAAGCGCAGTCAATATGTTGAGAATGATTGTTTTGCTCTTACTGGGCATCATATCTCTCCCCCTCAAACAACTCAACGTCGGTCTGTAGACCTTTGCTTATAACTGCACCCTGGCAATCTGAATAGACGCGTCCTACGATAGAGGTAGGTATACCTTTTTTTGGCTGAATCGTTTTCGGAACGATCGGGCTCCTTTAACCCAAATTCGTCGGACTTTCATTTTTGTGACGGATACTGTTTGAGGCGTACTTCAGTAATGATATTTCGCATCCGGCAGCACTTTATTTTCCCTCCGAAATCATTTTTTCGGTGAGGTATGACGCTCCTTAAGTGAGGAGCTCAGAAAAAACATGGTGCACCTCTATCGTAGCATGCGTCCACCATGCTTTGGTTTGTAAGGTTCGTCATCTCAGCATCTTTAAATATCACCCATAAGCAAATTTTGAAGTAACGCAAAAGGCTACCAGATGAACACCACCATGCCCCCACTAAAACAAATAATATATCTCAATACAAAAAGGAACGCACGGCGATTTTTGCTTATGGACCCCCCTCATCCAGAAACCATTACAGCCCTAACGTGCTCGCGCTATCCTTGAAGACGTCAACAGACTCACAAGCTGCTGTAGTAGATGATATCGAATTATCTGTCAAGCACTCTCCGCCAGGGCACGCCCAGCAAAAGAAGGTCGAAACGCGGCGGGCTTATAATTGCCACTGGATATAATTTTTTCCGATATCAAATACATCTACAGTACGTAGTGGTTAGAGTCACGAGGGTGAGGGGTGGATGAGGATCCTTCGTAGCCTTTAGGCAACCAATGCAACTGCAAGCGCGTGCAACAATAGAACTATCATATCTACGCTGACACGCTTCTTTTTAGCGCTCCTTGAACCCCGAACTCGTCCGAATAGAAATGTTGTGTTGCAATATTATTTGTTTCATACGTCTGCCATGATATCGCTCATCGTGCATCTCCGGGGACCATAGAAAATAGGACACACGGGGCACATGAATCCCTAGACAATACTCGGTTTTCACGAAAAAACATTGGTCTTTTTTAGTATGGTCCCGGGCAATGCCACTTTTACTTCCTCTTTGAAAATACGTTCTCAAGTGGGGTCAAAGTGCTCCCTCCGGCGAGCAGACTCAGAGAAAGAACGGTGCATCTCTGCGGTCGGAGATCCCTGCCCAGCCGAATGCATGGCCGTGCAGGGGTGCCCATCGACAAATACATGACACCCCGCTCCACTATTTCAAGACCAAGACGTGAAGTACACTAAACCAAAAGGCGCAGCAATATGATTATAAAACTTAACAGGCATGTATCGTTTCAAATTTTTGGTTTAGAAAGTTCTGCCCCATTACGTTGGCTTTTCATTACGACCTACCAGGCACATCACCCTTTCGGGGTTGTAGTGTGGTTTCGGTTGTTTTATCGTGCGCGCCTGGTATGTTTAGGGGTACTTCAACATCGTTTTCTATACAACGATTCTGAAATTAGATGTGGAGCTCCTCATCTTGTTGAGAGATTCTGATAAACTGCTCACCCCCGCCTCTACTGAAGGAAGGATTCATGTCGAACACTTAAACGGGGTCTCTTTGCCTGCGAAAACAGCTGTTCTACCTATATCTGGCCAGCGAATTTGATGCTTGACTATTACGGGGGACCATAGTAAACAGGACCTACGGTGTACACAAAAACCTATATGTATCCCTATTTTTACCAACAATATTTGGTCCTGTTTACTATAGCCCCCTGTAATAGTCAAGATGCCCTTCACAGCGCTGTACCAAGAACCTTGCAAGCGGCGGCAGCCTGATTAACGGGTGCTGTGATATGCGGGAGCAGGAGTCACCGGTTGTTTCCGACATTAAACTTGTCACACCGCAGGTGTAGCATGTTTTGTGATTTGGTGGTTTAGCCGTTTTCTGTCTTTTTTATATACGTAGCTACCATAGTTTCACGGCTGCAGTGTATCTCGTGTCGGTCTGGCGCATAGAAACCTGGCTGGGTCGCGAAAACTAACGCTGTTGAAGTAAACGTTTTAGCTCGTGAGGAGCTAATATATACAAAAACACCGAATCATAGCTGCGGGTTGGCTTTCATACAGTAGGTACTGTTGAGGTTCTTGCGTTCAACACCTTTCGCTCGGGCATCATCACGAAATACCGCGGACGTCCACCAGAGAGGACAATCTGATGTCAAACTCTTTTCATATCGTGGGGGGTCTCAGTACTAGAGGTAACTTCTCGCCTAAATTTATTGGCAAAATACATACTTGAGCTTCGTATGGCAGGGTGCGGAACAGGCGAAACATAGATTCTCTGGTGTACAGCACTCCCGAAGGAAAGAGCTACCCGTACCGCCCCCCCCTCCACACGCCTGCCCACACTTCAACCCACGCCCGCCCCTTCCCCAGCCTGCGCCGTCCCCAGTCTGCGCCGCTCCCAGACAGGGAGGTAGGCAGGCAGGCAGGCAGGCGGGCAACGTTTTCGTCGAGAAGCAACAAGGCTGCCTCTATCCAATCAGTCGCCCCTGCTTCTCCAACCACTTGCGCTTCAGCGTTTGTCATATAACGGGAGAAAATACCAGGTAGTAAATAGGACTTACGGCACACACAAAAACCTATATATATATATGTAAAGGTCCGTTTAACGATGGTATTTGACGAATGCTACGATAGAGGTGCACCGTGATGTTTCTGCCTTATAAGGGTGGTCACTTATTGTCACTTGAGGAGCTCCATACCTCACCCAAAAACCGATTTTGCAAAAAACCAAACGTTCTACGTACTTGACCAACAATCCCACGAGCTAGGTATACCATCGATATGATGGCAACACAAGAATTAAAGTCCGACGAATTTGGGTTAAGGAGCCCAACAATCATTCAGAAACAAAAACAGAAAAAGTGCTACCTCTATCGTAGGACGCGTCATTTCGTACAATTTCTGCCGCCCACTGTGATAGTCTCAACATGTCTACTCGCAACCCAGGAGAGTGTCCGGTGTGTCGAGTGTACAGCAGTAGTAGTATTTGTAGCATTGTTTTATCATCACGTGTCTGTCTTTTGGTGAACGATACAGCCCCATACGATACATACCAGTTATTTATACACAGTTACATGACTGAAAAAAAAAAGTAACCGTGTACCGTTGCTACCCCCCTCCATATAGGGGCATGGCACGAAAATGCTCCATCAATACACTGCCTTATACAGTAGTTTAAATGCCATCAGATACGTGATACGAAAGCATGCCACTGACTGTACCGTTATACACGTCTTATTTCAAATCATGTGCGATTGACATACTGTATGTACGCGCAGTGCCGCCGAAAACAATTACTAATCAATTTCTTGGTGTGCGCCACCCGCGAATGCAACTGGCAGCAGCAGCAGCAGCAGCAGCAGCGTCCCCTCGCTACTGCAGCCTTTGTGCCTGTGTGCCGCCGCAAAATAGTGAAGATAACGACAACGATATGCTTGTATCCAGATGCTAAAACGGATGGCATACTCATATAGACTCTACCGTTTCCTCCTGCTGTTTTGCTGCTGCTGCTGCTGCTGCTGCTGCCGCTGCTGCTGCTGCCGCTGCTGCTGCTGCTGCTTATAAGTGTATCACTTATTCAGGAGTATGAAAACACCATTGGAGCACACTGCAAGACATCTCGCGTGCTTCGCCCCCGACGCTTCTAGTTCGGGACACCCCCTCTAAGCTGCGACGCTAACACGACAACAACTACGCGTGCTGACGGCATCCTGAGCTACCTCTTCCTTTGCACAACTTCAACCAACGAAATCATACATTTCGTATCCACATCGATAGGGGGGCGTACCCATATTTTCACTACCGGGTTTTGCCCTCTCGAACGAGTGGCTCGGATTCTAAGTGAATATTGGGCCTGGACATTCTCGGTTGGCGTTGCGTAACAAAACCTCCAATGGCGGTAGATATAAAACAACAACAAAAACAAAAAAAACCAAGGCAACATGAGTATAACGCAGTGAATCAGTCACTCGGCCGAGTGGCTCTGTACAGGTGAAAACCAAGCACCTATACATGACCCCCCTACCGTAGCCCGCCCCATGGCGTTACGTAGCGTTAACCGGGGCTGTCCATCACTTTCGTAGATGTGGGTTTACATTAATGCTGGCAATTACGGCGTGATATTCACAAATTAACGTCCTTTTTGCTGAGAGTATTCGATGCCGCGGCGGGTGTAACTCCATGTGTTAATGACCTCCTATCACGAGAGGAGCTCAATATCGTACACAAAACGCAAGTGAAACTTCGACTTTACATATGTTCGGGCAGTCCGAACATACTTAATGCGCTGGTTTGACACGTACTGCGATAAATGGGGTCAGTGTTTAGGTGACACGTTTTCGTGACGACGGAGCACCTTAACCCCAAATTGTCGGAAAATATCTTTTTTGTCGTCTCGCAATTCGTTTCGCTGTGTACTGAGGGCCATGGGAGTGCTCATTTTATGACTTTTTGTTCCCTTCAAGGTCCGGTTTTGGTTGGGACTTGGTATTAGTATAGAGCTCCCGATGTGAGGAGTCTCAGAAAAACAATTGGGTGCACCTCTACTGTACCTTAGCACGCGTCCTTTCCAATCTCGATGAAACATCTACTGGATTCCAAATATTGATCATCCTAAACCAGTAGCCTAAGCAGGAAATGTTCTCGATTGACGACCCCAACCAGTAAGATGGGTATTAGGGCAAACATTTCTAGCCGTACACCGTGGGATTAGTCGCGACGCCACAGCGGCTATACTTGAAAGGCCGATACCGTGTAATAATGGCGCTTTTATTACATGAGCTCCTCGCGCGAGGCAACTCAATGTATCACCTCGAACCATGAACTTCGAATATGTTTGCTCGCGAAGCCCAACTAAGATTTATATCCGCTATCAATAGTCCTACAAACAAAAAACAATGAGTAAAATGACCGTACTTACCTGCGGTGGCTGCTCACTTGAGAAACTCCACTAGCCATAACATTTTAAGCCAAAAGTGCATTCCACTACTGCAATACCCTTCACCAGCATCAATCGGGACAATTACATGATACGATATGGGGGGGCGATGGTTTGCTGGAGCGTTTTGGTATTGACGGGGCTCCTAAATCCAAAACTCGTCGGGATTTCATTCTTGTCATATCGCAATAGTGTTCGTTGGATACTGAGAGCTATAGAAGTTTTTAATTTAATGGCACTTTTCCAACCCCTACTATATCAGTTGTTGTGTAAGGTACATAGCTTTTGCAAAAAGGAGTCTCCGACAAACAATCGGTGCACCTGTACCTGAACATGCATCGCCTATTCGCTCGACAATACTCATCTGAGATACCGGGTTCAACCTTGGCAGCTACAGCCTTTCTTGTAACTCCACCTCCGACGACGATGTGTCAAGTGACACTAACGGTTACTCCTTTTTCCGGGGAGACATATAGGTTTCAGCTTAGGGCATGTACTACGGAGGCGCCGTGCTCAAAGCTTGAGAGGAATATCGACTTGACAAGCCCTTTCAAACCTTTACGCAATAAAGGGTTGCGATACAAAATATTGCGCCAAGGCAATGCACGTTGCGAGTGCACTGGTGGAATTCTGACCAACGTGTTGTGCAACACTGGTTGGTTTTCAGAGGTAGTCAGTCGTGCTCCTTTTGTAAGCACAAATGTAGCTGTCAAACGATAGCACATCGGGTATGCCCCTCGTCCGCGAAAGCTCGCCTTGGCCATGTGTTGGTGATCACTCAAAACCTTTTGTTCGCTCTACGCCTACTACCCTGTTGCATACAAGTTTGCCCCCGTCACTGCTCCCGTGGCATTGCCTGTCGTTAGACGCGTGCTACGGTAGAGGTAGCACGTTTTCGCTGGATCGTTTTCTGAACGATCGGGCTCCTTAACCCAAATTCGTCGGAGTTTCATTCTTGTGACGAAATATGTTTCAGATTATCATTCGATCATGAGATTTCTCATCCGGCAGCCTCCAAAAGCATTCGTTCGGTGACGTATGACGCCCCTTAAGTAAGGAACTCGGAAAAAACATGGTGCACCTCTATCGTAGCATGCGTCGCTATTCGTTTAGCCCTTTGAAGGAGTTCAGAGCGGATTACAGTAGTGACGGTAAAAATATAATATGATCACATCAGCAACTTCGGTCTTGCGTGGGACATGAACGAACATATCCATATTACATAGGTTTCAAGCAACACTCCAACAAGTTGTACCGCATGGGTATGACACATAGCCCCAAGTTAGTTTTGCTGCGCGCTTTTTATACGCTCAAAGATACTTGCCAGGCAACATCGCATGGGGACATGTTGTTTTTGTCGTCACTTGTCTGCTGTACATGAAATGCACACACGCTCAACCAATTCACGGCCAGGCGTCTGACGATGCGACATGTTGTTTTTGTCGTCACTTGTCTGCTGTACATGAAATGCACACACGCCCAACCACTTCACGGCCAGGCGTCTGACGATGTACTAGTCAACGGGGGCGCGGGGGGGGGGGTATTGTGGTGGATCCAACACCTCCTGGTCGTGTCAATGGCCGATGTCCACTCCATTTTTAATGAGAGATAGCATCGCTCGTCAGAGTTGATCCCAGCCCCGCATTTCCGAACACCGCATTTCCACTTTTCGGTTCGCCCGTCGCGCCCGCAAACAAGAAACACGCACGACGTGCGATTATCTTGCTGAGCACCTACGGTGTCTCTGGTATTTGTCAGTACTAGCGCCTTGAAGTATTGGCGGGCTTACGAGTGTGTGGAGTTCCTCCTAGAGATTATCGAATGTCATTCTGGAAACAGGATAATCTAGCGTTCAAAACATATGCAATATCTGCGGGCCGGTCTCGAGAAGCACTGTGTCCTTTACTCCGAGAGAAATATTCGACCACCCTTATGCATGCGTACACCCACCTCGAACAAGTTCTGCGGTGCGTGACGTTAATCGTCCGGACACTTTGTGTTATTCCTCCTAGATAACTGAATATCCTTCTGGACACTGTGTACCCTCCATCGTTGAAACATGTCTGTCCTGCCTGCAGGTTTTAGACGCCTTGTGTGCGCTCCTCCGCAGAAAGATATTCGAATGCAAATTTCTCTTGACAACTGGTACGCCGTGCGTTGATAACATCTGCGATGCCTGACGATATCTAGAAACGTGATTCAGTGTGTTTTCATGGCAAGTCGGAGGTCTCTGGGACACCACGTGTAAGAGCGTTCAGTGTTGAGGATACTTGTGTGCCGGCCGGTGCCTTGAGCCTTAGATGTATCGCTCAGAGCGAAATGTGTGTAACCTTTTGAGACTGAGTACTTACGTCGGGTGTTGAAACCATGGGAAAGGCCTGCCGGCACCCGGACGCTTTGTGGTTGGCCTCCGAGAAATATTCGTCTATCCCTGCGGACTCTGAGGACATCCAGCCCCAAACGTGTATGCGATGCCTGCCCGTAGCAGCAGCCACGTGGCAGACGTGTGCTACGGTAGAGGTAGCACTTTTTGGCTGAATCGTTTTCTGAACGATCGGGCTCCTTAACCCAAATTCGTCGGACTTTCATGTTTGTGGTGAATCATGTTTCATAATATACTTCGGTCATGAGATTTCGCATCCGGCAGCCCTTTTGTTTTCCTCCAAACTCATTTATTCGGTGACGTATGACGCTCCTTAAGTGAGGAGCTCAGAAACAACATGGTGCATCTCTATCGTAGCATGCCTCGGCGTTCCTAATATTCAGTGTGACCTTTTTTTTCAGGACACTTGCTGTAGTCCATCTAACGTTGAACACGTGTTTTATGCGACGGGTGCCGGTACCGAACGTCTTCCGGTATTCCTTCGAGACACATTCGCAGAACAACCTGGACCCGGGACGCATGCTACGGTAGCCTGCATGCAGGTGGACCCTGGACGCATGCTATGGTAGAGGTGGGCCCTGTTTTTTCCTGAAGGTGGTCCCTTGAGGGGCTCTGTACCTCTCCTAAAGCAACTGAGTTTGGAGGAGACATAAAAGTGCTACCCGATGAACCTTCCTATGGTCTTCGTCTACAGCGAACAATACTGTATCACAATAAATGAAAGACCGACTAGATTCGGTTAGGGAGCTCCGTGATTGAGAACAAAACTGCCTCAACGTGCCACCTCTATCGCAGCACGCCTGTCCCTGGCCACATCCAGAGGATACATGCGATGGTTGTCGGTACGAATGCCTCCAGGTAAATTCGGTCACGTCCGGATACATCTTCGTGGCGTTGATAATACCGTCCGGGATCTTCCGGTACCGAGTTATTGTGCTTGCCATCCGAGAGAGTGATGTCAAGCTAGTTCTGGACACTGAATGCCCTCAGTGATGAGGAAATCGGCGACATATGTATGTACTACGCACTGGGTGGCACTCCTCAAGTAGTTTTTCATGTGTCAGGTCTAGACACTGGGATACCTGCCGGTCGATACCGAGATACTGTGTGGTTGTCCTCCGAGAAGGACGAGGAACTCGTTCTGGACACACCGCGCGTATATTATGTCTGCACAATGCCGGTCGCCCCGGTGGTCTAACTGCTAGCCACGAAGCCTGTACGGCCGGATATCGAGGGTACGATTCTTCCCATGGAGTTTGGTTTTCTCAAATGACACCGACTGTCGAGAGCGCATATTATAGCGTGGGTAAGAAAACTTCGACGAGAGTTGACGAGGGAAGAACGTGCTGAACACTTCTCGCGATAAAAATGCAAGGCAAGAACCGTAGTGGGGGAGGAGGGAGAGGAGCCTACTTTGTGACCCCGGATCTGAGTTACGACTAGGGAGGGAGAAAGACGGAAGTGCGAAGATAATGAATGGGATGGAAAACAAACAAAAAACACAAGTTCTTGACAACAGCCGTCGTAACTAATTGTGAAGATTTTCCTCGGCTATTATTATTCTGCACACTGGGTACATTCAGCTTTGAACATGTCTGCAGCATTCCTGCGACGCCTGCCTGAATACTGTCGTTCTGCGTCGAAAGGGTTCCGAATACAATAATATGCAGTGCGTACACGCTGCGTTGGTAATATCTGCAATGCCTGCCGATACCTAGAAACACCATGGTTACTCCTGCACGGGAAAACTCAGTATATTGGTAGCCACTAAGGCACAGATTCAGTGTTTACAATTCACGCGATGCCTGCGCGCATCTAGACGACATGCGGTATCCCCTCCCGAAGGCATTCGATTTTGTTTTGGAGACTCAGTACTGCCACAGGTTCAACCATCTACGATGGCCAACGCCAGACAGAAGCTTTGTGGGACTCCTACGTGAGAGGTTCGAGCATGACCGTGGGGTGGTGTGGGCATCCAGCGCTGAAAATATCTGAGAGGATAACTGCCCGTGAGACAATCTCTATATCATTCTTTGTATACATACTTGAATATATATCTTGCCACTTACGTCAGTACACCCAACGTTGCACACGTATGCGATGCCACCCGGTACCCGAAGCGTTCCGGTATCCCGTTGAGGGAGATTCGACAATCACGGAGGACACTGACAACGTCCAGCGTGTAAACATATCTAGGATGGCTGTCGGTAGGAATGCTCTTGGTGTAGTACGATCACCCTGGTTCTATCTACCGTTGATATTTTCTGCGATAACTCTCCGGTAGCAAGCAATTATGATGATCCTCCCAGAGAGAGACTCGAATGTCATTATGGACACTTAGTAAATCTAGCGTTAATATATCGATGATGCCTGTCTGCAGCAAACGTTGGGTGTTATTTTCCCTAGACAAAATCGAATGTCGTTATGGATACCGGGCAAATCCAGTGTTCAACACATGTTCATTGCCGGTACAAAGAAACCGTCTATTCCCCCCTTCCGAGAGATATACGCATACCGTTCTGGACATTGACTACACCGAGCGTCAATTGTGTCTGCAGTGCCTGACGGCAATCGTCGATATGTATTGTGGCGTGCCTCCTAGAGAGTCGAATATCATTCTGGACACTGGATACACCCAATGGTGAACATATCTGCGATGCCTGCCGGAATCAGACGCGTTTTGGTACTACTGTACTTCCAAAGAGATTACAATATGATTCTGGACAGTTTGTATGCGTTGGGTCGAGGATATTTGAGATGCCTGCCCGTGCCTACATTAGGAACGTTTTGGTTATTTTTGCGAACAACTGTGGGCCCTGAGTACACTCAGCGTTTGGGATTCCTGTGATCCCAGCCGGTACCTAGCCGATCGCTGGTGTCCCTCCGAGATATTGGAGTAAAGGTTTGGAGACTGCGTACACCGTGATTTGAGAACATCCGAGATGCCTGCTACAACACAGACGCATTGGATTACTCATGCCAGAGGTGATCGATGATCGCTCTAGACCACTGAGTATAGGCAGCGGTGGCAAAGTCGGGTGATTCCCGCCGGTACTTGCAGTCGACAATATATGGTGTCCCTCCGAGAAATGTTACTACATAAAGGTTTGGAGACTGCGTATATCGAGCGTTGAAGACGTCCGAGTTGCCTGCCGCTACCCACAAGCTTGGGGTTGCTCATACGAGAGAAGATTGATGCTCACTCTGCATCACCGAGTATAAGCAGCGGTGACAAATCCCTGTGATTCCCGCCGGTACCTACTCTATTCGATTACAGGTTTGGAGACGGCATATACCGAACGTTGCGGACATCCGTGATGCCTGCCTTTACCCAGCTGCTTTGTATCACTCATGCGACACAGGATAGATGGCCACTTTGGATCACTGAGTACAGCCGGTGGTGGCAAAGTTTGGGACGCCTGCACATAATAACAGAAGCGTTGCAGTACTCTCCCGGCACTACGTTCAATGTCATTCTGGGCACTGACCGTAATCTGGCAAAAAGAAAGTATCTGCGCTACCTGTCGGTGTCCAACGCTTGCTGGCATTCCTCGGCTAAACAGTCGAAAATCATTTTTGACTTATGCGATACTACACCCACCTTCGAACACGTATCCAATGGCTGCCGGTGACGGAAGCTCTGTGGTATTCCAATCTGGACACTGAGAGTACCTCCGGCATCGATTTTATCTGAGATGTCTACCAGTACGCATATGTTTCGTGGTGTCCCCCCTGGAGGAAAAGGGGTACCTTTGCCGGATACCGACCAAGTGATGGGTTGCAAACATGCGTGATGTCTGCTGGTACCAGATGCAGAACACATCCTGCGTTGCAAGGATAATAAGTGACGCTTCCGAATACCGGAAGCTTTGGAGTGGTCTACGAATATATATATATATATATATCAATCTGAACACTGAGATCACCCAGCGTTGAACGATAATGCTACGCCTTGCCGTACCAGACGGTTTGCAATCTTGGTGTTAAAGGGATCCTAACATTATTACAGGCACTGGGGTTGGTAATATTTGCGATACGCTTCTGGTACCAAAGTCGTGTATTGGTTGTCGGCGTACGTAGAGAGAATTTCCGGATATCGAATGTGAAGGCAATCGACTGTGTCTGTAGGTACCTGACGCTGAGGGGGTGTTCAACCGAGACCGAAGGTCGAACATACGTTTGGACACTGGGTACATTCAGCGTTCAACGAACGTGCGATTGCTACTGGAACGAACCAGTAGAATCGTCCGGGTTTTAAACGGAGAGGGATCAAAATTTCACTTTAAATTATCGCTTCACCCAATCGTTTATACCCATATCTGATGCCTGACGATGACTACCAAGGCACTTGGCGTATTTCCCCCTAAACGGCGAAATCAATTTAGGACTGAAAACACATACAACGGGAAATAGTGGCAGTTGTTTCCGCTGTCAAAAGCTTTGTGGCTACTTCTCCAAACTAGAGTCAAATATTACGCTTCCAACGGCTTGCCTTCGGGTTTGGATGGTACCTGCGATCCTGCCGCGGCCAGCAAACGTCCTGGCTTTAATTTGGGAGACGTTTGAATAACACAGTGGACACTGAGTACATTCGGCGTTAAGAACAACTGCGATACCTGCCGGCGCGAGAATCGTTCTCGTATTCCCCATATAGGTATGGTAACATCAACCTGGACACCGACAACGGTACCCATATGTTTTGCGGTGCTTATCCCAGAGAGTTTTGAACACCATTTCACAGTAGACACTGAGCACACAGAGGCGTGCTACGGTAAAGGTAGCACTTTTTGGCTGAATCGGTTTCCGAATGATCGGGCTCTCCTTAACCCAAATTCGTCGGATTTTGATTCTTGTGCCGTGGTATGTTTTTTCATACTAGACTCAGGTCATGGAATTGTTGATCGTGTAGCACTTTTATTTTCCCGAAAAACTATTTTTCGTCGAGGTATGGAGCTCCTTAAGTTAGGAGCCCAGAAATATCATGGTGCACCTCTCTATCGTAGCATGCGTCCACACAGCTATTGTTTCTTTAGGGATGGCTGATGGCACCCTACGCCTAGTAATATTCTGAGATATATTGAAGGATAGGATTTGATGGAAACCTGTGTAGTCGCCTCGTTTTGGTGGCAGCCTCTGTGAGCTCATGTGTTCATATGTTTGTGGTTTTCTCTTCGAACTTGACATGCGGTATTTTCATCCCCCAACAGCCCCCACCGTGCCTAGCAACCATGCGGTTTCGTTCTACAAACGGTGTACTAAATGAGTCTCTTGTGCGCAAACCCGAGTGAGAGCTTGAGACCGTGGAGACCGGTGTTCCACCCAGGGTGTAGTACAGACAATGTCGGTTTGAAACAGGTGCACCTAGAGGGAAAAACAAATATCGACGGCACTCATTTTGTTGGTGCCATTTGAAGTTTTGCGCCAAGGTGCATCCAAACGCGCCCTCACCACCGCCAGACTCCTTGCCATCGCGCAACAGCCTACACAAAACTGTATACCAGGTGTCACACTCGATATTTCGTTTCGGTGGGGTTTCAACCTGGTTAAGATGTTGAGGTGTGACTCGTCCCACGATAGGGGCGCCTCAGAATTTTCTGAGCTCCTCACAAGAGGGGCTCAATATCTCACCCGAAACATGGCTTCGGAAACATTCGTTCGCGCAATCTGACCAAACCTTCCAATGCGGTAGTCCAAAAACAAAATTACCAGTGAAATACCAATAGTATCTGGTTATTACTCAATGTGAGAAGCACAACCGGTAAGAAAGTATTGAGCCTAAAAGTGGTACCCCTACCGTGGGATTGCTCGTGTTCGAAGTATATGGTACCAACCAAGAGTATTGTGTCCCTTCATCCTTACATGACGACGCCACAGCTTCACAGTGGCAGCACCTACATGTTACATGTTCCGACACACCAACAGTGAGGAGTTCCAACGTCGGGTAACAATACCGTGCCTTTGGTGTCTAATGAATACAGAGCGTTAAAATCAGAATGCATGCTACGATATATAGGTGTATTATGGTTTTTCTGAGCTCCTCACTTAAGGAGAGTCATACCTCACCGAACAAATGATCTTGGGGGAAACGAAAAGTGCTGCCGGGTGATACATATCATGGCCGAAGTATACTCTCAAACAGGTTTCGTCACAAACATGAAAGTCCGACGAATTTGGTTTGAGGAGCCCGGTCGTTCAGAAAACCATCCAGCCAAACCGTGCTACCTCAACCGTAGCACGCGTCTCCCCTAGATTGGGTATCAGTCTGGCCTTCTGCGTCGCCACCATCCTCACCTCATGTGACGCCTCGATTGCTCGCCATTGTTGGGACACACATCGCAATAGGTTGACGCCGTTTCGTACAGACGGAGCTTTTAACCTCAGGCGCGTGTTTGCCTCAAGGAGGTCGCACCTAAGTGTTCTTAGGGCGTCGTTGCTTCGTTTTATCTATTCTGTTTTGTTATAGGTCTACTTCATTTAGAATGCTGGCCATTCTTATCTCTCTTCTTTCTAGCGTTATGTCAGATCCGAGGTGGCATAGTAGGCTCTGCACGTGCCTTGCAATTTTTGTCGCGATAAAGTTTCAGCACTTTCTTTCCTAGTCCAACCTTGAATAATCTTGCTCACCCACGCTACAAAAAGCATTTGTAATGATTGGTGTCATTCGAGAATAGGCTTGTCCATACGACGACCCGAAGTCCCGACGGTAAACGTCAGCTGTTCTTATGGCTCACGCGAGATCATCGGAGCGATCGTCTACGTTACCTCTAAATACGGTAGTTTAGGAGAACTCTAGTACAAGTGGAATCCGTTGAACAATATCAAAATCATATGTCGGTTCTTTATACAGCAATCAATACTGTTAAGAGCTATAAATGTTCCAACTCCAACACTACTGGGCGGAGAAGCCTCGTCGGTCATAAATAGTTCGGACAAATGCGTTCTAAAAGCATGCCCTATCGCGGCACCCTTTGTCGCTCGACAGCTAAGACCGGTACACAGTTCACCATGGTCTAAATACATCGCTTTGAAAGATGCACGGCTGCTCAGTTCAGGGTAACCGCCAAGGTTAGGTACACACGATTGTTTAAATCTTCCTATGCGAACCGAGGTGTTTTAAACGTCAAGTTAGAACATGTCGTAAGCAAAATATTTATTCGACAGACGATTTATGCCAGGAGGTTAGTTCATATCTGAGGTGGCTTCACCAGAGACAGGTGGTACAGTAGAGCTACTGACGGTTGGTACCAAACGCGTGGAGGTCGAAACCTCTACGGGAGGTCGGAACCTCTATGGCAGGAGCTGAAACACACTTTTGTTTGAGGCACAAATTACTATTGCTACGAAAAAGCTCCACTTCTGACGCGTGCTACGGTAGAGGTAGTACGTTTCGGCCGGATTATTTTCTGAACGATCCGGCTCCTTAACCCAAATTCGTCGGACGTTCATTTTTGTGACAAACAATGTTTCAGAATATACTTCGGCCACGAGATTTCGCATCCGGCAGCACTTTTATTTTCCTCCACAATCATTTGTTCGGTGAGGTATGACGCTCCTTAAGTGAGGAGCTCAGAAAAAAACATGGTGCACCTCTATCATAGCATGCGTCAGACAGAACCCTCTCACCCAACGTCGTCGCAAGGCCGTCTGTTGTGTTTTTGCGGATACTGTTTTTGTATAAGTAGGCGATGGGATTATTTATTGGGCTGCACACTTTCATATATGACGCATGCTGCGATAGAGGTGCACCGTGATTTTTCTGAGCTTATAACTTGAGGAGCTCCATACGTCGCCAAACCTTTTTTGTTTGAAGGAAGATAAAAAGTGCTACCGGATGAAACATTCCATGGCCTGAGTCTAGTATGAAACATATTACTACACAAGCATGAAACTCTGACGATTTTGGGTTAAGGAGCGTGATCATTCGGAACACGTTTCCGCCAAAATAAGGTATACCTTATACCTTTGTCGTAGCACGGCTCATATGTCAGTGTTTAGGCGTGGAAAACAACTCCTCGTACGATAAACCTCATCATCAAATGGTCCGCCTCTACATCAGCACGCTTCAAGTATATGGGACGCATACTTCTTTACGGGTGCAGCACCTAAATTATGGTGGGTGGTCACTTAACGAGCTCTGTATTCGACCCACACACCGAGTTGGGCTAGTAAGTTAGTACAAGGGCTACCCGATATAACAATCGCATGCCCTATTCATATATAGGTATACTACGAAATAAAATGTAACTCAATGACTGGTGGAATTACGACGACTTGGGTTTAAGGGGCCTCCTCCTTTCTTTAGCAACGTCTATCGTAGCACGTATCCGGGCAATATGTATGGGTGGAGCTGCAATTATCTGAGACCTCTATTCTTAGGGTTAGGGTATACACATGACGCATGCTTCGATAGAGGTGCGCCATGTTTTTTTTGCCTTCTAAGGGTGGTTACTTGAAGAGCTCTACACCTCATCCCCAAAGTGATCATTAAGGGAGGAAAGTACAAGTGCTAGCCGGTTGACAATCCCATCGCCGAAGCAAACGAGGAACACAATTTCAACAAAATAATGACACTTCGCCGATTTGGGTTAAGAAGTTCGAAATTTCAGAAACAAAATCCGCCGAAAAGCGATATCTCTATCGTAGCACGCATCACATGTCGTCCGTACATATGTTTAAACAAACGTTTACGTCTCACCCGACGAACATACCCTATACCCTCTATCTACACACAACAAACCACAAAACATAAGGCAAGCCTAGGCAGGGTAGATCGTATCCGTTGGAAACCTATTGGTCCAAACCTGGCGACAGCCCTTATCGCAGCACGCGCCGGGGGTCGTATTCCATTAAAAAAAAGCACATCGGTGGCCAATATGCTGTGGTTGAGGACACGTACTACGATTGGGGTAGCACGTTTCGGCTTAATATTTTCTTCTGAATAAAGTTCCTCCTTAGTCCCAAATCGTCGGAATTACCTTTTATGTTTTGAACACGCTATGCGCTGATTAGTGTGTGCATAGGCAGTGGGGGATCGTTTGTCGCGTTGAAATGTATGCCTGTCTGGGTGCGGTGTAGAGCCTGTATGGGCCTTAAGACGCACGCTACGATAGAGGTTTACCATTTTTTTCCTGAGCTCCTCACTTGAGGCGTGTAATACCTCACCAAAATTAATGCTTTGGAGGAAAAAACAAGTGCTGCCGGGTGCGAAATCTCATGACCGAAGTATAGTCTGAAACATTGTTCGTCACAAAAATGAATGTCCGACGAATTTGGGTTAAGGAGCGCGATCGTTCAGAAAACGATTCAGCCAGAAAGTGCTACCTCTACCGTAGCACGGGTCTTAATCGAGTGATTATCAAAACCACAGATATTAAAAAAATTGTTGCACCTCTGCTGTAGCAAGTCGATTCTGAAATACAAAAATATGAGCGGAGTGTCAACGCGGGCAGCGTCATAAGTGTCGTTCTTATATCCTGAAACGCCGCCGCCGCCGCCGCCGCTGCCGCTGCCGGCGGGCTACCGCCCAAGACGCCAGAAACGCCACATTCTCTCTCCGGGAGGACTTGTTCTAGCAGTGCTATCTCAGGATCATAGTGAGACGCATGCCACGATAGAAGTGGTGCGCCCTTTTTTTTCTGAGCTCCTTACTTGAGGAGCTCCATACGTCGCCGAAAAATAGGTTTTCGAGGAAAGTAAAAGTGCCACTGGATGACCAATTGAGTCTAGCATGAACTAAAATTACAGGACAAAACTCGAAGTCAGACGATTCTGGGTTAAGGAGCCCGACCATTCGTAAGTAAGTTTAGCCAATAAGTGCTCCCTTTCTCGTAGCACGCATCGTGAGACAGGCGCGCAAGCAGGGAAACGTCTCGTCTCGCGGGTGTTCTGTAGACGTGTCCCTCAGCGTTATTCATCTCTCTCTTCGTCGTTGATAAAATCAGCTTGATAAGTGGCCTAAAGGGGAGGCATGTTATCTTGTCGCCGGTATATGAGGCGTGCAACGATAGTCTTAGCATGTTTTATCTCCAATATTAGCTATTTGCCTCATCAAAAAGCTGATGATGACGCCATTACAACGGAACCTGCCACCCGAAGGAGACGCTACGCGCACGGGCATAGGTGCCCACGAAATGAAAGCGAATCATATTTAGGCGATGAGGCATGTCATGTTTGATAGTTCATGCGACGAGGAGAATCGGCAGTCATAAATGAACGTTTTAACCCACAGGTTTTGCGTCTCGCGTTACTCGTCTCACGTTAAGCGTGCGGCGAGGGGCTTTGAAACATTTTTTTTGGGTGATATACATATCCATAGAGTTCTTCAATGTGAGCAGCCTCAGAACGGTCGATGGACACCGCTATGGTGGCCTGCATTGCCACGACAACAGCTTTTTCCTGACGCGTGCTACGCTAAAGGTAGAAATTTTTGGCTGGGTTTGTTTCTGCAACTGTCGGGCGCCTTAGCCTAACGTCGTCGGTTTTTCCGTCTCGAGTTTTAATAGTTTTCATTGTAAAGTTAGTCCATAGCATTGTTAATCGGGAAGCACTTTTATTTCCCTCCAAACTCACTTTTTGGGTGAGGTGTCGAGCTCCCCCAGTCACCACTCCTCAGAAAGAACGTGGTGCACCTGCATGCAGGCTACCGTAGCATGCATCCCCTGGTGGAGGTGGTGATTTAGAGTGTGGTGGCTGTTGAGACAAGCAGCTCAAATATCACCACCAGGGACGTAACTGCGAACAATTGTCTTCGCCCCAACTCAACCAAACTTCTTGTGCGCCAGCTCGCAACCAAATATACTACTGTAGTGAAACTAACTGTATCATACTAAACATATATTTGCCCACTTGAGGAGCGCAACCGGCCAGACATAATCATCCAAAAACACTTTCAGCCCTTAGCCCTTTCCGCGGGGCTACAAGTAAATGTGTTCGATTATATATAGCGTTGATATTGATCGAAGGTGGAGACATTCGAAAAGCTGACGGATCGCTATGTTTTGTCAAAAGCGATTACATTCAAAAGCATGCTTCGCAAGGGGAGAGGGAAACACTCACCAGGTAAAATTTTGATAAACGCTCAACATCAAGAGGCGGTGTACACCTGATCCCCACGACGCTCTTTTTCAGGTAAGCTGGAATAGCTAGCTCGGTACCCCCCCCCACGTGGATAACGCATGGTTTATTTTTACGTTTTTCCTAACAAAATATAGGGTCACGTTTACATTCCTTTAGTTCAAGCCGCATACCTCCACCTGATCAAAGGACTGGCTGCCCCAGGCTGTTTAGTTAAAGTCTCAAGGTTTCAAGTGCTTTGTTCGCCACGGTATACGCCTTTGCTACGCCGCGAAAATACAATAGTTGTAAATCGAATCTTAAGTGAGGTACGGCGCCACTCGTCCGAGTGGCGGAAACGCCGTGCAGTGAACAGTTTCATCGTACCGTACTACGTCGTACCCCGAGCTTTGATATACAGTACCTGGCATGGGACGGTATTTTAGACAGTTACAAATCCTAAACGTTGGCATGTTTTCGTTCGTTTATATATGTAGGAATTAAAGCGAAGAACCTATGCTTATCGAGGAACGACGCTCTATACTAGTCGTAAACGAGCTTATTTACAACGCTAACATGACTGTACGCCGAACGTTTTACCCATCGTAGGATGATGCTAACTGCTGGTTTGAACTCTAGGTGTGAAACGTAGCAGCCCCCTCTGGAGAAGCCCGGCAGGGATAGATGGTAAGGCCTTAATGTACAGCACTTGACCAGGCCACGGTCCATTGTCATTTTTCGTTCGATGAGCACAATGTGTTTATTCGTCGGGGCCGCACGTATGTGTCGACAGCGTAGCTTTGGTCGAGACTGCGATGGAAAATACGTACAGATACGATGCTAAGCAGCTACTCGATAGATGAGGTGATGAATGCTACGATAGGGGTGCACCGTGTTTTGTCTGAGCTCCTCGCCTAAGGAGCTACATACCTCACCGGAGGAAAACCGATTTAGGAGGAAAATATAAGTGCCACCCGGTCAAACATCCCATGAGCTAGGTGTACAATGGAAAATGTGGCAATAACAAAATGCAAGTCCGACGATTTTGGGTTAAGGAGCCCGATCATTCAGAAAATAGTTCAGCGAAAAACGCCTCCTCTACCTCTATCGAAGCACGCGTCAGGTACAAGTGCGTTTCGAGTTTCAAGAGGGTTTTGCGTTCGTCAGTAGGCTTGGGATTTACTTCTTGCTGTCGTCTACAGTGTTGTTTGTTAGACGTGCCTCGACATTGACACGCGCAGCACATCATCGGATGGCCATTAAAACCTAAGTACATGCTATAAAATAATAACGTAGTCGTGTTTTGGGTGCGGTATGGATTTCCTAGTGTAAGTAACCATGAAGATGAGTTCGCGACTCTGCAACCGAACTTCCGGGAGCTTGTTGTGTGATTCCCTATTAGTAGATAGCATGTCGAGCTTACTCCCGCACATGCACGAAACGGACCCGCCAAGGATTAAAACCATCTATGTTCCCTTCAGGTCTTTGATTCATGCTGTGAGACCATGTTTTAATAGCCTTGAGCAGAGGCCAATACATACTAATACAGCAGGATTAATACCGCAAGTAAAATTATTGCATAAGAAACGCGCTCGCCAGTTAGAAAAGTTTCGGAATGTAGTTGTTTTGGCGTCTTCCAAATCGTGAGGCGTAGGTTCTTAACGGGACATTTATGATTGATAATGTATCATCAAAACTTCCCTCGGCCGATGAACTGCACATGTTCCATCCCGACTTGAATCGGATATCTTCGATTACTGTTGTAATGGACCAGTCTCCCTGGAATCTCTCTGGACCGATAGGCCTTCCACTTTCTTATACGAGGACTGATGAATGTGCGAAGGACGTCAACATGTGTCTAGGAACCCTGTTAAGAATATGGGCAAATTGAAAAACAAAAAATATCAGGCTGTTATTTGAAGGAAATAAGAAACTCGGGAGCGATGCCTTACTCAGGGTTAGTTGTGTAGAGAGCGATAACTGATAAATACGAAATACAGCCTAACAATACGAAGTGTTACATCCTGGAGCAACAGGTGCCTGGTGTTTGTGATGGAGTTTATGTCTCCGACATCTGGGTCTTGGGGTTTGTTTTGGGACTGTTGCATCCACAGACACCATGAAAACCGATAAATTGCTTGTTGCCGCTGCGGTCCTTACAAATACCACCGTTGGTGACATTTTTTACATGTGCGCTGTGGATCCCCGACGCGGCCTCACGGCTTCTTAGTGTATCGCGACAACGAAACGATCACAACCCGTTTACGGTGAGGTACCAGGAATATTAGTACTGTACTGAACATTTAGCAACCTCGGTATGGGTTTACACTACGACGCCTGCCGCACCCTTCACTCGCTCCGCACTTGTGCAGCTCGATAGATAGACCAGCGAGCAAGCGAGATATCAGATGGACGTTTGTATTCTACGCCTGCTACACAATCCCGTAGTTCCGGAGGTTTGAAGGGACATACTGCTGTAAAGAGCGTTGGGTTCGCAGGATATTTAGGTCGTTGTTTAGCGCTCGCGTTCCCAATAACTATAAGGATGCTAAATTCATACCCATGTTTCTTTTTCTATTTAGGTAAGGTTGTCGGCCAGGTCGACCTGAAACCACCTTGTCTAGTGTTGGCAACTTTCCCGGTTCCTGCAAATCCTAACGCCACTGTAAGAACTCAACGGTCCCTCGGTTAATGATCCCTGCCAAAACCAAAACATGCTTGGCTTCAAAAGTTCAAGGACAACACACAGCATTAAACCTGACATGTGACTACGGGAATATCAGCGTGCGGTTGTCTTCACAGGGTACAATAGACCTGTAGATTTGAGAAGAAGGGTCGCCACAACCAGAAACGATTAGGGCTCAAATAGGTTGTTTCGGGCGTGTGGCATACGTAGCTGCGAGGACATTCGAACAGCGTGCACAGCAGTAGCTTGGGGGTCTATGTGTTGTTTTGAGGCACAACTGCGAGTCTTGTTGTAAGGTACAGGTATTCATAAATCGTTGCGATACGCTGCAAAGCATACCGGTACATTTCCCACTACTTGTCAGATCACGCGACCTATACCTTACACATGAAATGTTTTTTTTTAATACTAGGATCACTCTGCACGAGTAGTAGAATAGTGATTAGGTATTTTAAATACACTACCGGCCCTCTCATAAGAACGTGCCCCACGATAAACTCAGCCTAAACATTACAGGGAAAATAAGAAAGTCGACGGATAATATACTGAAGCTAGTGTGGGACACACCCCTTTCTCGAGGAAGAAAGTCAGCCTAAGCCCGATTTCTGGTTTCTTATGAGCGAGCCGGTACTGTACCTGGTGGTATGCTTTCCTGTTGAATCATATTATTTTGATGCTATGACACCCGGCGAAGCCAGATAGTACATTCACCGACTTTAAGAGGGTACAGCACATACTAACTCAAGGCAATACCCATGGCGCGCACACCATACGAAAGGTCGCCTACCTCATCGGATACTTTTGACCTGGGCCTGTACGCCGTAATTTTGTTTTTGTTTTCAACTGTTGTCGCGAAACACCTAGAACAGATTATGTATGTTGGACACCGGGGCATATCAGTCCGTCTCTGACCATGTTGCGTTTATATCATAGGCTGCCGTTACAAAATGCGAAATCAGTCACCTACGTCAATAAAGACAACTCTGTCAGGGTGCCAGAGTGGAAATTGACGATGACAACCTTACGAATACTACAGTACATCAACGGCCACTGCGTGGTTGGTTTAACAGCACAAAACTATTGAAGGGATCACACGGCACGAGCGCAACATGAACCACGCCGAGTTGCTGTGGTACCTATACACCAGGTACACTGTATTGTGCATACGTGCTTCGATAGACGTACCACGCTTTAACAGAAACCTTTTCTGAAGGATCAAGCTCATTAACAAAAACAAATGGTCGGGCTTCCAGTCTTCTTGTCTTGCAAATATGTTTTTCATGATTACTTAGGCCATTACATTGTTTATATCGGGTGAAGCACTTCTATTTTCGTCTCACATGTGGTAGTTTGAGAGAGGACGCGTGCTAGCATAGAGGTAGCACTTTTTGACGGGGCTCCTTAACCCAAACTCGTCTCAAGTTCACGCTTGAGTCGCACATTTTTCCGTTTTATACTTAAGGGCCACATTATTGTTCATCGGGTAGTACTCTTACTTTAACCTAAAACCTTTTTTTCGGGTGAGGTTTGGAGCTCCTCACGTGGCCACCCTCAGCGACGAAGCATATGGCCCAGCCTGATGCTACGGTAGGCGGGGGGTCGTGTATAGGTGCTTATTTTTTCATCTGCACAGAGCCACTTGGTCGAGTGACTGATTTACTGGGTTGTACTCGTATCCTTTTTTTATTGTGTTACCATGTTCTATATGCACCGCGCCATTAGAGGCTTTGTTACACAAACGCCAACAAACTATGTTTAGGTCTATTTATCAGTTTGAATCGGAGCCAAACGTTCGAGTGGCCAAAACCCGGTAGTGACCGTGTGGGTACCCCCCCCTTATCGTAGCAGCAGTCCCCACCTCTACCGCGTCATTCGTCACTAGATGTAGTTAACTTTGGTCGCTATCTCTGGACTCCCATAGTTTTTATTCGGTGTTCAGATTTAGCCACCGTTCCATACTCAATTCGAACCCGCGGGCACGTTGGTCTCTGGTGGGACCTAAACGAGAGGCGTAAGCGCCTGTTCGCTACAACCTTTACGCTACTTGGGCGAGCCGCATTACACCTCACTCAAACTTCGAACAAGTTGAGCAATTGCGAGGGTTGGGGTGGTGAACGACTGTCTAACCTCCTCCCATGTTAGTAACTCAATATGTCACCCGAAACATGGAATTCGAAAATAAATGTTCGAGAAGCCCCACCACGGTTTCTTTGCCCTAGCCCTGAAAACAAAACAAAAAAGGAAAAGGGTCTAGCCCTGAAGTACATATAAAAGGAAAAGGGTCGTTTAAACCCGTTGTATTTCAGTTGAGGTGCTCCGCTGGTCAGGAGCTTTTGAGCTTAAAGTGGAATATCTGCTGTTTAATAGGTTATTTTCAAAGTGCCGTTGTCGTGGAGTCACTGACATTCGCATGACGGCACACGTATCGCGAAAACATATTGTACAACACACAGCTAAAAACGGACATACTCGCTCGACGGAGTGGCTGTGATCCCCTGATTAAATATGTCTTGGAAATACACGATACCGTAGCACCAGTCGTTTGGACAGTAAGGGGTGTTTCCAGTGTGTATGTAGGCGTCGTATACCGGGTAACCGCGGTGGCATTATGCCATCAGACGTGTTCGGGGATATGCCGCCGAAATATATGTGTTGTTCATGCCGTCATACAATGAATCATTGACTGCTGATACGAGCATTTCCCGGATTTGTACGGACTGTGAGCGAACTGAACTGCTTCACGCTGCCGTCAGCACTGGACCTTGGCTGTTCATGGTTCTTGAAGACGTGGTAATATGCGTATGCAAATCAACGCTAGAGGGCGATCCTGTTCCTACCCGTACGCGTTTCAGCAGGCGTTTTGATAGGGGCGAGCTCGAACTTCTTGTGAGAGTACCGGCGCCAGCATATGATCGGGCATGTTCACATATCGAACGTGTTGTTTGCTGTTTCAGAGCCTTCGCCAGCCAGGCCGGAACGTTTCTTTAGTCTCGTTACATTCGTGTGCGTTCACTCGACACACGAATTTCGTTATGAAACGTTTGACATTACGGGGCGTCAACGTACGCACAAAGACGATGCTTAGATTAAATATACCAGGGTGGGGGGGACGCTTTATCCACATGTTTGTTTGATTTGATTTTTGGACGATACAGAACGAGGTAGAACTACATTGGATTTCCATGGTAGGAAATGAAGGGGAGTGAACATCTACCAACAACATCTACCAATATTGTGCAGCTTCTGAAACCCCTTTAACCAAGATCTACGAATTCGACAAATAGATGACGTGGCAGCTAGTTTGTTTTTTTATGGGCATGCCACGAATGACAAATAATTAGCAGCCCGCCCTCTCCGGCGCGCGCCGCGAATCTCAGATACCTTAGGCTAGTGTATTGAGTAGGTATCCACCTAATCGTAGGCCTACAGAGTTTGTGTGCAGAGGTTCCTCGCATCCAAAGCCAACGTCCTGCTTCGGAAATGGGGTTGTTTAGGTAAACCTGACACATCCCACTGTAGGGGCGCAGCAGAATTTTCTGAGCTCCTTACATGAGGAGCTCAATACCCCACCCGAAACATGACTTCGAGAACATTCGTTCGCGCAACCCGACCAAACCGTTTAATGCAGTTGTCCAAAATAAAAAATACCAATAGAATAATAGGAGTATCCGGTGGTTACTTACGTAAGGAGCTAAACCGGTCAGAACATATTCAGCCAAAAGGTGGTACCCCTACCGTGGGATATTGGAACAGCATTAGCTTAGTCCCGTAAAGACGACGAGATCGTTTGGAACGACTGATGGAGCGAGGGCCGAGCGAAGCAAGCATACGAGGTTGGCATCTTTGCCGTATTTCGTGAAGTATGTGGCTGATTCGCGACCGGAGAGGGAATGTTATATTGGGCGCCACGCGATGAACGAGTGAGTTCATCGCTTGTAGAGACAATATCAAAGAGCACAACATATTGTATTATTAGAATTGCCGTCGTTCCTTTCCTTAGACGGGCAGGCTCATCATATCTTGGCCCAACGTTCTTATCAATATGACGCCCACTAACGAGACGGAGTCCATCTGTCAAGAACCATGTGAAATGCTGTTTTTATTTTCAGAATTTGTATACGGTAGTATACACTGGCGGTTACGTTTCACGACGATTGGCGAGATTGAGCCACTGATTTACCTGCGTTCCTTGACCCCGTTACACGATGTACTATCCATACCACCAGTGTTTCGTGGTTTTGATAACATACAGTTTTCCTAGACTACTGCGGAAGTATGTCTTTACACGATAAATAACCAGAGAATAAATGATTGTCCTGAGGTGTCGAAACTATTAGTTAAACAATATACGTCGAAGAACACCAGCAAACATTATCGGTACGCGTTATGTGTTACTGTAATGCTTTTGCAGTCGAGACTTTCGGGCTGAGAGTTTTAAATATTTACATGATAAAAATTACAGCAAATCATGTGCGCTCAGCGAAACGAGCTTCTCCGACTCAAGTAATATCCTGCACTCAACGTTGCCATAAAAACAGTCGTCGTACGTTAGCTAAATAACATATTTATAGCTATCCGTACGTACAATTGTAAAAAAAGTTTTTAAATACCCGTTCCGGCGCTATACAACGGAGTTGTGCCATATTAGATGGAGATGTCTTGTGGCTGGCCACACTCTAGGCTTTGAATGACCTCGATTACACGTACCACACGTATGCCATGACAGACGCAGAATCAGTCACACGAGTTAGTCTAAGGCGAACAATAGTGTATAACCACATCTCCTCCATTTACGGAGTGAGTAGCTTCGTTCTTTGCCAAGGCTGCTGCTTTTTAATTACTTATACGTTTCATGCAAGCAAATCCAGAAGTGATGCCAATGCCTGGAAGGGCCTCTGGATAAGCGATGCCAATGCCAAATAAAGTGACCTCTCTAACATACATATATATATGTATTTATTTATATATACACCATGGACCCACCAAATATATATAACAAAAAGCGATACGTATCGCTTGTATTTTACTGTAATAATCCTTGCCGCTCGACAATGCGGACGCATGCTACCGTAGAGGTGCAATATGAATTTCCGGGGGGTGGTCGCTTGAGAAGCTCTACGTAAACCTCACCCAAAACACTGATTTAGGAGGGAAAAACAAAAGTTCTACCTGATGAATAACCTCATGGTCCAAGTACAAAAAAATAAACAAACACATTGCGTCACAAGCAGAAATGAAATTCCGCCGATTTTGCGTTAAGGGCCCGTTTTAACGAAGAAGAAAAAAAAACAATTTGAAAAAAACGAAAAAACAAATCCGCTTTTCATTGGTCAACACACGCACCAGCACCAAATATTATGATCTTCATACTATTTGGTGCTGGTGCGTGTGTTGACCAATGAAAAGCGATTTTTTTTTTTTTTTTTTCCAAATTGAATTTATTTTACACTCGTTAATTCGGGCCTTAATGAACCCCACAGTTCAGAAACAAAATTAGCCAAAAAGTGCCACTGGGACCTCTATCGTAGCACGCCTCTGCGTAGAATGAGCTTCCACCTTGACCACTCCAAAACATTCTACCCCGAAAGAAGACAACCAATATTAGCTTTATCATTATTACCCCACTTCCCTGCGCGATACGTATAGAAGCAGCAGCAGCAGCAGGAGGAGCGTCAGCATAAGCATCAACAGCAGCAGCAGCAGCTGCAGCAGCGCGTAAAACTCTCGAGGGTAGTAGTAGCCGTCCCTATTACCCTACCCCCCTGGTAACCCCCGCCTCCTCCCCCAAAATCGGACGGCCGTGGTGGTGGCGGCGGCGGCGGTGGCGGCGGTGAACACGTTCTCTCCCTCGGCCCCGGGTTTTGTTACTCCCTTTTGCCAAACTTCGGGCTTGGGCTCGCATCTCCCACATGGGCTGTCCTTACTCTTCCGTTCCCGTCAACGCGCACTGCTAATTATATTTTAAACCTCAAGTTTCACCCAAGCTCCATTCTCACGCCGCTGGAGGGGGTCTTTCACGCGCGCCCACACACACTGCTCATTTTTGTTCTACTGGCGGCGGTCCTATCGCTGGAATGGCGACCTGTCTGTGTGGTTGCCAATATCAAATATATATATATATATATGTTGGGCGTGCTTCTATCGTGAGCAACGCATGAAACATAGTTGTGACATCAATAAGCGGTGGGCAGCATCGATCATAAGGGTACGATACAGTCTTACTGGATTACACTAGTATATTGCCTTTCTAACGAGATACTCGTGGCTATTTATAGACCAAATGCGTACGTATGTACCATTGTTTTTCAATTTTCTTCCAGGCAGTCAATACAAAAAGTAAAAACACACCTCTATTGGGGTTTGTATATCACTTCCACTCAGTAAAAAACTATTTTTGCGCTACAGGCCCGTACAAGAGAGGGGATGCACTACATTTGAGATATTGAGAGGCGCGTGGACACGTCGGTATTTGCCACTAGTTTTCTATAATCTCCTACATCTCGAGACTGCCAACACTAGTTTGCGCTTCTATTGGTGTCCTCGGGGGCGATCGACATCTGCCAGAAACCACTGCAGTACTGATTCAGCATAATGTTTAACCGTGAAGGAAGCACCCCTGTTAAGTTAAGATATATTGCCGTGAATGATGGTACCATTCTCATCCGAAAGCCACTTTGTCAAAATTCGAGCGAACATCGGCTTGCAGAGAGGGTACTTTTCGCACCGCCAGTGTATTGATGAGTGCTGACCGCGATTGCCCCTACGTTAGTCTGTACAGTAGATAGCGCCTTTGAAGAGACCCCTGAATAATGAAAAATGTCACATAGGGAACGTAATAATTTTACGCAACAATGGTTCCAATTTCTCTCTTTAAAGGGCCGGTACCGACTTTAATCAAGTCCCTTGGTGTATATGAACCTCCGATGCTGAACGCATTAGGGTCGCATAAAACGGACAAACCTACTGCATAATGAACTGTTCACCAAAACGAGGGTCTGGCGCTCGCTATGGGCGAGCTCGTATCGGTGTGCCCATACGTTACCCTCGCGGGTGAAATGCGTCCGGATATTTATCACGCAACCATAGTAAATAGAACCTACAGTAATATTAATATTTATAGTACAAAATACAAAAGTGTGTAACGTGGAACCTACAGTATATAATGTGGCCTTCAACTAACAGGCGTTTACACAACAACACTGTTGAGTGGACATATACAAATATCGAGCACCCCCCGCATAATGCCGTCTTCGAAGCTATATGTAGGCGTTGCATGGACAAGTTTATCTATACCAGGAGCAACGCTCGTTTGCACGTTATTCGTAAGACAAAGTGTGATTTGTTGTTGCATTTGTCACGCGAACACAATTAGGCGCAACGCAAGGTCTAACACCAATCGTAATGTTCCACTTTGCAGTGCCCGTACTGCAATGACATATATCGTTAGAGTTCGTAGCTATACTGAGGCACCGTAGCTTCTTGTTTGATGGTGTCATGCACGGTTGATATTTCATGGGGTTAGGCTTGCTGACCTACGAGTAGTGGCACAGCACGGTCACACATATAGAGATGGCTTTATCTGCACGACAAAGCGTTTCACATTTAGACCTTCATGGATCGTATATGAAAGTCGCCGGGCCCTATAGGGACGACCCCTCGACGAGGGAAGACGTGTTTGGAGTGGCCTCTCAACTTCCTTCATCCTGTTTCATTCCGGTCTTATGGGCCCTGGCGCACAGTATCTTTATAAATTACCATTTTCCTGATAAGGACGGGCGTACCGTTTCCCGCTTGGAAAACGCTTCATATATAGACAGCAAGAAAACAACTATCGTTATGTCTTATACAGGGGCCAAATGTGGAGATCAGACCCACGTTCATGCCCTACTCTTATTGTTATCCCCTATTCTGCAGCCTGTCACACCCGCCCTTTCCAGGACACTTACGGTTCTTTTAAATGGCCGGATTCACTTTAAAGGATCTACAAGATCGTAAAAAAACATGACTGCGGTCGATGGTAGGACGTTAGGAATCAATAGAAATCCCCGACACTCTGTACTATAGGCAGCAGTGTCTTCCACTGGGAGTTACCTGCTGTATTGGAGACTTAAGGTCATGGTAAAAGGGTGCCACCTATTAGAGACGCAATATATTTTCGAAAGGAGTAATGTACTGAAATAGAGACCTCTTGATACCGCGTTAAACGGGGTCCCGCTCTGCACGGATACCTCACACCATATTACAGTGAGCCCCGTACGTAATGGAACGGGGATACTGTCATGTCGTACTAAAAATGCCCACCTCCCTGGATTAGAGACTTCGTGCCGTATAAGCAGGGGTCACCTACCGTGGGGGAGACCCCGCGATGAAATTCAAATTAATCACCAACTGGAATATATGTCTCAGGCAGCCAGCCTACTACGGTAATAGAGACACCGTGACACTTTTCTAGCGGGGGCAATCTACGGTACTAGAGACCTCACCCTACCGTATAATGGGGGGTCTTCTACTCCAAAGGAAACGGCGCTTGCAATCGAACAAAAAAAGGAAAACATCCGTAAAATGGACCATATTAAAAACATAAAGTACAAGGGGGGATACCTACTGCGATGGTGGAGCCCTGACGCCATATGGAAAGGGACCACCGACCGTGATACCTACTATAAATAGAGACCTTGTTGAAAGGGCAACACTCTGTAATAAATACCTCACACCAACCGATAAAACGGGCCACCTGCTGTACTGCTGTTGTATATACACTGTGCCGTATTACAAGGGGCCACCAGGTCAAACGGGGGCCCTATGTTGTGAAAAAAGGGCCGATGCATTATAATGGAGATCTGATCACTAATTACTAACCCCTTAATAACTGGTCCACATATTTTGGGACAAAATACTTGGAATTAGTGAAGGGTTTCCTTTTGTTTTGTCTGACTGGCTTCAGACAACCTGATGTTGTAGACACCTGCTTCCATTACTGTAAGGTGGATTTCTGCTGGAGTAGGTATCTCTCTCATGAAATCTCTGAACGAAAAATTACCGACGGTGTCACGTCCATCATGGCCCCATCGTATAGCATAGGCCAAAGGGGCCATTTTCGCACCTCTACAACTCCCACGTCAACCCCGTCTGTATTTGGTTCGGTGTAGGGTACTTTATCGAACGTACATCGAAACCTTCGAGGTTTATCGCATCGATCATGCTCTTCCCTTTCATCCCCAGGCATGTCTGCGTATTTTTTTATTACTATGCCGATACTGAGTGGGAGTCTTCATGTATCAAATATCGAAATCGTAAACATTTCGTTGTTTTTTCTTCTTGATTTCGATATCGTATCGTATCCCTAATCGATTGTCGTTCGATAACTAACTCTAAATGATACACGCCCATTTAACCGTTAGGTATTTCCAGGCAGTATGCACTGTGTCGGGCTACACCCCGTCACGACAACGCAGACAACCACCGCCACTCACAGACCCAAGATATAATACGCGACCCAAAACGTATGACTAGCACCACGCTTACGGTCCTGGGCAAGACGCACGACAGGCCAGTCTCGCCCCTCGAACCAGTCCACTCAGCGTGAAGCCATAATCTCGGTCGGAGAATATCTGGCTGTGTCGTTGCTGCTCTTTCTTTTCGGACGTGTTTTTGTCCGCACCGCCGATCTCCTCCCTACCCCACCCATCTTGAAGACGCGAGCGGTGACTCAGCATGCTGAAAACCCCCTCCACGCCGCTGCATCAGCTGCTGCGGTTGCTGCTGCCGTCATTGCTCCTGTTCAACACACGGTTACACCAGGCTAGGGCCGACACTCTGAGAGTATCGCCGACAGGGGAGTGGTCGGCGTCTTCCGGGTACAGCTCATCTTCCAAGGTGTTCAGCCTGCCGGACGCACTTGTCGCCGCCGGGGCGGGCGACATCATTCTCCTCGCTGACGGCACGTACACGGATCGCGTGGAAAGCGTGAAGGCAGGCACGCGGAGTCGGCCGATCAAGATTAAAGGGAGCGAGCACGCGATCATCAGGGCCGACTCCCCGTCGGTAATCATTCAGCACTCCTGGATAACCCTCCAGGCAAGTCGCTCACCCTGGGTGGTTGTGTCGATGGTGTTGATGGTGCACTGTTTCCTAAGTAGCAAACACAAAATTACTGAGACTGCCTCAACAAATATCGGCCTACCTACCGTAACTCGTACCCCCGATCACGAGGTCATTTGTACGAGTATTGCTCGGTGTTTTTGAGTGGGGCACGCTGATGGCGGGGTGTAGTTATGGGTATATCGACATGACGCATGTTCTTGTTTCGGGTAATGAATAACACTCCGGTCAACGGCAGGCGTTTTGTTGCCTGGTGCTTCGGTCGGGCATGTGGGCGGGGGGCAGGGATCATGATGATGTCGTGACACGCGTTTTTGGTTTGTCTTCGAGTGGTTCCGGAGTGGCGTAGGGGAGTGGATATTTCATTGATCGCAATCACTTGAGTGCCAAAATTGAGTCCACTGGCTTTGATGGTTTGGTTTTGACACCCAAAGCCTTGGGGTTGTTGCCTGGAGTGTCATATCCCGTTGTCCGTGGTGGTGGTTTGAAGTACAGTAAATACTAGAGAAGATTCGCACCACCTTATACAGCGCCATCGGCTCAGACGTGCGAAACGTTCGACATCAACGCATAATATGCCGATCTATCTTGGTGCGCATGCTACGATAGAGGTGAACCATGTTTTTTCTGAGCTCCTAACTTGGGGACCTCCGAACCTCACCGAAACAATCGTTTTTGAGGAAACTAAAAGTGATACCCGACGGGTAAAATCCGATGAATGAAGTATATTATACAAATACTACAACACATTAATGAACGTCCGATGATTTCGGGAAAAGGAGCATGATTATTCAGAAACCATTTCAGCCAAAACGGGGCCACCTGTATCGCAGCACGCGTGTTTGCATACTTCGTACAACAATATTGACTGTCACCGAGCTAGGCGCGTGAGACCTTTAGCGTCGAAATCGTCACATACACATATAAACGTTGTCTGCCTGATGTCATTACGACATATATAATATCTTAAACACCCAAGTTTGTTGCACGATATATATGCATATAGGGAACTACTCAGATTGGTCTGTACGTGGATTCCCCGCACGACCTCATCCTGACGTAGTTTTGAATAATACGCTTGGAAAAAAGAGACGCCAACGGCACGGTTGCCGTACGAAGCCCAAATATCATTTATCGCGTGCTACGTTGCCATCGGGTGCGACGACGTACGTACGCAATCACCATTGTTCGAATAGAAGCAGCTCGCAGGGTTTATTTCTTTGTGTGCCGTGGTGAACCTCGGTACAGTAGAACATTAAAGATTGACAGGTTTTTATCGAAGAGTGGGAGGTTTTCGATTATTTTCACTCCAGCCCACTCACATCCACACACACACCTGTGTTCATCGTATTTGACATTTATGATCTGACTGCGGTAAACAAATTTACTACCTGGTACGTACGTAGGTCACAAGTGTTTGGATATAGACTGCTCGAAGAGTATGCTGTTGCTTTCTTTTGTCGCGGTGATGAACCTTCGTACAAGGAACATTATATATTGGCCGCCTTTTAGACTGGGCAGTGAGAGGCTTGCCAGTATTTTCACTTCCGCTAACATCCATACACACGTGTTTCACATGGTATGGGACGTTCTGATCTGCTTCCAGGAAACCTAAATGTCCATTGTATTTCTTGGGACGTTATTTCTCTCCCACACTATCCTGCTGAGGTCTGGACCCATCATGACCAGTAGGATGGAGAATGGCCGTGATACGATATGGGTCGTTTTTGCTTGGTTTAATTGGTTCGGGCATTAGGTTTTTGGGTGATGGCCCATGAAGCACGTGCGGTCCACATGGACGGATCATGGCGAACACTATCATTGTATGCGTGCCGGGAAAGGGGTACGGCGTTTTGGCTAAAAAGTAGCTTCTGAATGACTGGGAGCTCCTTAAACCAAAGTCGTCGCGATGTCATTCTTGGTATGGCATGCTATGTTTTTGTGTGACTAGGAATTGTGATTGTTTATCTGTCAGTTCGATGCGGTTTGATCGATATCAGCAGAGGATAGGGTGTAGAGCCTATACACTATATTCAAGTGAAAACACAAACCATTGAAACAAAGGGTTCACCTCCACCGTAGCACGTGTCTAAGCACGTTTTGACAGAAGCTCTTCGCAGAGTGGTTGGGATTCTCAACTATGAAACTACTAAGTAAGGCATATCATGCCTTAATGCCTTATCGTTTGTTTTTCACTACCTATTTTCAAACTAACCAAGTGCGTAAAACTGCTTATCTCGGTAGGCGTGCGCTTTGTTGTCCGAACAATCGGGTTTCGGGCGATTATGTCGAGCTCCTTGAAAAGGGGATCCCAAAGAAATATGACGACCACACCCGTGCTGTAATACGTAGGTGTCACCAAAATAAGACACCGTACAGGATTTACCTTGGGGATGTTGGCTGACTGAAATTTCCGGGGTCGTAGCAAGCTGAAAAGAGGGAACGCGACCGGCGTTGTCATTGCCTGTACCGGCGAGAGTGTATATGTACTCGTGCGTTAACACCAGACAAACACGAAGAACACAAACACACAACTCTTGAAAACTTGCGTAAACGGAAACCAAACGTACTCGTTTTCCAACCGGAAGCCCAAACCAGTCTATTATCAGTTCTATACGGTATGGTTTGTCGGTCAATGCCACAGAGAGGAAGCTGCCTTGCGTGAATACGTCCTGACATGAGGACCTCACTACATTACCTAAAACATGATTTCGAAGACAATGTCACAACCCAAATTTCAATATTCCTGAAGCAAATGATGTACCAGGTGGTGAAAGTATTTGGCTAGCCGGTCGTTTCTCTCCTGCGCAGCCCATCGGGACAGACAAGGTTGACGCCAAACCCGCAACCATTACAGCGGGATGAGTCTGAGCTGTACGCACTAAATTTTCAAACTCGGTGCGTGCTTACGTGTTAGACAACGATGATAGCTGCATCCTGAGAGAGTTTTCAGACCATTTTCCTTATGGATCAGACCCGTCCCCTCGGTCCTACTAATTTTGTTGTGGGCGCCTTACGCGGTGCCTGCTGTGCTCTTCCCAACTTGCCACCGATGTGTCACGAGTGCCGTCTACAACGTGCCTGCCGCTGCTATAATGTTATAGTTTTATTGTGTTTTTACGTGGTAACTTTAAATCCAGCAAGGCCCGGCAGCAGTTGATAGTGACACATCGAAGTGTCGGAGATCGCTGTGACGTAAAAGCCTCCCAGCAAACAATCGCGCAAGTATTATGGTTCTCTAATATCGCGCAGCAAACCATTTCAATCGAAGTTTGTAGACTATAAAGCACTATTTTGGAATGTTTGCAGTTCGCCGGTGATCCAACAGCGTTCTACGAATGTACCATAGTCACCGTTATTATTGAATATTTATGTACAGAGGGTGCTTATATTTATGGACAGAGTGGTATGTGTCAAATATCAATACGAGTACGATAGCTTTCCGAGTTTACAACACGCACATGAACGTAGGACTCTCGGCAAAGTCCTATCCCTACGTAATGAGCCAATAACGTTTGGAAACCCCTAGCACAGAGGCCCCCTCGCCCCGACCCGTTGAAAGCAGCCGGCTTATTGACTCACACGAGGTAACAATCGCAATAATCCTGCGGTAGGGGCGCAGCAGAGTTTGCTGAGCTCCTCACATGAGGAGATCCATATCTCAACCGAAACATGACTGACTTCGGGAACATTCGTTCCCGCAACCCGACTAAAACTTTCAATGCGGTACGTAGTCCAAAACCAATCATACCAGTACCATATCAATAGTATCCGGTACTGGAGTTAGTCACGTGAGGGGCTCAACAGGTCAGCTAATATGGAGCCAAAACGTGGTAAGCCCTACCGTGGGATTGCTCATCCGAAGCGTATCAAAGGCCGCCCCGCACAAACAATATCTTGACGTTGCTTGCTCCCATTGTAGCGGTAAAGCTGAATCTTTACAGCAGTACAGAAAACCCATCGTAATAAAGGTATCGGTACAGTAGTCCTCTCATTGTACTACTATTTTGGGTGTATTGTACGGCAGCTGGCGTTGAAGTGCTAGCAAGATATAAACAAATCTTCTTAGGACGCCTCCAATCGCCACCACTCCACTTAGGGGCGTATCAACCGTCAGATGTTAGTCACGCCACCTGTCTCCCCTGGTACAGCGGTCATTTCTCGTGAAGTACGTGCGTGCGCAAGATGTATATATATAGATATACATACATACATACAAGCTTTTTTCACGCGCCTGAACTCGCAAGCGTGGGAGCATCGCGAGATGGCAGGTGGCAAGCAATCGAAAACAAGTGTCTCAGTAGGGATGGTGTAATGTGTTCCGAACCTTCAAACGACGCGCTAGAAGTAAACGTTTCCTCCCTCAGGAAAGTGTGGCGAAGTTTGCGCGCGTAGATTGTTTCGCCAACATTTGAAACCGACATGGAAATAGAGCGCGATATTTAAATCCCCAAACATGATATAGAAGTTACTGTAGAGTCACCCGGAAACTCCATGATAAGTGGACCCTCTGTAGAACCACCGCGACCTTCATGTTGCGTCCGGAACAAAATTCGAAGGAGCGTGTTCGAGGGACTTGACCAACCTTTCCTGGGTGCTATTCAAGAAATCCTGGTAAGCAAGGCTTCCGCCATAAACGGTAAACGCATGCTACGGTATAAAGTCGGACCCGCAAGTGATCGAGGGGGGTCACTTCAGGAGCTTTATACAGCACCCAAACACTGATTTTTCGAGGAAACTAGAACTACTACCTGATGACCAATCCCTTATCCTGCGAGGCATGCCAGACTAGTGCTAAGGTAGAGGTAGCATTGTTTGGCTGAATGGTTTTTCTGAACGATCGGGCTCCTTAACCCAAATTCGTCGGACGTTCATGTTTGTGACGAATATTGTTCCAGAGTATACTTCGGTTCATGAGATTTCGCATCCGGCAGCACTTTTACTTTCCTCCAAAACCCGTTTTTCGGTGAGATATGACGCTCCTTAGTGAGGAGCTCAGACAAAAGCATGGTGCACCTCTATCGTAGCATGCGTCGTCAACTATATCGCAATACATAGGTGTGCTGCTATCTTAGTACGCGTCAGTACAAACCCACTCGACGAGGTCAACGGATCAAAAACTATTGAGCAGATAACGTTACCCCTTTTCTACCGTGGCTTTGTTGCTGACATGCTTCGCCTCGACAACCTGTCGCCAATGAAGACATGCACTTTTGTTTTTTCGGAAGACGTTGATATACATATACGTCGGATCGTTTGGTTTCGCGCACGGAAACGAACGAAGCCCCAAATAGATGGAAGAAAACAAGTGGGCAAAGAGACAAGAGAACCAACGTCGAACAACAACTATGCCGACGACGAGGAACATAAATGAAGTAGCATCACATATCGATGTTAAGTATGCATGGGTGTATGTACTTCGTGTGCGTACCCTTACAAAGCATGTATCGATCCTGGCTACGAGGGGGTCACTCGTAGCACTTTTGGGTCGAAATATGATGACTGTCTATTAGTGAACTACTCAAATGCAGCCGTGCCTAGTATCGCTGAAACATCTCAATGATCTGTTTAGTTTCCATATGGGTTGGTAAATAGGTAAGCAGAATGGGGATAATAACCGCTTACTCGTAACGCGTGCAGGTGTGCCGCCAGAGGTCTGACTTTGGTATTGAACGGAACTCCAACAGGAGAAACCTCGGTACATGGCAGGTTGCACCTCGATCTTATCATGCATCCTACTAACTTCATAGTTCTCTTTGTTGTCTGACCCCCAAGCCGAAACCGCCTGGCTGAACGGTGATCGAAACCCCCGTTTGGCTTTGTCTACGCAGGGTTTCACCGTGGATGGTAGACACGACGACAACGAAAACAAAAACTCGTACGTTAACAAGTGCGTCCGAGTGGAGGGCACGGGAACCAGCGAAGAGGAACCCCTCGAGGGTTTCGTGATGAGGGATATGCTGATCAAGCACTGCGGGTGAGCTGTCGCGCGCACGGTAGGTGGTAAATAACAATTGGCTCGACAGACTATCTGCGCCACGGTTAAATATGTATCGCCATGAGGGCCGTTGTTCGTTGGCTAGGAGGTAAAACAATAAACTAAATTTTCCAATGTTCCTTTTTTTTTCATGTCGAGGAAAGCCCGCGTACTACGTACTGGAAAATAGTCCCTTAAAGCTGACGAGCAGTATAGCCAAGTTGAGGTCAAAATACGAACTGAGCCAAATTTCGTGAGCGCCACATAACGTATGGAGAACAAATACCGGTAGTCATAAGTGAAACTCCTGTGCACCCCTTGCTTTACGCAGGAAGGCGTCGAGGGTGCAAGTCCTAACTAGTCCGGGTGAAAAAAACAAACGTAGGTGCATGCTACGATAGATACAGTAGGTGCGCGATTTTTGTACCGGGGAATCTGACTGAAACGATTTTGGAAGAAACTTTGATATCGTTTCAACGACTTAAGGTTAAGGAACCCGAACCGTGAATAGTGCTACGGTAGAGCTAGCACTTTTTGACTGAATGGCATTTCTGAACGATCGGGCTCCTTAACCCAAATTCGTCGGACTTTCATGTTTGTGCTGAATAATGGTTCATCGTATACTTCGGTGGTGAGATTTCGCATCCGCCAGCACTTTAACTTCCCTCCAAATCGATTTGTTCGGTGGGGTATGACGCTCCTTAGGTGAAGAGCTCAGCAAAAAACATGGTGCACCTCTACCGTAGCATGCGTCCAGTGATTAATCATCGGGATTCCCATCAAGTTTGCTCTGAAGCAAGAGTTTGCGGTTGTCAACATGAGGGTCTATAGTATACACCTACCCCTTCCAACCGAACCATCAGTCCCTATTGTAGAGCAACCCCCGTCCAACACAGAGCGGTGTTCGGCCCTTGCTGCCGTCGACCACCTCACGCTGGTCTGCCGTGAAAGAATGACGCGTATGTCGAGGTCAACGTCCATATGCTGACATACCGAGCGTTCTACAACCCACCCGCGTCATTTTCTTTCCACCTATCTGAAACGTGTCGAGGCAGGACGGAGTGCGTTAGGCTGAAGAACTTCGTGGTTGACGCGGACATCCGAGACAACACCATAAGACACTGCGGCGTTTACGACTTCGAATACCCCAATGGCGAAGGAGGTTTCAATGGGGAAGGCATATACATCGGCACGTCGAGTTCACAGGTAAGAAAGACGCATGCTAGGACAGAGGTGTACCTTGATGTTTCTGAGCTCTTAACTTAGGGAGCATCATACCTCACCGAAATAATGTTTTTTTTTAATAAAATATAAGTGCTACCGGATGAGGAATCCCATGTCCGAAGTATTCTCTGAAACATGATTCGTCTTAAAAACGAAAGTCCGACGAATTTGGGTTAAGGAGCCGGATCGTTCAGAAAAAAATCCAGCCGAAGAGTACTACCTCTACCGTAGCACGCGTCAGAACGACATATACTGTACGAGTTGGACTGCAATCAGTAAATGTGTTCCCACCTGTAGGGTTTGTCCTGCGCATTCCTCTTACACCCAGCATCCACGTCAGACGCATTCAACGATATGGGTAGAACGTTAAAGCAGAAACAGTTTCAGAAACGATCCTACCCTTTCTCCCAAAATCGTCGGACTTTCCTTCTTCTTGTGTTGCAAATTGTTCAGAGTGTGATAAAGGTCGTGATGCTGTTAATGGGGTTGTACTTTTATCTTCTCCCGAAATCAATTGTTCGGTGAGGTACGGAGCTTCTTAAGAGAGGAGCTCAGGAAACGCACGGTGTGGTGCACCTCTATCGTAGCCTGCATTGTCAGGATTAGTGTGACCCAGGCCAGTGCAACCCAGGGGTTGCTTTGTTTAGGTCCTTCTGTCAGCCACGGACACATGCTACGATAGAGATGCACCATGTTTTTTTCTGTTCTGCTCACTTAAGGAGCGTCATACCTCACCGAGAAAATGATTTTGTAGGAAAATACAAGTCCTGCCGGATGATAAATCTCATGACCAAAGTATACTCTGAAACATTATTTGTCACAAACATGAAAGTCCGACTAATTTGGGTTAAGGAGCCCGATCGTTCAGAAAACGATTCAGCCAACAAGTGTTACCTCTACCGTAGCACGCATCAGTGTAACCCAGGGGTTGCTTGTTTCAGGTCCTTCTGTTAAACCCGATATCGACCCCTCGCAGAAGCTAGAGAACAAAACGGTGGTATACATTGGTGTGGTAAGAGACGTCTATGTTCATTCAGCCTGAGCGCCAAGCAGTACTGGTCTATGATGATCATGTTGCCACGTGCTACGGTAGAGGTGCAGCCGTGTTTTTGCTCAAGATTTTCACTGGATGACCTTTATGCCTCGCACCCAAAAACATATTTTGAAGGGAAAATAATGTGTTACACCCGGCATCACAGCCCAATGGCCTATATGTGTGTACAATGGGTCATATACAGGAACACGAACACGGAACTCCGACGATGTGTTTGGGTGAGGAGCCATTTCTTTCAGAAAACCGTTTGTATCAACATGTACTACCTCCATCATAGCACGCGTCTGTTCCCCCCCTTGGCATATGCCACCTTGCATTGTAACCCGCATGAGCTACGGTAGAGTGCTGCACCGTGTTGTTCCTGCGGTTTGTGCCTTGAGGAACTCTACACCTCACCAAGAACACAAACAATTTAGAGTGAACTACAACTGGTACTGATCAGATTAACTATTCCATGGCCTTAAATATAAAGTTAAACATAATGAAGAACAATAATGGACTTCCGACGATTTTGAGTTAAGGAGCCCTGTCATTCTCGAAAACAATATGTTACCTCTATCGGAGCACGCGTCGTGGCTCGGACGCCAATATGAATTGTTGTTGTTGCTGTCTTCACATTATGAAAACCGTGCCGGTCTCTCTATCCAGTACCTCCATCTGTCCGAAATAATACAACACTTGACGCGGTCGGTTCCCGTGGTAACAGGCTTACTTACGCAAACAAGGTGTACTGAAATAAAAATGGAACCCGAAGGGTCCACAAAGCGATCAAAGTCAGTCAAAAACAGATAGTCTGGAGCCCTCCGCTCCCCTCTACACGCTATGTGAAGGAAACGATAAAACAGCAAAGGTCAACATCACCAATCGGGTATAAGACATGCTGTAATAACGTAATGCCCGTTGTATTAGTACCGTAACAACGTTTACCGTCAATGTTTACCGTCTGAATCTCCTGTTGACGCTTGACGCGTGCTACGGTAGAGGTAGCGCTTTTTTTGGATGAATATGTTTCTGAACGATCCGGCTCCTTAACCCAAATTCGTCGGACTTTCATTTTTAAGACGAATCATGTTTCAGAGTGCACTTCGGACGTGGGATTTCTCATCCGGTAGCACTTTTGTTTTCCTCCAAAATCATTTTTTTCGGTGATATATGACGCTCCTTAAGTGAGGAGCTCAGACAAAACATGGTGCACCTCTATCGTAGCATCCGTCTGTTCCGTCTTTTCCCGACAAACAAAAACGACAACGGTATATGTAAGCGCTCTGCCGTATAGACGGCGCAAGCGCCAGAGATTTGATCTGCGGACATAGACTTCCTGAGTGTTTTTGTTTTTGGCATTTCACAAGCTTATCACCAATGGGTTGGAACCTGTCGGGCGACCACACCGACGGACACATGCTATGATAGAGGTGCCCCATGTTTTTTTTCTGGTCTTTTCACTTAAAGAGCATCGAAAAATCATTTTGGAGGAAAATACAAGTGCTGCCGGATGACAAATCTCATGACCGAAGTATACTCTGAAACATTATTCGTCACAAACATGAAAGTCCGACGGATTTGGGTTAAGGAGCCCGATCGTTCAGTTAACGACTCAGCCAAAAGGTGCTACCTCTACCGTAGCACGCATCGACGACCAACAACTACCGTACACCAACCTTGGACGCACAATTAGATGATCACAGTTTCGAATATCCAGCTGCGCCAGTTCCCGACCAGTATAACGTGTACTGCCCAAGTTAACGATAGATCCTACGTCGTAGACCATGGGGCTTGTTCAGCGGGTAAATACTTGGGATATGTATTCACAGCTTTGGTGCTTGTTGTTTTACGTGACGCGTAGAAGAGGCATGCTACGATAGAGGTGCACCTTATTTTTTCTGGGGTTCCTGACTTGAAGAGCTCAATACTCGCCCAAAACCAACACATTTTTCAAAATTAGGAAAGGGAAAACCGAACAAACCGTCCAATGGTCGTCGATAAAAACGATGGATGGTATTGCCAAACGAAAATGGCAGTCCGACGATTTTGGGCTAAGAAACGCTTGTCATTCTGAAATCAAACTATAGAAAAGGTATACCTCTATCGTAGCATGGACGCTTGCTACGATAGAGGTTTTTTTTTAGCTTCTCACGTGAGGAGCGTCATGCCTCACCGACAAAATGATTTTGGAGGGAAAAGCAAAGCGATGCCGGATGATAAACCTCATGAGCGAAGTATACTCTGAAACATTATTCGTCACAAAAATGAAAAGTCCGACGAATTTGGGTTAAGGAGCCCGATCGTTCAGAAAACGATTCATCCAAAAAGTTCTACCTCTACCGTACCACGCGTCCATGCCCCAAAACTCCTCAAGCGAGAAAGCATACAAAAACCATTGCACCCGCACCATTTCCGGCGCACGCCTCTACGGAATCATGATGTACAACCCCGTGTCGGAGAAATCCAACAGAGTTTCACCCTCGAACCGACGGACGCACCTGTTGTGTTGCCCTCGTCGGCTGCTGCAACTCCCTGCCTTACCTGTTGCTCTGCTCAACTCCTCCTCGTTGCGTTTCTTGCCGTGCGCGGGTGGTGGTTTTCTTGCCGAATCGAATGTGCTCCTGTTGGGAGCAGTGGACGCACGGAGAAGACCGGAGCAGTGGAATCAAGGTAAAGGGAAACATAATAGCGACGCACGGCAGCGAGTGCGTGGACGTGAAGGAGGGGTCGTACGGAAACACCATCGAAGAAAACACCTGCTCGGACCAGCTCGAGGAGAAGTCGGGGTGCTTCAGCGTTAGGGGTGACTCCAATACTGTCAGGTAAGGGGAAATGGACTCATGCAGTGCATGATCGTAGTCGTATGACCACAGACACTCGCACCCATCCAATATCGGCGGCGGTTTGGGTTATCACCAACCAAGCAGGGTTTGCTCCCACCAGGCGGGAAGCGCCATGAGGTGTTGGGTATATGGAGTGAAGGGCGACAGGGTTATAGTTCGGTGGTTTTATCATCCTGTTCTCTGGGCCACCTGTCTGAGTGAATACTCTAGACTAAACGTGTTGTTTCTCATTGTTGACCGTTCATGCTGTCTTGGTTTCGAGGTTATGCCCGTGGTCTAGAAGTGTGTCTTACGCTGCTACCACAAAACGTCTTCAGCGTTCAGTATGTGGGTGAGGTTCGCAGCCATTCGCCCGAGTGGGCTGAACGCGGTAAGGACATTTGGGGTGGCACCCTCTACCATGGTACCATTCGCTTACAGGTTAGGACACAGAAGGCGGTGTTTGATACGTCTGCACAAAGAAGACGTTACATGATACACATTGACAACGGAAATTAAAGTATCATATTTATTGAAATAACGTTGTTTTATGCAAAGCCATAATACTACACCTGGCCCCGCGCATATACCGCACATCATTGGGAAGCCTAGCTTAAGGAGAAATGGGGGTCCTTCCGGATGAGGTCGTTGATGGCAACACGATAACGAAGACGATATACCACGACTGCGAATCACGGCCCGTAATAAGTTCAGATTCTAGGTAGTCGTCTACATCTAGGTGACGCGTGCTACGATGGAGAGTGGTGCTACGGTAAGGAAGATAGCCTGATTTCCACTACCACGTTTACTCCACTCGGTCGAGGGGCTCTGTACCTCATATAAAACTGTACGCAGGTGTATCATGTTGTTGTCGTAGAGTAGCAAGCATACCATGGTGGTGCATATGTCGAAAACGTAAAGCCTTATGACTTAAAAATCACGAAGAAATATGGTGGTCACTCGGCGAAGTGGCTCTCATTCGCTGAACGTACTTGACATGAAAGCGATCCCCCTACCGTAGAACCAGTCTGGAGGTAGCACTTCACGGATGAAATGTTTTCTGAGTGACGGCGCTCCTTCCAAACTATTTTGAGTTGTACTATGTTTTTTATTGTATACGCAGGCCACGGGATTTCTTTATCGGGCAGCACTTACACTATTTCCTCCGAAATCAGTTTTTGAGTGGGGTATGAAGCTCCCCAAGCCTTACGTGACCACCCTCAGAAACAAACATGGTGCACCTGCATGCAGGCTACCGTAACAAGCGTCCGGTGACACGCGGATGCTTTACATGCAGGGCCCGTTCCAATACGGTCGAAGCCTGTGTGCTTCAGCGTTCGGTCAGTGCAAATACGATCAGGATTCGTATGTGTGGACCAAAATATGACGATGAATAAACAACTGGTAATCCTGGCACGGAAAATACGCCTTCGGAAGGTGTGTCAAACCTTTTCTTTATGGGGCTCTTCGCTCGAGTATAAGTGTATGAGCTCTACACGTACCTAACCATACCCCTAGCTTTATTTTCACGGAAAACGTCCAACCCAATATCACCGCTGAAGCCTGCGGAAACATCCAAACACTGATGGCTTCTCAACGATATCGGAACACAAAGAGCCCGGTTCGTCTAAACGACAATCGGCCAAACAGTGCTTCCCCTCTTTTCCATACAGAATGCGTATTCGTCTTTCCTGGGACGGCTGACTTTGATGGAGCTCTATACTTCACGAAGGTCTGACGAGGAGAAAAACGCAAAACGAAACGTGCAACCTGGTGGTCAAGGTACACAATAAACGACGTGATAAATCCAAACAGTGGTATAACGGTGCAGCACGCCCTAAAAGGCGTATGCCTTATTAGATAGAGTTCCTTACTCGAGGAGTATACTCTCGGCCAGTCGCAAATGATTGGTGCTACCGTAGATGGGTCGCTTTCAAGTCAGATATTTGCATTCGACTGCAGCAACTCGGCCGAGTAAACGCATATTTGGTTGCAATTTCAAGCGTTTTAGCTTATCGTTTTTTCGCAATACGCACCGCCATGGGCTGGTTTGTTATTCTGCGCCCACAGGTCAACTTTATTTATTTTATAATTTTTGAGTGAGTTACACAGCCACTCGCCCGAGTAGCTTGAACAATGTTGTACCAACTGGGATACCCCCCCTATAGCATCACGTGCAAGGGATTCCGGTCCCGAATGAAAAACAAAATGTTATATTTAATCGTCGTGAATACCCCCTCCCCTCCCCCTCCCGTAGAAACAACGTCGGCAAAGACTGCGAAGGTGTGGGCGTGCGATTGGGAGGGTCGAAGGTCAACAACTACCAGTATGGGCAGGAAAATGATGTGAGTGAGACACGTTCGGGCCGTGTGAATCTGTGTAACTACAGACTCAATCGTCACGGTAGGGGTTGCAACGTGTTTGTTTGCCACGTGTTTGTCTGTGTGGCCGGTTGAGAAGATAATGAATGGGATGGAAAAAAACAATAGTTTTAAATAACAATGCACATACCTGTTTTTGTTTGCGAAGTCCCTACCACGGGAGGTCTATAATTGACCTGGAACTGCCACTTGGACGGCAAACCGAAAGAGGCACCCGACACATAAGCCAACCCGGTCTAAACTACGTTAGGGTAATCACATGTCGGCGTCATTGTTCAGAGCCTGTTTTATTGCTATGAGGTCTATGTCCTTCAAGCCTTTGTTATGGCGGGATCTGCATGGTCATGAGACTATATGGAAATCTTCACAAACAAATGTCTATAAAGTGCAATTTTGCACTGGCCTATGATCCACTAGCGCGACTGGGCTAGGCGTCGAACCAAAAACGGTGGCCCTCGTCCCATAGCGTAACACCAGCCCGAGCTGTATCGTGACGCACGAATGGGGTTTCATCTACACTAGGGATATTGAGTAGTTCTTTAGTTGGACAAGAGTACTCAGGCACAATTGTCACGTTCGTTTCTAAACGGTGCCAACCCCTAGCGCAAGGGTGCGCCCTGTGCGGCGTCTTGCACACACCCCCGGCCGTGTACGTCTGAACCGAGGATGCATACTACGACGGTAGAGGCGCACCATTCGTTTCTGGGAGTGTGGTCACTTGAGGATCTCTGTACTTCACCCCCACAACGTTTTTTTAAAAGGAAACAAAAAGTTGCTCGTACCCGATTACCAATCTCACGGACTAGCTATACACAACGAAACGGGTGCGGCAAACGAATGGGACTCCGACGAGTTCGGGCTGAGGACTCCGTCATTTATGACACACGCGTTCGGAAACAACAGCGGTTCTACGACCTCTATCATAGCAGGCGTCCGAACACACGCAGTGTGGATTGCTGCTACGGTAGGGGGGGGTGATGTATAGGTGCTTATATATTTCACCTGCACAGAGCCACTCGGCCGAGTGACTGCGTTACTGCGTTATACTCACGACTTTTTGTTTTTATTCCTTGTTGTTCTATATGCACCGACGTTGGAGGTTTTGTTAGGTGATAACGCGAACAAACTATGTTTAGGTCCAAATTTTCAGTTAGATTCGGAGCCACTCGTCCGAGTGGCCGAAACCCGGTAGTGAACATGTAGGTACCGCCCTCCCCTCCTATCGTAGCAACAGTCTGTGGTTCGCTCTCTTGACCTTAACAAACTCGTGTACGGTCAACAAAGCTCAGTATACATCCCCCCCTGGTCAAAGTATTCAGTATATATTATGTTTTTGTGAAAGTAACCACGCATGTCAAAGAATACCACGAACAGAAAGGTCGTTTAAAGGCAGCGGTATGGGTGGCGTCGTTATTGTCTAAGCTCATGCGATGAGTTGGATACATCTCACCAGGAGCGTGACTCGGTATACATTTGTTGGCGCCACCGGATCGCGATATGAAAATGCGTTACTACTACTGTATGATAGCCTCAATGAAGCTGTGACAACTTAGCTTCCTAGCCAGCAGTTCTGCTCACTTCAGGCGAGCTCAACGGGTCAGAATAGGTCGTGGGGTATGTCAACTGTAGGACGTGCAGGTGCTAACTTTTGTTTTTTTTTCTGACCGGTGCTACGGTAGGGGGGACATATATTATAGGTGCTTGATGTTCACCTGCAGAGGGCCACTCGGCCGAGTGACTGCTTTATTAAGTTGTACTCACATTTTGGTTGTTTTTTTTGGGGGATTTAACAAAAAGGGGTACACCCCCCTGTATCGTTACAAAAAGGGGGACAGCGGTTTTCACCGCCGGGTAAGCCCATGTACTCTGTCAAATCGACTCGAAATTGAAATCTGATGCGTTTGCCACACTCACATGGCACCTCCCTACCATCCCCAGCGTTTTTGTTTTTTTTTCTATATGTTGAACGGGTGAACGAGAGCGATGAAAAGGGGGATGTGAGCATATCCCCCTTTTTGTTATGCCTACGCGAGGGTATCCCCCTTTTCATCTACTTAGTTTGGGAATGTCCCCCTTTTTTCGTAACGTCCCCCTTTTTGTAAACATGCAGAGAGGTATCCCCCTTTCTGTATAAAAAAGACCTAGGGCAAGTGACCACTCCATGTTCTGGTTGTTGTGGCACGCCCAACAGACGACGTCTAACGTCGAAAAGACCAACGGCCCACACCTAGGCAAACGTGGCCAGCAGATCAGCATACATTGGTTGGCGCCCTGTGCCCTGTTGTCCTAAAAAATCACCAACATATATATAAACGAGTATACGTAAATATATACGTAACAAATGATAGTAGTACTCCTCTGGTACTACTGCTGGCTGCTGTACGTATATATGTAGTCGTGCCGGTACCACCGTATACGTATCCGCGTATATCAGGTACGTACCATGGCGTAAAGGAGAGGAGATTCTTATTGTACCAGGAAATGAGCTGTTGAGCTGTTCGGTCAGAGTGATGGTTAATATATGACTATGAGTATACCGTTAATGCGCTGGGCCGTTGAATTGGTGTTGACGACCGCCTCTTTAACGATAACCCCGCCGCCGGTGCTTGGTGGTGTCCCCCCTTTTGTTACGATATATGAGGGGTGTCCCCCTTTTTGTCAAATGCCCTTTTTTTTGTTGTTTTATATGCACCGCCATTTGAGGTTTTGTTACGCAACGCGAACACACTATGTTTAGGTAGAAATAATTGGGGAAATTCAGAGCCACTCGTCCGAGTGGCCAAACCCCGGCAGTTTAAAAGTGGGTACCCCCCCCTTATCGTAGCACCAGTATTTTTTGTTTTGAACACAAGTATGCAATCTCTAGGGCATGTGCGCAACTTGCCTGCGGCTTGACCAAGACCACCAAGATCGATATCCGCGAACTTATCCTGCTTGCAACGGTGCAGGTGTACAGCAACATAATCCGCCGCGCGGGAATGGGTTTCATGATGGTATCGGCCATGCCTCAAGGGAATATCTGCGATAACGCCTGCCAGGGTGGGGATTGCGAAATCACAGGGTGAGCACCAAGGCGCGTGGCATGATAGACCAATCCCACGGTAGGGGTACCACTTTTAGGCTCAATATTTTATGAGTGATTGTGCTCCTTGCATCAGTAACCACCGGATACTCTTACTATTTTACTGGTGTATTTAATTTTGGACCACCGCATTGGAACGTTTGATCGGGTTGCGCGAGCGAATGTTTCGGAAGCCATGTTTCGAGTGAGATATTGAGCTCCTCATATGAGGAGCTCAGAAACATCTGCTGCTCCCCTACCGTGGGATGACTCGATAGGCGCGGGGCACCCGGCCTGTACATGAGCAGCTATATGTCACACACACACACCGCAATTCGAACGTGAAGAGCACTGTGAGCGACGCAAATCGATATCGAATAACGTCAGAGTTCTATGGTACCCGAGCTATTAATCCGGGTAGAGTTACAGCATTAGGGAGACACCACTCCTATACATGCTACTTTCCCGTTCGGGAGAAAACAATCAGTACGAGGAACATTTCGAGCGAAACTGTCTCCCGTAGCTCGTTTCTTATCTCACGCAAGCAGGAGAGAAGCAAGTTCGGTCCGAAACACTCTCACAAAAGGGCACCTGAGGCGGAGAAGTACCCAACCCATACTGTAATATTGCTTCGGGCGTTCAATCAATGTTTCGGTAACATTGTAATCGTGATGTTTTGGTCAATCTGTTTTAGCGTTCAATTTCATATCTCCGAGTCTATTCGGGATGTGCAAAATGTCACTCTCGCCCGCGGTTTTGAAACCGGTACCTCGAGCATGTATGTGAAAGCCGTACTGGCACCCCCTTTGCATAGGAACAACGTACCCGATCAGTAATGTTAAGTCCTCGGTGTGCGACGAAACTCATGTAAAACAGCCGAGTCATTCCGCCTAGCCTGTCAGTTGAACAACTTGACCACTTGTGTGTATTTCACCGAGAACATGCTAATGTAGTCTTATAAAAGAACAAACCTGGCCACCTGTAAAGCTTCACGCCGTGCGCGTAGCTCCGGCGTTGAACGCGATATCTCCTATCATTTCACAATCGCCAGTGTATTCATTCTTTGGCTGGTTGATGTTGTAGACGCGGATATTTTTGTGATGTTTCATTTTCGTTTTGTGCATGTCATATCCCCAACGTGCTGAAACTGTTGTAATATGTGAGCCATCCCACGGTAGGGGAGCAGCAGAATATCCTGAGCTCCTCACATGAGGAGCTCAATATCTCACCGGAAGGACGCATGCTACGATAGAGGTACACCATGTTTTTTTCTGGGCTCCTCACTTAAGGAGCGTCATACCTCGCCGAAAAAGGGATTTTGGAGGAAAATAAAAATGCTGCCGGATGAGAAATATCATGAACGAAGTATCCTTGAAACAGTATTCGTCACAAAAAATGAAAGTCCGAGGAATTTGGGTTAAGGAGCTCGATCGTTCAGAAAACGAATGAGCCAAAAAGTGCAACCTCTACCGTAGCATGCGCCAAGGATGACTTCGGAAACATTCGCTCGCGTAATCCGACCAAACTTTCCAATGCGGTAGTCCAAAAACAACTATACCAGTAATAATAATACTAATAGTATCCGGCGATTACTCACGTGACGAGCACAACCGGTCAGAAAATATGCAGCTACCCCTACAGTGGGATTGCTCATTTGGCTGAGAAACACCCGACTGATGTATGCGCATAAGGCTCTCCGTCCATAACCTTCATCCGCTGTTTTATTTTTATTTTCGAATGTTGCTCTACAGGGACTACGCTGAAGACCATAGCGATACCTGGAATGAAGACTGTTGAAACATCTACTAGCTCCAAGGTTGAGTTCACCGGAGAGGGTGACGACTGCCACGGCATCGATAACGCGATATGCGAACACGAAGACCCTAGGAGAACGTTTTATGGCGAAATATTCCACAACTGACTGGACCCCCCCCAATTAGGAACTAGCCGGTATATATGCTAGTGGTCGTTCTCTAGTGCCGGTTGAGAAGTGTCGGCTGCCCGTTACAGAGCCTGGTGAATCCCTTCCCATTTGATGGGAGCGAGTGACCAGTGTGGTAGGGTGCGGAAGAGGGGCCAGGTTTCCACTGTAGCGTAGGCAGTATTGGCCAGGGTATGACGGCAGTATAAAGAGGCCACAATTGAAGACATCCCGTTTAGGTTGAAGCGTATTTTTAGGTAGCAACCGCGTTTTCCCATGGGATTATTTGTTATATTTGTTTTCCAAACCCCGCGTAATTCAACGATTTTCAGTTTTTGGGTGCATGTATGGAGCCCTCTCAAGCGAGCGAAACGCCTCGGTAACCTTGTCAGGTGTACACATATCGTAGCTGGTATCTGATCACTGTCGTAAACATGGTGGAGGCGGTAGCTACGCACACGGTAGTGAATGGGATTACAGTTGGTCGGGGCCCCAGCCCCCCCCCCCCCTCCTCCCACACCGTGTGGATTCACCGTAGTGCAAGGGAGGGGTTTGGCAGGAATGCCTGCTACGATAGAGATAGCACACTTTGGGTTGAATGAGTTCTGAATGATCGAGCTCCTTGATCCAAAATCGGCGGACTGTCATTATTTGTTACAATAGTGTTCCTTGTTTGCCTAGGCCATGGCGTTTTCAGTCGCAAAGCACTTTTATTTTCCTCCCTTAATGATCACTTTGGGGTGAGGTGTGGAGCGCTTCAAGTAAGGAGCCCCAGGAAAAACATGAGGCACCTCTATCGTAGCCTGCGTCTTTTGGCGTGTCAAGTTGAGGGGTCGTCGACATCTTGTGTGGTATGCAACTTGTTTTAATGTCTCCAAATTGATATTGTGTATGCCCACAATGGGAAAGGCGCGGGGGAGGGGCGGGGGGGGCTGGGGTGCAGGTGGTGGGGCGGGTGGGTGGGGGGCGTCTGAACGGTAGATGCCATCTTTTGCTGTGGTATAGTTCAAGTGAGATCGGATGAACGAGAAAGCGTTTTAGAAGCGGTTGAAGATACGGTGGGGGTAGTCTGACACCCTTGACACGCCTTTGTGTTTCCTGCTCATGTAACCCGCCCCGAAGCCGTAAATACAAACATGACTCGTATGTGGGGGACACGCTTTCGACAACCAAGATTGCGAGTAAAAGAGAACTGAGGTGGTTTGCGTCATGTGTACACCAATGCTTGACCGGGGTAGGCGGGGAAGGAGTGGTGATATTTGTTACCCTTGACACCTCTTTCGAAACGTTGCAGAATAAAGGGGTGATGAAGACCGGTGCTGAACAAGGGTCAGTAGCCCCTACGTAATGGTTTGATCGAAATCCCTGCCTCGACGATTTGATGATCCCGGGGCATGAATAAGATTTTGGTTTTCGTATAGACAGGGAAGCTACAGTCCAACGACCAACGTTCGAGCTGAAATGGCGTGAAACATAGGAGATGGCTTTTGCGCGGATATCAACCAGGACGGTAAATACCCTCTAGGATACACGGTATGAGTGAAAGCCTCGCCCTCTCTCAAAACTGTACGCACATTGTATCCTTGTATGTGCTTTCAAACATTGTAAAAAACATTTTAGGCGGATTGATTGAAATGTGGGGCTGCAGACCCTGCGGTGGTTTCCACATTGTTACATAACCTCTGATATGGGCAAGCATAGGGGTTCCGAATATATGGACCGATCGATACGGTAGCGGGGTCACGTTAAGTATTTTGTCTAGTTTCCCACGGTCGCTCACGGAGGCATTTGGCCGAGCGACTGCTCTACTGCATCGAAGCTGTAACGTACTGTTAGCCGGTATGATTTTCGAGGTATTTCGTCTGGCAGATGGAGAGATTGTTGGGGCTGTATGGTCCGCCAGTCGAAAACAAAATCACGTCCAATTGTGAGTCTACAGAGGTACTCGTCTGTGTGGCCTGAAACAAAGTGGTGGAATCTGCCATGGCACCAAGTGCTTCGTGCTTTCCTACCAACGGCCATGCCATGTGTGGTGTGTCGGTTCGCGACATCCATCGACGTGACGTTACTTATTTCGCTACGCCGACGAAACAATTGTCGTTGAACTTTTTCTCAATACAGAGCCCCCACCTACGGTAGAACTAGTTGAAGAAAATCCTTGATGTCTAGGCAAATGCTACGAGCTTCGGTCCTTTCTGGTGTACCACACAGGAGATATATTCGACGATCGAAACTTGCCACGACAGGCGTAGCCCACACGCACAAGGTAGTGAATACGTACGGAAGTCAGCCCGCGGAGTGCCTCCGATCAGGGGAAGAATACTGACTTATACGAGATCCTTCTGCTTTACGCGCCATAAACATCGTAGTGGTCGTTTTATTGGTTTGGATGCATATTGCGGATGAATCGTATCTTGGCCGATGGAGTAGAATGTTAAGAACGCATTTCGAGTTGCGCAAAACCTTGCAGCGGGAAAATACAAAACCCAACTGCGCAGGTGGTGTTTGGGTTTGGGTCCTTAACACTCTCGATTATTTGATGACTATACCATGCCCGACTATCGTACCGTAAGCGTCGCTGATAAGATGTCGTGTTGTTGACATCCCGTTATATGTTTGGGCCAGAGGGGATATTGTTTGCCGTAGTACAAGTCGAGGGGGTACGATGATACCCCAAGGGCTCATTTACGGGCGATCTGTCGTTCCTATTTTTGTAGCGTCCAAACCATTACGTGGACCCTGACCGGTTCGCGCGTTTGATCTCGACTGAGAAGGTTTTTTTTTTGCTCAGGCTTAGTCAAAGACCCGTTTGGTCGTGTTGATGTTGCACGCTTAGTGAAACATGTCATAAAATATAGCGGTTCTGTTTCTTTAGTAGTGAAGCTACTCTCGCTGCAATGGTTCACCGGTTCCGCTAGTGCTGGAACTCAAGCAGTGAAAGTCAGGTCACGGTCTTATCCCACTTGCATTTCTGTGCGGATGTGCTGTTTCGCTGATCACAATAAAACTTGATAATCATGTGCCCGCCAATTGTCACTAACGCATCCTGGCCATACTCGGCGAGCTGCCTCTGCACGCCTGCTGCGAAAGAGGCACACCCTAATGCGTATGAGGGTGGTCACTTCAATATAGTCTAGAAGCTCTGGGGATGCATGCTACGATAGGGGTGTACACCATGTTTTTATCTTCTAAGGGTGGTTACTTGAAGAGCTCTATGCCTCACCCTAACCTGATGTTGTAGGAAAGTAAACGTGCTCCCTGTAGATTGGTGCTACGGTAGGGGGGTAGGGGGTCATTTTTAGGTGCTTGTGGTTTTAACCTGCACAAAGCCACTCGATAGGGCGACTGATTTACTGCGTTGTACCCATAAAACCTTTTTTTGTGTGTTTGCTGTTATATTTGCACCGCCATTAGAGGTTTTGTTACGTAACGCCGACAAACTCTGTTTAGGTCCAATTTTCAGTTAGATTCGGAGCCACTCGTCAAAACACGGTAGTGAAAATGTGGGTACCCACCCCTATCGTAGCACCAGTCTGTACCTGAAAGAGTGTGTTATTTGATCGTGTCCAATTGTTAGCTGCTCTCCGACGTACCATCAGGCTCAAACTTTCCGCGCCATTCAGGAAGGCTGTATCGCGGTTGCAAGTCGGGCATGTTCCTTGCAATTGATAGTACAGTGTGGAAGGGCTTTGTTTCTCAGCGTACACGTCGTTCCGATCTCTTCAGTCGCCTGACATCTGGCGTACCACCGACAATGTAGCTGCAGCTTCCCGACTGTAATTAAATTGTAGGCAGTCGTGGCTTTTCACTTTCGGCTACAATCCAGCGCAGAATTTTGTGCTTTCCTTCCCGGCTGTTTACTGATGTTGTACCTTCACCCCGGGCAGACAACTGCTATGGTAGGGGTGGTACCGATATTAGCTAAAGCGTCTTCGCCTCATGATGACCTCATCTATAAAAAAGTGATTATGAGACAACGTCAAAGTAACTGCCTGATACATAATCCGGTGTACAATCAGGCTCAAATTTGCCGCACGTTACAGGAAGGCTGTGTTGCGGTTACTAGTTGATAATTTCCCTTGCTATTGATCGTTCGTGTGCAAAGGCTGTTTTCTCAGCGTACACTTCGTTTCGATGTATTTAAGTGCCTGGTATTTGGTGCACCACGGTCAATGTAGCTGCAAACTTCCCGGCTGTGATCAAATTAGAGGCAGTCGTGGCTGTTCACTTTCGGCTGCAATCCAGTGCAGACCTTTTTGAGTTTTCCCTCTTGGCTGTTTACTATTGTTGTCGCTTTATCCCGGGCAGACAACGGCTATGGTAGGGGTGGTACCGATATTATCTGAAGCGTCTTCGCCTCATGAGGACCTCATCCATAATAGAGTGTTTAGAGACAACGTTAAAGTAACTACCTGATACAAAATCCGGTCAAATTTGCCGCACGTTACAGGTAGGCTGTGTTGCGGTTACTAGTCGACCATGTCCCTTGCTGTTGATCGTTCGTGTGCAAGGGCTGTTTTCTCAGTATACACTTCATTTGTATCTATTCGATTGCCTGGTATTTGGTGTACCACCGTCAATGTAGCTGCAAACTCCCCGGGTGTAAAGAAATTAGAGTCGTGGTTGGTCACGTTCAGCTGCAGTCCAGCGTATATATCTGTGTTTTCCTTCTGTCTGTTTGGTCATGTTTGTTCGTTAGAGATCATATATATGACAGTTTTCTTGTCGGGCTTTGTGTCAGTTCGGGCTATTGACATGCGAGACGATATTGTTTGTTTTGTCTTGATGGGCTTGCGGGCTCGTGAAGACACTCTCTGCTACACGCCTGCGCTGGTGCATGCGCTTGCCTGTGGTACTGCTAAGGGGCCAATACTAGTAAAAGTCTTTTCAACCAATCTCGCTCGGGGCAAACTAACAATGGTCTCCCTTCATCCCCGGTAGACGACTGCTATGGTGGGGGCCCTCACCTATAACAAAGTTCTTATGAGACAACGGGAACGTTTCTACACAATCCCAACGCCTACAGCAGTCGCTATATCACGAATAATGTTGTAGTAAAACTCCCACGCGTATGTAATTCCGACAACATTGGGGAAAGGAGCCCGGTCAAAAACAGAAACAGTTTTGTGTACCAAAGTCGAACTATTCCTATATTATACGTAGCGCGCCCCGGCTACAATTATAAATGGTCTTACGTTTGGGGGTACAACCTCCCTTTTGTAGTATCAATAGGGGGTTTACACCACTCGAGCAAATGTCTCTGAACCTCCCTCAGGAAAGACCATTCAACCATTGTATTGGCGCAGAGTCATCCACAAGCCTTATATGACGGTGCCTATCGGATATAAACATAAATCAAAACAAGTTACTGTTAATACTAAACGTTTTTATTCGTATACGTTTTGTCAGTAATTTAGGTGTGATTGATAGGTATGGTGTATGTGAATGGTATGGTGGAAATAAACGATGCCCCGTTGTGAGATAGAAAATTGAATAATAATAGCAATAATAATAATCATGATATGGGTGTTACTCGGTCTGACTACTCTGAGCGGCTGAACATACCATACATTAAGGCGACCCCCCCCCCACCGTAGCTGCCTGGTTGGTGAAAACCCAACGTACTGGGTCCCGGCAATGTAGGGATGCGAGGGTCTATGGTCATACGACTACGGCCGTGCAGAACATGAGTACACCCCCCCCCCCTCACCGTAGCACCAGCCTATATGTATTTAATGTATACAGGCGTTTCTTCCTTGAGTTGTCCGTTGTTAATGTGCCCTTAATAAACCCAGTATCTTTGTAAAGGCACTCTACAGGGCCCAGTCAAATCCTGGCCTCGAAACACATGATGAATGGATAAACACCGCAAGCGACGATTCCATGACCAAGGTATAGACCTGGGCTACGATAGAGGGAGGGAGTAGCTTTTTGGATAAAGTATTTTCTGGAGGATAGGGAATCCTTAACCTATATGTCGATGGAAGGTCGTTCTTGTTCGGCAATATTACCCGGGGTATACCAGGACCATGGGATGGTTCATCGGGTAGCACTTGTGCCTATTTGGCAAACTAAGTTTCTGGGCGAGTAATTAGCTCCTCATGTTTGGAGCCTTAGAAAAGATTGGGTGTCCCTCTACCGTAGCATGCGGCTATACATCAAGACGCTGTGACATCAAACACAATTGGCATCCCCATCGAACCCTCCATGATGGAAACCCCTCCGGTCGTAAATAAGTTTAATCTAAAACAACCATACCAGTGCACGCGGGCTACGATAGAGGTAGAGGTATACCTTTGTTTGGCTGAGACTTTTTCTGAATGATGGGGGGTCCTTAACCCAAAAAGCGTCCGAAAAGCAATTTTGTGTTGCGATATTCGTCATTGTACAACTTAGGAGGTGGGGATTTTGTTTTTATCTGGTAGCCCCTTCTATCCCTAAAAAACCATAGTGTCACCTCTACCGTAGCATGCTACAACAGACGATGGGGCTCCTTAATCCGAAACCGTTCAAAATGCATGTTGTGTTGCGATATTTGTCATTGTACAACTTAGGAGGTGCGGATTCGTCTTATCTGGTAGCCGTTTTATCCCTCCGAAAGCAGTTTTTCGAGTGAGGTATAGAGCTCTCCTCAAGTCACCACCCTCAGAAACAAAAACATGGTACACCTGCATGCAGGCTACAAACAAATATGGTACACCAGCATGCAGGCTACCGTAGCATGCGTCTACTAGTGCAAGTGTCATAGACGCATGCTACGACAGACGCGTGGTACGATAGACACATGCTACGATAGAGGTGCACCGTGTTTGTTATGAGGCTTCGCACATAAGGAGCGTCGTACCTCACAAAAACAAAAAAAAAACATTTTGGAGGAAAATGAAAGTGCTGCCGGATGAGAAATATCCTGACCGAAGTATACTCTGAAACAGTATTCGTCACAAACATGGAAGTCCGACGAATTTGGGTTAAGGAGCCCGATTGTTCAGAAAACGATTCGGCCAAAAATGGCTACCTCTACCGTAGCACGCGTCTAGAGGTGGTACGTTTTGAATTCTTTTGTTTCTGAATCACGGGACTCCTCAACCCAAAACTCGTCGGAATTTATGTTTTCGGTCTTTCGTTCTTTTTCATACTTAAGGTCACGGGATTGTCCATCCGGTTCGTAGCATTTTTGTTGTCGTGCAAACGAAAAGTTAGGTTGAGGCATATAGAGCGCCTCGAGTGACCGCCGCTCACGTGAGACGCACGCTACGATAGACGTCCACCGTGTTTTTGCCTTCTAAGGGTGGTTACTTGAAGAGCTCTACACCTCACCCCAAAGTGATCATTAAGGGAGGAAAAGAAAAGCGCTATCCGACTGAACATCCCGTGGCCGAAGCAGACCAAGGAACAATATTGCCAAAAAAGTATGACAATAATGACAGTCCGCCGATTTCAGGTTAAGAAACTCGATCATTCAGAAAAAAAATCAGACAAAAAGGGTTATCTCTATCGTAGCACGCGTCCAGAACAAAGGGCACTTCACCTTTACCGTAGCATGCTATGATACAGGTGAACCCTTTTTTGTTTTTTGGTTTGGGTTTGTCACATGGCTAATAGTAAGGTAAAAAACGGACTTCGGACGAGACTAAAAGTGCTACCCGACGAATAGTACCATGGTCCACGTGACTGGTGCGACGATAGGGGGGGGGTACCCACATTTTCACTCCCGGGTTTTTGGCGAATGGCTCCGAACCTAACAGAAAATTATACCTAAACATAGTGTGTTGGCGTTACGTAACAAAACTTCCAATGGCGGTGCATATATAACAAAAAACAAAACAAAAATAGGTTTTATGAGTACAACGCAGTGAAGCAGTCACCGGCCGAGTGCCTTCGTGCAGGTCACAAAAACAAGCACCTAACAATGACCCCCCTACCTCAAGAATGCAATGAGTAGTATTGCAAACACGAGACTGAAAACCCGACGGTACTGGGTTAAGCAGCCCGATCATTCATAAAACGGTTTTAGCAGTCAAGTGCTACCTTTACCGTAGCACGCGTCCCTTACAAACGGGCACTTGCTCACATTAAATAGTTTATTCGGTGGGACAATAATGTCACATAATAAGGCAAACCCTAACAGTAATCACTACCTACCTACTTACCTACCGTGGGATGAGTCGTATGACGAATAGACTGAATTCAGGTGGTCTCTCGAGATCAGGTTCAAGACACCTTGCGCAGAACAAGCCTAGCTACAGTTGCTCCACCGTAGGGCTTTGCGTACTGCTGTACACACATACAGCAGGGGTTAGGGTTAGGGCTAACCCTAACCCTCACCCTACGTTACCACGCAACGAAATACGTGTTTGTTTATTTTTGTTGTTCGAAGCGGTCTCATACGCTCAGTCGGATCAGATGACGCCCACGTACGGCACGCCTAAACCGATGAGTCTCACTGACGAAATAAAATGAACATGTTTATCTATGATCCTTTATAAAGTGAGTAACGCCGAACCAAGCCCTAAACCCCAACTGGCGTTGACGAAAAACACATGAAACCGAGACCTGACGATTAATTTCTTGCGCCGGCGGGTCTTCTCGCGAGCACGAGACGGCCCCAACTGAATGAGCTACTACAGTAAAATTTACCTGGAGAATTCCTGAGACGATAAAATTGCACAATTCCGACAAGATCGAGGCCACCCTCATCTTCATGCCTCGGCATGGTTCCAAACGACTTCAAGGTGCGCTACGCTCTACTAATTTACCACCTCCAAGTGCCCCTGCGCGTACATGAAACCATGCTTGGTGTGCCACAACGGCGGCGAGCGAAATATCAACAGCAATCCTCTATAGCCAGCATAGTATAGTTACCCTCCAGAGAGTATTGGCCGCGACTCCAAGCAGGTGTCCCGCCGGAACAGAGTTCATGCGCCGGCGATCGACGGCCGTTTTCACCCACGGTGCAAAACGATGGCCCACTCGAAATATTTCCAACAGCTAAACTCCAACAGCGCACGGGCCTCACGAGGCACGTGCGCACGAGTGCGCAAACACTATCAACCAGGAAGGAGAGCACGAACAATCTCTGGGTGACGAGTGTAGACGTCGCTCCTGGGCCCATTTACGTTGCCAAATTGCACCTACCACATCCATCACAACCTCCTCTGGTCGTGGCTACTCTATGTGCAGAAGAACCAAAGGCAACATAAAAGGAAACACCTCAAGCCTATGCAAGGGAAGAGGCCAGCGACGGACTCGCCAATTACATATGACTGGAACATCCTCGATTCCTACGTATCGATGCGTAAACCATATGGAAGACGGCCCAGTGCTGTTTTCACCCTCTTCTCGCTCGACAACACAAACAAGAAAGGAACCAGTAAAAGGATTTCCGATAAAAAATCAAGAACCTACGCCGTGATAAATCTTTGTGTCTAAAACCTTCAAACCCCAAGTACGTTCCGTACTTCATGTAGACACTCGCGCTACCAGACCCGCCAACAAACGAATCGTCTCACACAGCACACGGAAATAAGTGACAGTCTCTCGTCGCAAACACGCCACACACACGAACAACTCCACGGTCGCGTTATTGGTATATGGAGACTAAACGGATATGTCATACCCAGGACCGTGTTAAATGATACCTGCCATTGAGACAGGCATACAACCCAACCTACCGACTACATTGCTGTCGGGGGGAAAAACCTCCAAGCATCACACCAAGTGTTTCGCCTCAAGCATCAGGTCCACCTCAATGGTGCCACCGGAACAAGTGGTCACACAAATATCGGCGTGCCCCGACTACATAAACCAATGCATATGCTACATTTCCACAGGTACTTGAGTAAATCACTTACCCCTGCATCGGTGGCACGACCCCGTCCGTCCCGCTAGCCTAATGTAAAGCGTAAACACAGCACATCGCTTGTGGCAGATACTGAACGGTTTAGCAAAGCCCGCCCAGATACACACGTCGACAACCTATCTGGAACGCGTAAGGGGTGTTGCTAGCTATATAATCCAGTGCCTCCGCTTAAGGTGTATGTTTTACGTTTACATTGGGACCCCGCCCTGCTGTGTCAGATGTTTATGGCCACCACGAACCACAATAGGTATCTAGAATGAGCCAACCTCACGCTCATAACGACAGATGCGTGCATCTAGTACACCACTGTGCTTGTTTCCAAGGGCATACATACGTACTGAAGACCCCCCCCCCACATGCACACACACACAGAAACCGAATTTGGGAAATACGGTAGGCTCAACCTTGTAAGGTAGGCCGAGTATGTAGATAACACGAGCAATATGTTACGTTACTGTAATGCCGCTGGGAATCACGAATACGCTTTGCTAGTTGAGGGCTGCATCTACTATATTGCACTTGCTTCCCAGGGCGCACGCTTAACGAGTCAAACACTCACACACCCGACAAAACAAAACATATTTCGGGAAAATACTGTACGCTCAATTCGGTTACGCACGTAGCCCATATATATATATATATAGTACGTTGCACTGGAATATCACTGGTATTTCCGACCATATTTTGATGGTGTTTTCAGCCGATAGGCACCATAAGAGACAGGTGCTTCGGTTTGCCCAAACCACCATATCCTCCGCCTTCGCCGTAGCTAACACAGAATATGTGTCTTCACAGACGAACCGTTGCGGTTTCACAGACCGAGAACGAAACGGTCCCCGACCGGCACAAATAACGTCGTTTGCAACTCCTCTTCTTCTACCTTAAACGAGTTTGTGTAACCGTCGTCTTAGTTGGCGAAACATTCTCACCAATCACCGCACCCAATCACTATCGATCGTCGTTGCTATATGCCCGAAATATGCCTCCGATAATCGGTTATATTAAGATGGTCCCTACATAGTTCTGGTTGAGCAGTGCTAGCTGCCCGCTATGGCGCCGGTGGAATTGACAGGCACACATGGGAAATACCGAGGGTGGCTGGGTACGAATTAGGACCGGTTGCCGATATAATACCGGAACTGCTGTCGCCCGGTGCATATCTCCAGACACGACACAGGGACCACTACTGTATAGGCGTACAATCTCCTCTTCGTAAGATACGTAGCTCTACCGCACCTCCTTCAAAAAACACAAAACACGTTTTGGAACACTCCATGCAGGTGGCCGCAATCACATAATAACCAACCCCGTGATGTTCGGGATGTAACCTAACTCATCAACTACGAACACAACAAATTGAGTTTTGTTTTTCATTTGTAAATAGATACCGTCATTGTTGAAGTGAAAGAGCAATAACTGGTCAGAGTTGCCTTAGCTCCCGAACCCCCGCCCTCCTCCCCCCTCTACCCCATGGGCAGGTGTTTGTGTCTCGTTTCCGTCACATCCAGGATGACAGTCATCGTTGTCATAAATATTCTCGGAAGAACATGTCGTCGTCTGCCGCCGTTTCAAACAGGAAATATATTGTTCCCTGGGGGATAACGCCTTGGTGGGTTTGCTTAGCAGTCCGCATCCCACATCTCCGGTATATCGCCGAGTTTCTCCCTGCGCAAATAGAACCGGCCGCCGACCGCACGCCGGGTAAAGAAATATGCTAGTGTTGAGGAATGTGAACTGCATGTAGCGTGGGACAGAGTAGCTTATACGTATCCAGCATACAACCTGCGTGCTCGTAGCCGCTTCATGCCGGATGGGGTTGTAGGCATTGGCATTGACGAGATTGAATAGATTTATTGATGACTTTCTCATAATCTTTACGAGCAAGAAATCATGTACGTATATACATATACCACCACATACTTCGACTTCTTATGATATGTTGTTGTTGCTCTTGTCGCGCGATCAAAGATTACCGTGCATTCAAGATTGGAGGTTTGAACACAGTAGCAGCATCGACGGAAACAACAAGATGTTCTTGGAGCTTGTAGGCTACCTTCCGTTTTCCCCGCGTGTCGCAAACTTCGACGTGAAAATCTGGACCAGCAGTCGGAAGCGGCTACCAGCGCCAACGACTTATTCTAAAGCTACGATGTCATGGTTTGACAAACGGATCTATGTGAATCACAGAGGCTAATCAGCAGTTGAGCTCCCCGCCACCATTGCAGTACAATGTTTGTTTTCACCATGCTATTCAGTGGCAGCCCAATGCCACCGGGTCGGGTTCTACTGAAACGGGTCACGACGATTAGCCCCGTGCATTTTGGTCGATCAGACCCACTCGGACGATTTTATATATTTACTGAGGTGCGGTGTTTTGCGCCGAGTGACTTCAGATTTCGCAAAAAGCATCGCCATTGGAGTGCATGTTAAGCTGAGGCAGAAGAGCCAAATCAGCTCCAATTTAGATGAGGGTCAGAGGCACTCGCCCGGGTAGCTAAAACACCGCGATAGTAAACAAGTGAATATCTAGTATATACCTCCCTCTTTACCCGTAGCACCAGTCTTGACCCGATATTTGCTGAGGCTCGAAACCTTCAGGGAGCTCTCTCATTATATATAGGACCTCCACCCTGTTTTAATTTATCGGTACAGGATGCATCTCTCTTCAAGTCTAAAGAGCACCATACACAGCTGGGAGCTTGACCCCACCGTAGCGGGCGTTACTAAGGCAACGACTACTCACCCGTCGATCCTGCAGGCGCCGTTTTTGCAGGTGTTGTCACAGACAACCCCCTGAGGCATCGCCGTGACACTCATCGAACCCATTTCGGCATGGTTGATGCTATTACCATACACCTGTCAGACAACAACATTAAACATGGACAGCATACACAAACAAAGCACCGCGGGAGACATGCGACAGCAGGAAGCAGGAGAGACGCCGCATCACACGCAGGACACGTGGTAGTATATCTGTTAACACGATGATTTCTGATAAAATATTTACGAAGAACCACACATGACCCTGGGAGATACATGTGTTGACAGCAAGCGCGACACAAAGCACGAGGCATACAGCACAGGAACCGATGGGGAAGCTATTATCACACACCTATCACGCACGTGTTCACGGATCACGACGCACCATCCAGGGCAATAGAAGTTTTCTTAGAGTACGTACGTAGCACATTTAGTCTAACATGGGTTCTGAATGTTGGGGCTCCTTAACCCAAACTCGTGATGCGTGCTATGATAAAGGTATACCTTTTTTTGGCTGAAACTATTTCCGAAGGATCGGGCTCCCCTTCACCCAAAATCGTCAGACTTTCATTTTCGTGCTGTTATATTTTTCATACTAGTAATAGACTCAGGCCATGGAATTGGTCATCCGGTGTATATCACTTTTTATTTTCCTCTAAAACTTATTTTTCAGCCGCGTGTGGCGCTCCTCAAGTTAGAAACTCTATCGTAGCATGCGTCAGAGGTATACCTTTCTTTGGCTGATTTAGTTTTCTGAATGACGGGGCTTCTTAACCCAAAACCGTCGGACTTTCATTTTTGTGCTGTAATATTTTTCATACTAGTAATAGACTCAGGTCATGGAATTTGTCATCGGGTGTATAGCACTTTTTATTTTCCTCTAAAACCTATTTTTCGGCCACGTTTGGCGCTCCTCAAGCTAGGAGCTCCGACGAAACATGGCGCACCTCTATCGTAGCATGCTTTTCGTCTGAACGCCGTTGTGATTGTTTTTTCCAAACTGATTGTGCGTGTATACCCACCAGGCCGTGGAATTTTCGATCGGGTTGCGCTTTATTCTTCTGTTCTCAAATGTTGTTTGGTCTTCGGTGGTGGATGGGGCTCTCTCGTGACAGGCACCTCATGAGCATAGTGGCGCACCTCTACCGTATCATGTGTATGTAAACGTTCAACCTCCGTCTTTCCGGCAGCGCGTTTGAACCAGGTATTTACAGGAAAAAACGAAACAGGGTACTGTAGTATTACGTTATCAAGTTAACCAACGACAAAGCCGTGCCTTAAACGCTACAGTTGTAGGATGCTGCTCGTGTGTGGATCTTGTTGGATAAACCCGGTGCAGAGGTGCTCGGCGCAGTGCCTTACTCACGCAGAGCGGTGGGTAGACAGTCGAGGTGCCATGAGGCAATTGAAAGGATAGATCAATGTGTATATTATTATTGCCACCTCCGGAGAGGGTGACGGGAGGAGGAGGGGTAAAAAGGAACTCAACTCCGAAGTCAAATGGAAGTGACCAAGAGAGGCTCTTCCTCTCCCAAGCTCGCCTCGTCCCCGAACCATAAATAGCGACAAGCGCTCTCATCCCATACCTTGTCATAACTCTTTCGTACCATACAAAACACTCACGCGACTGAGCCATACATTCTGGCCCTTCTTTACGGTACCACACATTAGTGTTCCAATACGTACGTATGAGCTGAAATATGCCACATACTGCAATGCAGTAATAAAATATTCCTCTCATGAACTATACTATTCCGTAGACGGCGAATTGCCCCGGGCACAATACCCCATCATACATATTATAGATGCAACGCGGTTCCACAAATCGAACCATGATATCATAATTTCTCACAGACCTGTGCTATAAGGAAGAAGGTGCCCGCCCAAGCCCAGGAAACGATGATTACCTGATGAATCACTGTTAGAGGGAAGAACTGCGCCCAGTATCGTTGGACGGATACTTATCTTTCATCCGAATAGTTCGTTTTCTTGTTTTCGTCACCGCTTTATCGAGAGAAAGAGGACTTATCAACAAAGGAGCATGTCATACATACGAAGTATTTACGGTTGATGTTTAGCCGTGTAGCTCATGACTGACCTTCAGCCCCTCCAAATGTTGCCGGGACTCTTAACTCGAAAGCCATCATCCCGAGCGAGATTTCAGCCTGTCGTTTTTAAAGCAATGGTTGAACGCGCTTGCTCGTGGGGTAAGCTCTGGCTAGTTAGCCGTTACGACACGGCCACGCACCTTAACTCACCCGAACATCCCAACACAGCAGTCCAGAGGATCGATGATTGTGATATATATAGGAACTCGCAACATCGTCTACACATCAAACTACGAGTGCGCCCGATTCACGGTTAGCCACTAGGATTTGCAGGTTGTACCCGCTGGGTGATACGTGTGGTTGCTTGTTCTCGACGTGACATCTTTGGGGGTATTGTGAGTTTGTCGGCGCCCATCATTGCTGTGCCAAACTTCGAACAGGGGTTGTTCGCCCAAAACATACTATCAAATGGCCTCGATGTCTACAAAACAATATTTCGAAAGTAATGGAATACCGTGTGTGCTCGTTAGCCTACAACGAACTCCGTAAATGCTAACATAGTCAGCAAAAACTAGCTCTACCTCCATCACAGCACGGACCCGCTACACATAGGTAAGCAATAGACGCAATGGTGCGTGTCCTCACGTCGTTTGATTGGCCGTACTGGTGCCCGTCGACCTCCCCTCCTCCTAGCCTCACCCCAACCCCTAGGCAGTCCTTCATGTCGTTGTTGCTGCGAGTAAGATTGCCATGTGATGCCGGCACGAGGTGGGCGTCCATCAATTGGTTATCATTACCGCAGTCGGCTGTGCACATGTCACACTCTCTGAGTGCCAACCAACAAGACCGTTCACACAAAAACAACACATTATGATAGAATTGGCAGTATTCAGATGTTAAACATACGAACTCGCGTTCGGCCCTCTTGTTGGATGCGTGCATTTTAAACTGGTGTTTTTGTGGCTGCGTGTAAGCATGCTCGTCAGGTTAAACACTACCCGGGGTATATCGCATTTGTGTTGTAACCATAGCAATCGATTTTTATGTTGAAGATAGTAATGTTCAGCAGAATACTGTGACAGATCTTAAAACATAACACGTTCAGGTGACAAGCTTTTCTACGGGTAGGGGTGGCGGCATAATGTCTAAGCTCTATCCATAAGGAGCTCAGAGATCTCGCCCGAACCATAACTTTAAAAAAAGGTTGTTTCGTGCGAACCCGACCAAACTTTATTTCAGGAGCTGGTCCTATTGATAACACAAATACACGAGCGAACTACCTATTCTATAACTAACGTGAGAAGTTCAAACGGCCATAGGCTCATACTACGGTAGACGCGTGCTACGGTAGAGGTAGCACTTTTTGACTGAGTGATTTTTTGAACGATCGGGCTCCTTAGCCCAAATTCGTCGGATTTTAATTTTTTTTGACGAATATTGTTTCAGAGTATACTTCGGTCATGATATTTCGCATACGGCAGAACTTTTATTTTCCTCCAAAATCATTGTGATCGGTGAGGTATGACGCTCCTTACGCGAGGAGCTCAGAAAAAAACATGGTGCACCTCTATCGTAGCATGCGTCGGTGACTCTATACACCGTTTGCTTCCAAGGGTGGTCGCGTCGATGACTCTATACCTCGGTCAAAAAAAAGCCTGATTGTGGAGGGAAGCAAAAGTGCTACCCCCGTGCACACAAGACCATGGCCCAAAATATTTTATGAACGTCATCGCAACAAATAAGAAAATTCCGACGAGTTTGGGTTAGGGCCCGTTTTAACGAAGAAGAAAAAAATTCAATTTGGGAAAAATAAAATTCAAATTCGCTTTTCATTGGTCAACACACGCACCAGCACCCCCAAGATCCTAATCTTTGGTGCTGGTGCGCGTGTTGACCAATGAAAAGCGGATTTGATTTTTTTTTTTCCAAATTGATTTTTTTCTTTCTTCGTTAAAACGGGCCCTTAAGAAGCCCGATTTATAAAAAAAAAAAAAAAAAAAAACAGAAAGTGCTACCTCTATCACAGCTACGGTACATGTACGATGGTCCCCCGACGGTGCAAGCCCTACCGTTGGATTGGCCCAAGGTATGGAACTCCCGTACTTCAGTCAACTGAGGAACCCAATAAACCTCTACCGTAGCACGCCACGTCTTTACAGCTAACGCACGGCTTGAACGTCGGTACACAAATAATTGTATTACGCAGTGGGTGTCCCCCGCCGAGGGGGGGGGGCGCTCTTTTGCACCTGATGATGTTGCCATCCCCGCGCACGCTGAAGCACCCCGACTTCTCCTCGCACTGGTCGGAGCACTTGTTCTCCTCGATGACGTTCCCGTACGACCCCTCCTTGATGTCCACGCACTCGCTGCCGTGCGTCGCGATCACGTTGTCGCGGATGACGATGCCGTTGCTGCGATCTTCTCCGTGAGTCCACTATGGGCATGAAGGGGTGTTTGTTTGTGTTTCCCCCCCACAGGGCGACAAATGTGGGCACCAACCCGCGAAATCAAACCGGCAGGGAAAACAAACATAAGGAAAAAACACCAAACGTGTCACCGGAAGGACAGGGGACAGGCCGGCGGTAGAACACGGTGTCCGCAACGTTAGGGGGTGCATTATAGTAATGATGCTTGCGGTAGGGATCCAACCTAAGAAATACGTGTTTCTTTCTGGGACTACTCTCTCGAGATCTTCACTGGAGGAAATGGATACCCTTACACAAAAGACCGGTTTCATGAAAAACAAAACGGAAGCTTAGCCCGATGATCAAAATTGGCGTCATTCGTGAGGGACATTGTGAAATAGTCTAACATTACTTCGACAATTTTGAAGATTTCTCCCCAGGTCGAAGCGCGTTGACGTAGCACGCCTTTGTTCAGGTGCGTGGGGCGCTTCCAATGTGAACAGCCCAGTGACCTAGGCACATGGCCAGCTGTACACGTCAAAACAGAACGACGTGTGGTCGTCCTTCCGCTGAGTAGCGGCGTCCAGTCGACCCGTGCTACCACACTGGGAGGCACGACTTTTCCACCGGATGTTCTCGTATCGGAGCTCATCTCGCTTGGAATATTGCTGGGATGGTGTGCTTATTTACAAAACAGTTTTTTTACGATATATCTCAAGTTTACGACATTGTGCACCTGGATATTCGACTGAGTTCGATTATTCTCTTAGAACGTGTGTTTGTGCTTAACGCATAGTAGAAGACGAATCTCCTTCACGACGATCGTTATACGACGCGCCCTACGATAGATATAGCACCTTTTTGCTGGAATGATCTCTGAATGATCTAGCTCCTTCACTCAAGAACGCCGGACTGTCCTTCTTTTTTTGTTGCAATATTGTTCCTTGCTTGCTTCGGAAATCGAATTTTCAATCGGATAGCACTTTTACTTTCCTCCCTTAATGATCACTTTGGGGTGAGGTGTCGAGACATTCAAGTAACCACCCTTAGAAGGAAAAAACACGGTGCACCTCTATCGTAGCATGCGCCATACGTGAAAAAAATGTGTGCAAACACTAGCGCACCATGCGTCAAAGTTCATTGGTTCATCTACCCACCAACCAGACGTAAAGCTTTGATAAAACCAGCTATCTCTGTAGTGGCCTCCGCATCAACATTGAGAGCGACATGTTTAGCCGAATGGACGGTGGAGTTAACAACTGTACTTGCATCCTTCAATAACTTGTTTTGAACGACTTTTAGAGCTGATGCCATCGAAGCCTTCACTCTAACTACCAAGAGTAGTGCGATGGGGTTTCTTCACCAGTGAATACATTTGGCATGGTTCATGTAGGTATATTGCTTTGTGAGCGCCAACGCATGAATGATACGACGGAAGTGCACCATGTGTTTTCTAAGCTCCCAACTCGATTAACAGTATATATCTACGAAAACGGATGGTGTAAGAAATGAATCGTGCTATATGACCGATGATCAAATTCATGCCTTGCATATACTCTGAACAATCTTGCTACACAACAAGAATGAAAGTCAGACGAGTCTGGATTAACGAGCCCGATCTTTATAAACCCGTGAGAGCCAAACAATGCTACCTTTGTCGGAGCTGCGAACGTGTATGCCACACTATAAGTGACTTAATGCGAGAGTAAAGAAATCCATGTCTTTTCAAGACATCATTCTTTTTTTCTTTTTTTTTTATCCTCCGGCGGATGGGTCAAAATAAAGCTTACGCCCTCCACACTTCCACGTCTCACTTCGTGCACTTCGTGTCGTGTGTCAATTCACTCCATGCTCCCTCGGAAGTATCAGCCCTTGCTGTCTACGACCTTCGGTAACTTGAGCATGTTGACCCGACCTGACCCCCGAAGGGGCCCGGTGCGGTGGGGATAGCCACCCGAAGAGTAAACTCTCCGGGTAGTGTGGAACTTGCCGCAGCTCATCCACTAACAAAAACCCAGGCCAAGAAGCCTTCCCGCCAGACTCGGATCATTTACGATCTACCCTACCCGTTTGGGCGTTGGTCCTCGGCTTGTTTCGCCTGTATACGAGTCACACAAGATGTATGCCAAGCCCAAATCTCACAATGGACCGAAAATAAAACACTCGCCCTTCCGGGCTGGGTTGGGAGGGATGACATTTCCTATCCAAAGCACAGGATCGCAACAACTTGTATCCCGCCCCACCAAGCAGCCCAGGCGACTCGCGTATGAGATGTCACTCGTCTGGAATGTACGCGATATGTATATGTAGCAAAGCGTAACTGGTACGGCTACAACGCTCTCTAGATTTGAAACGTTAAACCTGCAAAACATGGGCACGTCCAGTTTGGGGGTATCCCTGTTGTGGACACACACGCAAAAGTGTAAACAAATGTTCAAGATATGGTATTATCGTAAGTGACGCGTGCTAGACGGGAACTGCTGTTCAGCGGAAGAGCTAACCAGCACGTATTGTATACATTCCAATGTGTTTCATCAAACTCCGAAGAAGACAATGGGATTGATCAATGGATTGGCCGTTCTTCGTTTATCAGGGCCAATTTGTAGATGATGTACACAGGCCGCTCAATCAGCGAAGGGCCTCATAAATACCTAGTACGAGGCTACGGTACACGCAGCGTCCATGCATCTACAGTAGCTTATTTATTCTAACTATATTTGGTTCTTTTTACTGTGGTCCTCCATAACAAGATGCAACCGTAGGGTAGCAGCCCATGTCCCGCGGCAGCCCGGCTGAGCCTAAAAGTATCTGCTTCGATCCTTTTTTCGCGCTGAGCCGCACGAAATTTGGGGCACCACTTCTTGAGCAAACTTATGTTCCGATCGGGTGATCTGTTTTGAATGAGAAAATACCGGGTGGTGTGATTGTTTTGCTAGTCAGTGTGTTTGCTTTAGGACTGCTGTAGCAGTGCAGTTCGAGAAAAATATTAGTCTGGTCGCGCGATCGAACATTCTTCGACGTTGATGTTCAGGGTCGGACACTGAGCTCCGCGTGAACAGAGCTCTCAGCCTAATAGGCGCCACCCGTGCCATGGGCATGTGTTGATCTTCTGTGCTATCACCTGCGTGCTCGAGGTGCCGATGTATATCCCCTCGCCGTTTTTTCCTCCCTCGTCGAAAGCGAAATCGTAGACACCGCAGTACTTGATGCTGTTGCCCGTGATCGCTGCGTTGACAACGAAGTTCTTCAGCCGAACGCATTCGGTCCTGCTCGACGCCCAACGAACAAACAAACATAAATATATCGGTGATTTGAACCGGAGACGTAAGAAACAAGAGCTGAATGAACGTAGGAAATATATTTGTCTGAAAACTCACTCGTATGTATGACCTCCGAATAAAATCCAAAATGGTAAATTCGCGCTAACGCATACGTGTGTTGCATCATGCAATGGCAATGCCGTTTAACGACGTTTGCTGTTGCTGACAGAGAGAAACACGTAGACGATGAGCATGGTTTGGAGTTAGAGTGTTGTAAACATCAACATTTTTCTTGGGAGGGATGCACATGTGTCCTAAACGTTCCACACACCCGTTCAAACAAAGTCGTTGCGCCTTAGGTACGAACATTCAGCGGTGTTGACTTTATAGGAAGTACACCACACACCGGTAAACGTAATGAGCGGTGGAGGAGGCATTTATCGGCGGGGCACACAAACAAGCCGGTGGTTAATGACGCGTGCGACAACGATAGAGGTAGCACCTTTGGGCTGAACACTTTCACTGTGAATAAAAGAGCTACCTTATATAAAACTCGTCGCACTTCCATTGTTGTGTTGCAATATTGTTCTCCCCCTTCCGCTCAATTTGTTAGTTATCCGCTTTCGCAAACATAATCGTTTTTTTTGCACCCCCCCCCCCCCCTCCTTTACTAAACCTAAATCCTCAGAACCAAATGTGGTTGAAAATGGTAAAAATAGAGGAATACCCCCATCGTTTTTATTGCTCGCTGTATCTGTAGGCTATGGGATGCTTCGTTGGGTACCACTTTCGGTTTCGTTCAAAAACTGTTTTTGGTTGACGTACTTCGTAGTCGTAATAAGCTCCTCAAGTAGGGAGGGAGAGTCATAAACACACATCGTTCACCTTTATCGTAGCTTGTGTCTACTCGTGATAACCACCCAGGCGGGAAGAGTGTTTTAAACAACCACATCACTCACTACGGTCGGTTTGTAAACTCAATGAAAGCAGCCCAATTTCGAGGACGAAAATCGACGCTCGGTGACAGACAAACATGCCGGTATCTGTTTTTCGTGGTATTTTTGCATGTTTCGTCATTTAACAGTCAGAATAATGATCCTTAAAACAAACGTATTTGCGATGCTTGGTATACCTGGGTAGCGAAATTACTGAAATCTACACCATGGGGTTGAAATTCCAACAACGGGCGGTGACGGACGACAGGCCGGTATCTTTGCTTTGCATTGTAGCGTTAATTTTTCAACTATCAGGCAGCAGAATACCGCTGAACGCGAACGTATTCGTGGTGCTTGGGACACATGCTACGATAGAGGTGCACCATATGTTTTCTGACCTTCTTCCTCACTTAAGGAGCGTCATACCTCACCGAAAAAATGATTTTGGAGGAAACTACAAGTGCTGCCGGATGATAAATCTCATGACCGTAGCATACTCTGAAAATAATTCGTCACCAAAATAAAAGTCCGACGAATTTGGGCTAAGGCGCCCGATCGTTCAGAAAACGATTTAGCCGAAAAGTCCTACCTCTACCGTAGCACGCGTCTTGGTATATCTTGGTATAGCCGTACAAAATCGGTATGTTGATCCTGAAAAAAGAATATGTCAGTCGACTATCCGAGCGAGGGTTCAGGCCCCGTTATCGAAATTGCATCGGAAGCGATGGGTAGGTTGTACAGGTTCCGCTGCAGAGCACTACACGGCAAAACAAAAGCGGGATAACTTTTCCCTCGAACGTATTAGTACGGGTAGCGTATCGAATCCAACCCACGGTAGGGGTACCACTAGTGTTCTCAATTGTCTTCCAGTCCGGTTATGTTCTTCAAGTAAGTACGGTAACTACCGGTAGATCCTCTGTGTGTGCAAATGTCGTAACACGTATATTGTACTTGTTTCAGGACTGCTCGTGGATAATACAGACGCTGTGTCGGCATGGGCGAACAGGCTTCTTGAGCGTTCGTGTATCGCGTGAGCTGTTTTGTGGTCCGTACAGGAGGAGCTCGGAAGCTGACCCGCCCCTCTCTTTTCGTGGCATTCCTCCTGTCCTTGTAGCCAATGCCCAAAAATGCATCGCCAAGTGAGTGAGTAATAACACATTGTTGTAGATTTTGTGGCCGTTTGGCGCTCGCCAAATTTCCAAATTGATGTGGTTGCCTTGAATGAAGGTTTGCGTACAGGGTGGGGGGGAGGGCTAGCGACGCCGGCCACACGATAGGGGTAGAACGGTTTCGACGAAAGCGGCATGCTAGGGTGGAGGTGCACCAATGCTGGCAGTTGTCTATCATAGCAAGCGTCGGTCACTTGAGGAGCTCTTGCCGCACCCAATGGCCTATTTTGGATGCAATTGCAAGTGCTATTTAGAGCAATCCCACGGTAGGGCTACCACTTTTTGGCTCACATATTTCCTGACCGGCTGAGCTCCTCACGTGAGTAACCAACGGATACTATTATTACTTTCCTGCCACGTTTGGTTTTGGACTACGTACCGCATTGGAAGTTTTTATCGGGTTGCGCGAGCGAATGTTTCCGAAGTCATGTTTCTGGTGAGATATTGGGCTCCTCACGCGAGGAGGTCATACATTCTGCTGCGCCCCTACCGAGGGATGGCTCCAGTGCTATTATGAGGGTGGTGGGTCTCTATCGTAGCATACCTCGGTCACTTCAGGAGATCTTGTCTCACCCAATGAACGATTTTGGAGGCAGTTGCAAGTGCTTTATACACGACGAACATTCCCATGGCCTGAGTATATATACAAAGACCAATGTTGCAACACAAGAACGGAAAATTCGGCGCTTTCGGGTTAACCCCTTAAGAACTAGTCTCGCGTGTTTGGGGAAAACTACTTGGGATTAGTGTGGGATGTTTTGTTCAGTTCTGAATGGGTTAAGGAGCCCTGTCGTGTGTGCGTGTGTGTGACGTTTCAGCCAAATAAAGGTATACCTCTACCGTAGAGTGCGTCAAACTATTTCCTGAATAGTCCTGGCATCCTCACCCGGGGCAGCCCATCCAGCATACCATTTGTATGTTTCAAACCCAATTTTCCACGCATGGAATAGTGCTACGGTAGAGGTAGCACGTTCTGGCTAATTTTCTTTCTGGACAATCGGGCTCCTGAACGCAAACTCGTCGGGCTTTCATTTTGGAGACGAATAGTGTTTTCAGAGCACACTTCTGTCATGAAGATTTCGCATCTGGCAGCACTTTTATTTTTCTCCAAGATCATTTTTTCGGTGAGGTATGACGCTCTCTAAGTGAGGAGCTCAGAAACAACAGGGTGCACCTCTATCGTAGCATGCCTCTGAATTCTCCTGGTATCCTCACCCGGGGGAGCCCATCCATACCATTTGTCCAGTTCAAGCCAAATTCTCCACGCATGCTACATGCAGTAGAGGTGCACCCTTGTTTCCGTGAGGGAGGCCACTCGAGGGGCTCTATAAATCTCACCCAACACCTGATTACTGGAGGAAAACCAAACGTGCTACGTACCGACGCACGAATGCTTTGGTATGGTAGAGGTGCGGCATGCTGTTTCTGAGGCCGGTGTACTTGAGGAGCTGAATTCTTCCCCTTTAAAACTGCAAGAGTTTGGACGAGAAAATGAACGTGCTACCTAATGCGTTTGACGAAAATGAAAGTGCTACGTAACGGACGAAGAATCCCGTGTCCTAATTATAAAATGAACTGTATGTTATACAACAAACGAGTGAAAGTCCGACGACATCGGGTTAAGAAGCACAGTCATTCAGAAACTAATCCAGCCAGAACAAGGATTACCTCTAACTGGTGCTACGGTAGGGGGGTCATGTATACGTGCTTCTTTTTGACTGGAACGGAGCCACTCGGCCGAAGTGACCGCTTTACTGCGCTGTAGCTCATAAACTTTTGTTGTTTTTGTTGTTGTTCTACATGCACCGCCAGTTTAGGTTTTGTTACGCAAACGCCAACAAAAACATATGTTTAGGTCCAATTTTCAGTTAGATTCGGAGCCACTCGTCCAAGTGGCCAACACCGGGTAGTGAAAATGTGGACACCCCCCCCCTATCGTAGCCCCACTCCTCTGTCGAAGCACACGTATATCTCATTGGGAACAATGACGCATGCTACGGTAGGGGTGCACCTTATTGTTTCTTCTGAGGGCGTGACTTCATGGGCTGTATACCTCACTCGATACCTGATTTTGGAGCAACGTACAAAATGCCACGTGATGAATACTACCATCGCCTAAATGTATACAATAGAATGTTCCGCCAGCAGACGCATGCTACGATATAGGTGCACCATGTTTTTTCTGAGCTCCTCACTTAAGGAGCGTCATACCTCACCCAAAACAATATGTTTTTGAGGGGAAAATAAAGTCTTGCCGGAGGATACATATCATGAATGAAGTATATTCTGAAATATGTTTCGTCACAAAAATGAAAGTCCGACGAATTTGGGTTAAGGAGTCCGATCGTTCAGAAAACCATTCAGCCAAAAAGTGCTACCTCTACCGTAGCACGCGTCAGCACAAGAATGAAAGACCGACGAGTTTGACTCGTTGGGCCCGAACGTTCAGAACAACATCTCAGACAAAAAGTGCTGCCTGTATCGCTGCACGCGTCTCATATGGCTTATTAAGCAATACGACGAAACATGACGCATCTGGTTCAGGAGCCCTGTTTACCCCGAAAATGTCTCAGCTAAAACGAACTGGCTTCCATCGACGCACGCGTCTGGGCGTATAGCTTAAGCAGCAAGGAACGTTTATAAACTTCGGTATAAAAAACAAGAACGGTTTGGGGTCAGGCAAGAATTGATCCTTGAGCGGGAAAACTTTACGACTTTAGCGCGCTACCGCTCGCAATTAGCGACGCACCTACCCAACATCCAGGTGTTTTCCCTTGAGGATGTAGGCCCCTCGCCCGAGTGGCCCTACGTCCCCCAACAGCAATTTATTTTATTTTATTTTGGTTCGTTCGCAGCAACAACAACGACAACAACAACAACAACAGCAGCACCAAAGTTACCATAGCGGTGATTATCAGGAACACACCAAGACAAAGAAAAAGAAAGAACGATAAAAAAGAAAGAAAAATGCAGGGTATCTCTTACAGTAGCCCCAGTGGCTGCTGAACGGATGGCACGATCGGGGAGCAACTTTCCCTTGCTGACTGCCTCCCGGATTAGGGAGGCACGTACCCCCGGCCAACACTCATGTTAATGTTTATATATCACGAAAGTGCAGCCGCAACGATTAGGTATACAACAAACGTAAAACAAAATAGAAAACGATGTTCCGACGATATGTATGGCATGCCCTGAAAGGCGCAAGCCTTATTGAGCAAGCGAGCTTACAACGTACACACCAGCTAGGAGCTGGTACACACGCTACATTCACATGTACATATTGCCTCATACATGTTTCGGCCGCACATATATGAATTATTGCCCTATACTGTCGTGTGGCACGTATCGCTGTAAGCAGCTGAACATCAAAGCATCTAAAAACGGTTCCACAGCATGGGACAGATGATGCGGCGCGTTTTTGCCTTATAAGGATGACGTCTTGATTGTTGTGAAGGTGGCCGCTTCATTTTACCGTAGGTATTCACTACTGAGTTTGAGCGAAACGTGAAAGGACACCCCACCGAGAGTTAAGGCCGAAGCCTGTGTGTATATCCCCGAAACGTATTGTGCGACGCTATTGGTATTCCAGCTATATTAGGCTCAGGAACATTGTAAATTGGACCACATATTGCTTTTGATAATAACAATATGTAAGTATATAATATATAGGTTTTTGACCTTCACCGTATATCCTGTTTAGTCATGGTCCATCTTAATGCTAGCCAATCAGAAGAAGCCAACATCACCATAAAGTGCTACCCCGCTCGCTGCATGCCATATGCTCTAGATCCTTTGCATCCTAACCTGTCGATATAATGCGCTACGCAATATCTTCACAAAAATGGTCCGAACCACAGGAAACACCCCCCCTTTTGAACCAGATAAAGGTTTTTCCAAGACATACGTCCCTGAAACACGAGCCATATACATGCGTAGATCACACAGATATGTGATCAGTGACCGTATCTGCCCTCCGAATGATCTACGGTAGAACATGGAGTTCGGCGTCGACAATCCGCCGGATGTGTGGAATGTAGCCCCGACGTACGCTACGAGAGAGATGCGCCTGGTTATTTATGAGGGTGTGTCGTGCGAGAGGTTTGATTCATTTTTTTAGGAAACTAGTAGAGGCATGCTACGATAGAAGTGCACCGTGTTTTTGCCTTCTAAGGGTGGTTACTTGAAGAGCTCTATACCTCACCCCGAACTGATCATTAAGGGCATCAAGGGAGGAAAGTACAAGTGCTCGTATCCGATTGAAAATATCATGGCCGAAGCAAACAAGGAACAAGTTTGCAACGAAATAGTGACAGTCCGCCGAGTTTGCGTGAAGGGGCTTCATCATTCAGAAATCAATTCCGCCCAATAGTGCTATCTCTATCGTAGCACACAACCTTGTTTTCTCTGGAGCTCTTTACTCAAAGAGCTCTTTATCTCACCCCAAACTGATCATTAAGGGAGGAAGTAAAAGTGCTATCCGAATGAAAATCCCCTGGCCGAAGCAAACAGGGAACAATATTCATGTCGCCAGAAAATAATGACAGTCCGCCGAATTTGGGCTAAGGAGCTCGATCATTCAGAAAAACAATTTCAGCCAAAACGTGCTATCTCTATCGTAGCACGCGTCATTACTGGGAATCGTAGTAAGTTGCACCACATATTGTCAGTAAAAACAGGTTGATAAACAGGACTATCTGTGTATGGTAGGTCCTGTGAACTATGCCCCTCCGTAACAAAGACTTCCACCGATGAATAAGCCCATGACGTATTGACGAAACGAGAAATATTGCAACACGTGTATGCTTTTCCGACGAGGCTTGGCGCGTCTCTCAGAAGAGGTTTCGGACCGAATCGAAACTGATACATACCTCTATCGTTGCACGTGTTCCCCCTGGCCGTAGGCTTGGAACACTCAGCGTCTTTAGTTAAACTATCCACGTGGCAACCTGTCGCGTGAGCGTCCATAACCAATCAACACCCATGATGAAATAACCGAACGTCCAGACCACTAAAAAAATAAAAAAAACTATATGTTTCCATTAACCAAAACTAGATGTGCCACCCTGTTGTCTTAGCTCCGACCTCCTCCTCCTCCGTCCACGAGAGCCGGGTCCTGTTCTCTAAGCACGCCCCGGCAAGGAGCAAGGGACGTCAGTCGGCTCTCTCCACATACATGTATAATATATACACTTATATATAAATATCAGAGGCTGACTTGTAACTGTAAACTGACCGTTATAGTACTGCAAGACAGTGATAGCGGGCCAGCCACCGTTCACCGTGCATGCATGCCCACATCATCGACTGTTTTTGTTACTGGAGCCGCCGGGTGCGATACGCGTGCCTCCCCTGTCCTACCACATACATACATTCGGAACTGACGTATGTAGGGGGGCGAGTTCTGTTCCACGATATTCACCTGCCCCGTGTGGGCTTGTTGTGTTTACAGGTTTCTATGCGCAGACTCGAGGTCAGCGTGAGACCAATGCCACAGGCAGTGGCTGCGTATCGCCAGAAAAACGACGTCAGCAGAAGTTGCTTCGCAACTCGACCATGATGTATATGCGCTACGCAGTTCTAACTTAAAGACGTAAATTATCGCTACGAGCGTACGAACCGTAGTAGACAAAGTAAAATGCTATAGCCGGTTGCCGCTCACTCGATCGAGTAGTCCAACTCAGAAGGAAAAGGATAGGCGCAACCCCTTACGTCCCGTGGACGCGTGCTACGGTAGAGGTGGCACTTTTTGGCTGAATCGTTTTCTAAACGATCGGGCTCCTTAACCCGAATTCGTCGGACTTTTTATATGTGACGAATAATTTTCCAGAGTATACTTCGGTCATGAAATTACACCTTCAAATTTGTATCCAAAATCATTTTTTCGGTGAGGTATGACGCTCCTTAAGTGAGGAGCTCGGACAAAACATGGTACACCTCTATCGTAGCATGCGTCCGTGTGATTAGCCGAAAATGAATAGCCGGGCATTCCTCACCTTGATAATGGGGATATTGAAATATCGGGCTACTTATTCTAATTCACACGGTTTATCAGAATCGGCTGCGCTTAAATGACATATGTGTTGATCTATGTAAGCCCCTCAACCCCTTCATAACTGGTCCTATATATTTAGGTGACAAACTACTTGGAATTTGTGCGTATACGTTTTTCAGTACTCAATGGTTTAATACCTCAGCAAAAACAAAATGGACGAAAACGAATTTGAACGATCACAGCAAAACGGGGGGCGGGCCACAGCGTGGCTGGGGTGGTGATCGAACATCGCTGTCCAAGAGACAATGGAAAAAAACAACATGAACCGGGCTCAACATCATATGATCGTTCTACCCGTCCGTGCAGGTGGGTGCCTCATGCCATTCGTAGGCAGTTGATAACACCACAGTAAAGCTAGCCTTGTTAAAGGCGCGATTCCTTATAAAGGGCACCATCTCCGAGGTTTTGTGTAGGTGCTATCACATCATACATACCTGTTGCTCTTTTCATAGCGCGGGTCGCGTAGAGTTTGTTCAATATTAGCGCCACACATCCCAAATGGATGCAGAATCACGAGGCGAGCTAATGATAGGCGTGACAAGTGACATATTAATGGCGATATGCATTAATGGATCAAGAGGGGGCTTCTCGACTCTCGGCAACTTGTGTACACCCTGGTCGTGTTTTACTATACGTGTACAACATGTGTTTCAAATAACGACCTCGTACGTGGCCGCTGTGATTCATCGAAGTACGTGCTAATTTATTTAATCCGTGTTTCTTGGTGTCGCAGGGTGTGTGACACGTCCTGTATCGTTTCCATATTTTTCATGACGAATGAAACCACACAATCGATACGTAGGATATGTAGTTGCAGTTATGGTGTGCCCCGGAGATTTTGATTCTACCCGTATTAACAACTACTATATAACACTAAAACCAGGTACTACTATATACATACGTGTATGTATGCTGTTAACACGACTTGTTAATAACGCGCGAGTCATTGACAAGTTGCTATCACCCACATATCCCCGGTGGTCTTGTAGCCGTTAACCAGGACGACTGCTAAGGTCTGTGTCGGGGTTGCCAGTCACCGTATGGAGATTCGTAGCACCGACTGTCAAGGGCGCCCAAGGTAGCGTGGGTAGGCCCAAAACTCAACTATAATAGTGTAGAGTCGGCAAGGGAAGCAATTTGCTGAAATTTTCCCGAGATACAAATGCAAGAAACGTACCGTAGCCAGGAGGGAGGGGGAAAAGGCCCTACTGAGTAACCCGGGATCCGAGGTACGACTACCGAGGGAGAGGGCCGACGTAGTGAACTAGATGGAGAAAATAACAAACGAAATAACCAATCGTCTCTGCAACAAACACGCACTATTTATGGATTAATTCGCACTATTAATACTACTTCTAAAAAACATACGTTATTTTTTAGTCGATTAGTAGTATACAATATTTGATTAGTCAAGCTGCCGTCTGAAGATGTTCAGCGAGCTTGTTGCAATCCTACCATTCGCATAATAAACCTGGCAGAGGTGTGCCTTGATCGAGATAGCGCTTATAAGCTGACGTGTGTTTTTGCATGATCATACTCTTCCACCCAAGGTCGTCGGCCTTATTCCATCTTAGCGTTCGGAGGTTTTTTCATCGTACGGTTAACACCTTCAAAATGTTCAGCGGGTAGCACGTTTATGTCCCCACCAAAGCCACTTTGTTCAGGGTGGGGTATACAATTCGATGCGAGTCGACGAGAGAACAAAAGGCTGAAGTCTTATCTCGATAAAAATGCAAGAGGCAAGAACCGTAGTGGGGGAGGAGAGGTCTACTTTGGGACCCCGAATCTGAGTTACGACTAGGGAGGAGAGAAAGGATGGGCGAAGAAAACAAATGGGATATAAAAAGTATACGTGGTATATAGTACCGACCCACTCATAAGAAACCAGAAATCGGGCTTACGCTGACTTTCGTATTTGAGTAAGGGGTGTGTCCTACACTAACTACAGTATAATAGCTGTCGACTTCCCTGTTCCCCCTGTACTGTTTAGGCTGAGCTTCTTGTAGGGCACTTTCTTACGAGAGGGCCGGTTAGTGTATAGAGAGAGAGGTCCTCGAGTGACCACGCTTAGAATAACAACAGCGGTGCACCTCTGTTCCGCGGCATATTTCTCATTCAGTCATACGCGTGTACTTGACAAAGTCAGACAGTAAATAATGCATTCTCCCACCCACCACTCTAAGATGTAGATTACGCACGGGAGTATCTACCGCCTTTGCTAAAACGTGACGTATAATACGTACGCGTGTGTGCCTGTCCCACTATTGTATAGTTTAAACAAACACAGCCGTCTACGAGAAACGACCGAAAGGCTCTCATTCTGCGTAGACTCCCCTTCCCCGTATTAGGCACGTACGTATTTGTGCAGCCCTGATCTTGTTTATGGTGGATACGACGTACGCACATCTCTGCACCATTTGTTCACGCATCCATTTCGGGGTTGACGGGTGTGAGGGGCGAAGTCACCGCAGTGTCAGAGTCAGTAGCGTAGTCCTGCTTTGGCTCTGGAAATGCTAAAACAAAAAAGCGATGTTGTTGTTACTGTTATTGTGTTATCTCGGACGGGAAAAAAACGTCACATCCCTGCAACAGCAAAGACGCCGTGCGCTGCAGAACGCATACTTCTACGTACTGCAATGCTAGGTACGCATACGTACAGCAGTCGTATGCCTGTTGTGATTCGTAAAGAAATTGTCACCGCCCAACGCTTGAAACAGAAGGGGTACAGCAGTACGCGGCAGCATCAAACAACTTTTTTGTGTATATTGGCTAAGGCTCGCGTCTTCTTTTGATCGCAGCGTTGAGCGAACGCTCGTAAAGGCTATTATTGCGTAGGGCATAGAGTGGTGTTCCTCGCCCAGCCCCGATGATTACTACAGTAGCTGAGGAATGTTGAAATAGCAACAAAACAACCTGGAACTACGAAGGAGTTTGCGGGCGCAACTCAACCAACCTTTCCACACGCTAGGTCCCACAACAAATGCACTACGGATATAAGGTACACGCATCACACTACGTAACCGATAGCGGTTCACATGTGGATCTTAACGAAGAATACATTATTGAGTAAAAAACCAAATGTGAAACTCCTGGGAACCGTCGAATGAGTACGGTAGGGGGGGTATGTAATATGTACCCCCATTTTTACTGCCGCGTTTACTTACACTCGTGCGAGTGGTTCCCTGGCTCACTCTGAATAGGGCGAACATGTTTGTGACAGAGTACCAAAAAAGCCCATGGACGCGGGCTACGATAGAGGTGGCACGTTTTGACAGAAACGTTTTCTGTCTGACGGGGCGGCGCCTTAACCCCTTTTGTTTTTCGAAAGTTCAGTATTTTGTTGAAACAAATCTCCTTTTATACCGAGGGCCGTGGATTGTCAATAGGGGGAGCAATTTTATTTTTCCTCCAAACCACGTTTTCGGGTGCAGTATAGAGCTCTCCCGTCAAGTGACCACGCTCAGAAACAAATAAGGGTGCACCTGCATGCAGGCTACCGTAGCATGGGTCTACGGCTGTGTATATATCGCGGAAACAGACACACTTCGATATTTATCACGGCCAAGAACCCAAGCTGACGCATGCTACGGATAGATAGAGGTGCCCATTTCTTTGTCTGAGAGTAGTCACTTGAGGAGCTCTATACCTCACCGATACGTCGGTGTTGGGAGCGAAGAAAAAAGTGCTACCCGATCAGCACTAGCATGACTGTAATGTACTGCAATGTACTCTGAAAAGTATTGCAGCACAACAAGATTGAAATTCCGACTCTTTTGTGTATAATAGGAGCCCGGACGCGTGCTACGATAGAGGGACGCGTGCTACGGTAGAGGTATCACTTTTTGGCTGAATCGTTTTCTGAACGATCGGGCTCCTTATAACCCAAATTCGTCGGACCTATCCTTTTTGTGACGAATCATGTTTCAGAGTATACTTCGGTCATGAGATTTATCATCCGGCAGCACTTTTTATTTTCCTCCAAAATCCTTTTTTGGGTGAGGCATGACGCTCCTTAAGTGAGGAGCTCAGACAAAACATGGTGCACCTCTATCGTAGCATGTGTCGAGGTAGCACCTTTTAGCTGAAATGTATCCCGAATTATCGAGCTCCTTAACCCAAACTCGTCAGACTTTCATTCTTGTGTTGAAATACGTTTTATACTATTTATAGACTCAGGTAATAATGGCGTTATTCATCGGGTAGCACGTTTTGTTTTCCCGCCAAAACTAGTTTTTCGGTGAGGTATGGAGCTTCTCAAGTTAGGAGCTCAGAAAAAAGCATGGTGCACCTCTATCGTAGCATGCATCCCCGATCATTCAGAAACCGTTTCAAAGCAAATAAACAAGTGCAACCCTTATTATTTGTGGCACGCCTCAGATTGGTATCGTCTGCTCAAGACGGTAGACACACCCAAGCGACCTGCCTACCGTGGAACGAGTCATGATGATGAAGAATCGACGCGAATGCTGCGGGTGTTCTGGGGACACACGCCGGTGTCGATGGGTGGAACAAACGGTTTGCTGTTTGACGATCGCAAAACGACTGTGACCATACATCAAAACCAACGGTACACTACTTTGCAGAGCCAACCTTTTTTGTTTTGACCAGAGCCGGCTGCGACCTATTAACCACCATCATACTTTGCAAGCGTGGTCGACTGACGTCCAATCAACTCTTCTCGGGTAACCAGGCGTGCTATTATTTCGGTTGGCTGCCAATGAGATCCAGGGCACTGCGTATTCGTTCAGACTGAACAATATGGTACAATTCGTGGAACACCATCAACCGTGAGGCACACGAATACCACTATCATCGAGGCGTGGTACGGTAGAGACACTTCTCAGCTGAAACGGCTTCTAAATGACAGGCGTCGTTACCCCAAAACGGTCGGACGTTTACTCTTCTTTTGTGACAAGATAGTTTTCATTTATCGTGACGTATGCTACGCTAGAGGTGCACCATGTTTTTTCTGAGCTCCTCACTTAAGGGAGCGTCATACCTCACCGAACAAATGATTTTGGAGGAAACTAACAAAGCGCTGCCGGATGAGAAATCTCTTGGCCGAGGTATACTCTGACGCATTAGTCGCCACAAAACTGAAAGTCCCACGAACTCGGGCTAAGGAGCCCGACCGTTCAGAAACCGATTCAGCCGAAACGTGCTACCTCTACCGTAGCACGCTTCTATTTGCATACGTAGAGCAGTAGACCATGCAAATATTTGTTGGGTGACTGGTACACAGCAGGAGCAACACTTTCATCTTCCTCCTAAGAATAGTCCAGGCGAGGTGTACTGCTGTAGAACGCCTCGAGTGAGGAGCATGACAAAGAACATGGTCCAACACCCTGACCTCTAGCATCGTACGTAGCATGCGTCTGTCATATATACGTGAACGTTCCACCCTGCCTGTGGTGTGATCGATCGAACGGCGTGACGATCCGGCTACGACATGAGTTTCCGCCAAACAAAACAAACGCCTTGCTCGGACTCCCCCCCGCTCCGCAGGTAGACGCCGCAAATGCATTGTAAAGGTTCATCACATCACAAGAGGAAGTTAAGTATTTTGTCTGTACCAAAAGGCCCGCGGCTTATTGTGAATGTAGACGTTAGGCATGGGCTCTCATTATCGGGGTCCAGGTATTGTACAAGATTCATGATGGAGTTCCTCGCTGAGCTCACATCAATGTTCATACTACAGTAGTAGTCAGACTACAGGACCTACGGCAATCACCAACGTCTACCACTCTGTCCTTAACTATAATACCATTCGGTACATTATTGTTAAATAAAAACGATTATCATATACAGGGACAGAGTGGCATATGTTTACCTATTTTTACGACAAAAACAAAGCTCCGTCCAATCTACTACTACGATGATCTCCCGTAATAGCAATAATTCTTGCATGCACAACAAACCTCAACATGAAACGCTAAACCCCCCAAAACTATTAATATGAATACGTGTCATGTAGTGTACGGCTGCTGTTGGATAATGCGTGTACATTGCTGTACAATGCTACGGCACAATCGCTCTACGGGAACACAGCAGGAGACAACATAGAATGCCTGACCGATACAGAGACGAGCTAATATTTCACTTTTCTCTTCTTCAACCCGAATTTGTTTTCCTCCCGTACGTGTAACATGTCTATATAATAAGTCATGCGTAATGCTGTATGTAGGATTCTGGTTGGATTCCCTCCGGGTGCCTTGCAGTATACGTATAGCGTGGGAAGTAGTGCCACGTAGCAGCGGTACTGATTATTGTTGGGCTGAGAGACACAACACAACAAGCAGCACGTATCAAGCATATTATCAGTAGGTAGCGATTTACATAGGAAACCTGCGTAACACCAAAAACAACATGATGGCACACGTTTCACTTGCTTACACGTGACGTACATATGCACACGCATGCATGTGTTTTTGTTTCTCTCTCATGACTGCTGCCTGCGCAACAGGTCGTGAAACTGGCTAAAAGTAATAATATGCGTTGGTTGGGTGCCTGACCAGTTCTTGTTTTATCACATTTTTGTATGCGTGCTGCCTGCAGACTGCCTGTCCTTCTTTTTTGCGCTTTGGTGAACACGGAGCATTTCCAGAGCTTTTATATGTGTGATTGTGCTACTAGCGCGAGCTCGGCAACAAAAGCAGTTGCTACAACAACAGTGGCCTCATTCGCCCCAGACCTTACTTCCTCGACATTTCCGGCACTAATGAAAACGATGTTGTTCCGTCGGAAACGTGTGTTCTATATTTATTGAAGGTGACGACTCTACCGCGCCTACAAGCATGGAGGTTTTTCTGTAGTATGAAAAACGAAGGATGTTGGAGACGACACCTAATATAGCCGTAGCCGGTATCACAGAGCCTCAGCTCAAATGAAACAGGGCTATCTGCTACAACGCAAATAGCTCGTACTGTAGTACATCAGTAGGCATTACCCATCTAGGAGTAAGTAAGTGATGTGTTCCGTATCACGGTTTTCATGTGATACGGCACGAGTATGTAACAGGAAGTCTTACGTTCTTGTGTGCACTCGTACGTATAAACAGCGTACCGGCCCGCTCATAAGAAACCAGAAATCGGGCTTAAGGCTGACATTTTAATTTGAGAAAGGGGTGTGTCCCACGCTAACTTCAGTACAATAGCTAGCTGTCGACTTTCTTGTTTCCCCCGTAATGTTTAGGCTGAGTTTCTTGTGGGGCACTTTCTCATGAGAGGGCCGGTAGTGTATCCCACGTACTCTCTGGTAGCATACTGTAGAACAAATCTGCAGTACTGTACTCATATCGTAGACAACGCTACCTAACAAAGAACGTGTGCTCCGACGATGACATGCGCATCTACTACGGTTTGGTGAAGCTCTTCCTTACACTCGAGGAGGTGTAATACGGTACAGGACACATAATAAGAAAAAGGCTGATAAGAAAGCCAGGCTGATATTTAGAGGAAAATAGGAAATTCGGGAGTCGTTATCTTGAAATTAGTGTGGAAAGCACCGTCTCCCAAATAAGAAATCCAGTCTGGGCCAGATTCCCCGTTTCTTATTAGGTGTCCTGTACTGTACCGGGGACCGCCAGGGGCCATAGTAAATAGGACCACATACGGTCAGCATCAATAGTCAATTGTATTGCTTTTTGCTCGTACCGTAGGTTCCGTTTACTATGGTCCCTCATAACAAAAGCATCTCACTCAAGCACACAGGTTTGATTAAACTAACGGCGGACGCTTAAGTACCCTCCGCTCATCGTAGACATCGCCCGAGATATGCTACCGCGTGTGGCGTGAAAAAAAAGTTTTTTTTTTGGTAAAGCGTACTCGGTTACTACTGTAGTTCCTCCGTTCATGTCTAATAACCAGTGGTACTGCTGTGTTCGACCCAAAGACACATCCTACGGTAGAGGTGCACCAGATGCGTGCTACGATAGAGATAGTACTTTTTGGCGGAATTGATTTCTGAATGATCGAGCTCCTTAACCCAAATTCGTCGGATTGTCATTATTTTGTTGCAATAATAGTGTTCTTTGTTTGCCTAGGCCATGGAAGTATTCATCGGATAGCCGTTTTACTTTCCTCCAAAATCAGTTTGGGGTGAGGTGGAGAGCTCTTCAAGTAACCACCCTTAGAAGGCAAAAACATGGTTGCACCTCTATCGTAGCATGCGTCACCATGCTTTCTGCCGAAGCTCTCCGCACGTGAGAAGGTCCATACAACTACTAAGTAATATAGTGAGTCACCCAAAAACTGATTTTTGGACGAAAATAAACGTGCTCCCCGATGAATAAGACGCGTGCTACGGTAGAGGTAGCAGTTTTTGGCTGAATCGTTTTCTAAACGATCAGGTTCCTTAACCCAAATTCGTCGGACTTTCGTTTTTGAGACGAATAATGTTTCAGAGCATACTTCGGACATGGGATTTCTCATTCGGTAGCATTTTTATTTTCTTCCACAACCATTTGTTTCGATGAGGTATGATGCTCCTCAAGCTAGGATCTCAGAAAAATCGTGGTGCACCTCTTCCGTAGCATGCGTCACAACACCATGGCATAACCAAGTCATCAACCAACAATATTGCCCGGAAATGAGGGATAAGGGGGCCGATCGGTCAGAAACCATGTTTGGCCAAAAAACGTGACCACGGCTCTATCGTTGCACGAGACGAGTATACCGATAGGCAGTCAGAATGTGCCCGCGACAAACTTGCTGGCCCTTATAATATCGTGCTTCGTTGTTGATTGTCCAAACGATACAGGGTGACTGTGGACACCCAGGCCCACCGAGTGTTCATAACATGGTGTTTAAGTGTGCGCCTCCACCCCCCGGCAATGATGTCCGAGAGAGCTCGTCGAAACCAAACGAGGTCACCTGTTGGACAGGTGGTGTTCTCGCCGTCATATGACAGGTATCCCTTGTGCCACGAGCTGTGAATGTGTTGGTTTTGCTGGGAGGGTCGAACTGGGATCGGAGACCTGTGTGGCTTGACTTGTGGGCGTTGCATTGCACCATCTACACACGTTCTAAGGCGGGTATTGTGTGTGTGCTTGTTTGCTGGTTTTTATGTAGCAGTTTGCATGTTTATATACACAACGGCGGAACTGGTTCCAAACATACGATGGACTGTCAGTGACAGACATGTTTGGCGTCGAAATAGTCACTCGGGGTAATGTTTTCGAGTGCTGTGCTACCCAGCAGAATATTGTAGTAGTCCGGATATTATTGCTATGCTTGGGAATCGCGTAGTATGCAGGGTGAGCATGCAAAAACGAACATGTGGTCTTGCTTCGCTACATATATATATATATATGTGTGTGAACGTAAAGATTAGGATAATTACCTACTCGTGTGTGCGTCATGTGCTTCTCCTTGTACATACGAGTCCACGTCGTCTGATGTCGGTATTAAAAGTGATAATTTTGTCATCATACTACCTCTGCTCTGTGAGTTTTCACTTTATTTGGCACGGCACCGACAAATAAATGTCGGAGACAAGATACAGCAACTTGGAATTATTTCAGCGCCACGCTTTAGAACGCTGCACGTATAGCAGGGGGAAAAGGAAATCCGGAGATAATCCCTGATATAAGAACGCGCATGCATGCCTCCAGAGCCCAACGCATGACGCATGCTGCAGTGGACATGCACCACGTGTTATTTCTGAAGCGCCTCTCACTTGAGCAGCTCTCTACCTAACCCGAAAACGGAGTTTGGAGGAAACAACAGTAGACGAATGCTACAATAGAGGTGCACCATGTTTTTGCCTTGTAAGGGTGGTGGCTTATCGAGCTCTATGCCCCCCACCCGAAAACTGATTTCGGACGAAAACAAAAGTGTACTATCCTATGATAAATATTATGACCTAACGATACAACGAAAAATATTTCAAAAACAAAAAATAAAATTCCGACGATTAGGGGTTAAGGAGGCCAATCATCCAGGAACATTTTCAACCCAAAGTGCTACCTTTATCGGAGCACGCGTCAGTAGTTCGACACGATGAGCAGTCAATCCCATGTCCAAAGTTTGAGCAGAAAAAGGTTGCACCACAAGAGTTAAAGTTCCACGGTTTGGCGCGGAGGAGAGGCTGGTCAATAAAGGAAACGTTTCAGTCGAATCGTACCACCTCTATCGTATACAGCACGCGTCGTATCGGTTATCGAAAATGTTGCCCCCCCCCCTCGACTAACGGCCTGCGCGACGAATTATCTATAGACTCGTGCTACAATAGATCAGCAGCAGTATTTTTGAGCTGGAGTTGTTTCTGCCTAACGGGGGTGCTCCCTTACGACTGGGGCTACGGTAGAGGAGTCACGTGTAGGTGCTTGTTTTTTCACCTGCACAGAGCCACTCGGCCGACTGACTGCTTTTCAGCGTTGTACTCAGAGCCTTTTTAGTTTTTTTTTTTTGTTCTATATATGCACCGCCATTGGTGGTTTTGTTACGTAACGCGAACAAACTATGCTTAGGTCCAATTTTCTGTTAGATTCGGTGCCACTCGTCCGAGTGCCCAAAGCCCGGTAGTGAAAATGTGCGTGCCCCCCCTATCGTAGCACGCCTCCAGTCATCACCCCAAATCGTCGGAATCTCGTAGTAGTGTTGCAATTTGTTTCGTTATGCACTTATAACATGGGATTTTCCATTGATAGGACATCACCCCCCCCCCCCAGAGTCAGGTTTTTGTGCGTGTGAGTCATAGAGAGCTCCGCGAGAAAAAACCACACTCATAAACGATATGGCTTAACCTCTATCATCGAGTCTACACTTAAAACATACGGCATTCCGGGAGGCGGGGTAGCGACTCCAAACCAACGATGTATACGTGATTATTCTACGGTTGAAAATCACGCACACCCTGCATCGATTGATTCGTGCTGCGGTAGAGGCCAAGCTATTTTCCATTTTCACTCTCCGTTTCATAATTACCGCGTAGATGCCACTCGGGGGCGAGTGACTATCCGTACCCCGCTCGGACATGGCCCTGAACCAAATGAAATGGTTGGGTCAGAGAAGGAGTCCAACCCAGTCGCACACCACGGCAGAGGTGCACCATGTTTTGTTGATGAGGGTGGTTACCTGAGGAGCTTTCTGTGCACCCCACCTAAAACAAAGATAATTTGGAGGATAATAATAAAAATATAAAAAACCAGATGACCCATGCTACGGTAGCCTGCATGCAGGTGCACCCTTACTTTTCTGAGCGTGGTCGCTTGAGGGGGGATCTCTATACTCCAGCCGAAAAAAAAATTGGAGGGAAAATAAAAATCCTCCCCCTATATTGACAATCCAAGGCCCTCGGTAGAAACAATGAGATTTGTTTCAACAAAATACTGAACTTTCGAAAAACAAATGAGTTAAGGCGCCGCCCCGTCAGGCAGAAAACGTTTCTGCCGAAAAGCGCCACCTCTATATCGTAGCTCGCGTCGGATGACCAATCCCACGCCCTCGGTATAGAAGAACACACCATTCTGGCAACACAATAACCAAATTCCGACGATGTTGGGTTAAGTAAGGGGTCCGGTCATTGCGAAAAAAAACGAGCGAAAAAGCGCTACACCTATCTGTCGTAGCACCCGTCCCCAGATGCCGGTGCAGATCGCGCGAAGACAAACAAACGTCCTCAAAGCGTCAAGCGCGCTAACAAAAACAGGGTGGTGCTGTCACTTTCTTTCGCGCCGTGGCTGTTGGCGGCTGATATATAAGGACCTAAATTCGACCCCGTCCACCGTTGCAACACGAGTCCCAAATGGTTTCGTTTTGTTTTTTGGGGGGCCTGTAGCACCCTCGATGGGCAGGTATGGTCGTGTGTCAGTCCTACACTCGGAGCGTGGCAGCTGTTTAATACGTATATTTGTATGACCCTAAAAGCAGTCCCACGGCGGTAGGGATGCTGCCTACTGCTGTTATGGAGGATCATAGTTAATAGGACCCACGGTGAATACAAAAACCTATCTATTTTTCCATTTTTACCAACAATATTTGGTCCTATTAACTATGGTCCCCCCATAATAATTGATCACGCCCAAACTCGTCGGAGATGCATTGATGCAGTGTTGCATAAACAAAATCGTTGTGCATGGGATTGCTTATCGGTAGAAACTTCCCCCCCCCCCCCCCCCCACCGTCAGTTCACGGTAAGGCGAACCAGGTAGAGCTCTTTGAGGGAGAACCCGATGCGTGCTGCGATACGGGTAACGCATTGTTTGGCTGAAACGATTTCGGAACGATCGGGCACCTTAAGCCGAAAACACCGCGTGGAACTTTCGTTCTTGTGTTGTACAAGATATGTTTCATTGTGTATAGTTAGGCCTTGCTTGGGATTTGCTCATCGGGTGAAAAAACACGTCTATTATTTTCCTTCAAAATAGTTTTTTTGTTTGGGTGAAGTCGTATATAGAGCTCCTCGAGTGACCACCCTCATGAAACATACGGTGCACCTGCATGCAGGCTATCGTAGCGTACGTCACCCTTGGATATTAAATGGCGCACCTCTACCGTCGCATGCGTTAACGTGCACCTTCTATGACGCGATACGAAAATCAAAACGGTCTTGACCGTTGGAACTTCCACGTTATTAAAGTCTCGGGATACTAGTTCGGCGCAGTTCTAAGTTCTTTTTGAAGGGTTCAACCATATGATAAGTTTCCTTGGGACATCAATACTACTACCGAAAAACAATAGTTACTTTTGGAACCGACTTACACCGGCTATTTCTTAGTTGTATTATAATTTTGCTCAAAGTACTGTATGTAGTTGGGCGCAGTTCTTAGTTCCACCAAAAGGGTGCAATACGCATGCTACGATACAGGTGCATCACGGTTTTTTTCTAAGCTCCTCACTTGAAGAGCTCCATACCTCTATACCTGCAGTAGTCACTTAAAAAACGATTTTGGAGAAAAATACAAGTAAGTGCTACCCGAGTATACAATCCCACGACCAAAGTAAACTATGTAAGGTATTGAGGCATGCTACGATAGAGATGAACCATATTGCTTCTGAGCTTCTAACGTGAGGAGCTCCAAACCTCGCCGAAACCAAAAAGTTGGAGGAAACTAAAAGTGAGACCCGATGGGTAATCCGATGAATGAAGTATGTTACAAAAACAATACAACACATGAATGAATGAAAGTCCGATGACTTCGGGTTAAGGAGCACGGTTGGTTATATTCCGAAACCATTCGAGACAAAAAGTGCTACCTCTACACCGTAGCACGCGTCTATTGCAGCACAAGAATGAATGCGCGACGAATTGGGGTTAAGACCGGTCCTTCAGAAAACGTTTCAGCCGGAAAAAGGTATACCGTAAACCTCTATCGTAGCACGCGTCGCAAGCCAGTTGTTTTTATTTTCAAACGTCGGAACCACGTATAAATATGTACGTACGTACGTACGTACCCCGCCGCCCACCACCCGTACACTCCGACCTATAACAGCGGTACCCCACTATGTGTACGTGCGTCACCAGGAATGGCACCGGCACGTCCGCGTGTCACTGTTGACGAGTGCTACGGTAGAGGTAGCACTTTTTGGCTGAATCGTGATCTGCACGATCGGGCTCCTTAATAATTATTCGTCGGACTTTCTTTTTTGTGACGAATATAATATTCCGAGTATACTTTGGTCATGAGATTTCGCATCCGGCAGTACATTTGTTTTCCTCCAAATTATTTTTTTCGGTGAGGTATGACGCTCCTTAAGGGAGGAGCTCAGAAAGAACATGGTGAAGCTCTATCGTAGCATGCGTCTGTTTGCAGCCTAGCCCGCTAGCCGCCACCGCAACAACTCAGGCCGGAGATAGGCACGTAAACAACTGTAGTTTGGAATTATGCTTATAATCGGGGGTCCTTTGATGTACCTTGTTTTTTTCCTATCGCAGCACTTTTAGGGGTGACCAACGCTGAAGCGCCGATGCTAAAGGTATACTTATGATAAAAGCAACGACAATAATAAGAATAACAACAACGACAACAACAACAACAACCACAACTAAAACAACAAAGACAACTACAACATTAACAACAACAACAATACCAATAACGATAACAGCAATAACAACAACAACAATCAACAACAACAATCAACAACAGCGACAACCACAACAACAACAACAACAACAGCAACAGCAACAGCAACAACAACAACAACGAACTACGTATTACTAGCAGGGGGGCACGTACAGTAGGAAACATATTAAACGTGTCCACCCCCCCCACAGAACCCAGCAACCCCCCAACCACTCGACTCACCCACAATTCTTGACGGTCATGTCTTTCATCACGAACCCCTCAAGAGGGTCGTCTCCGCTCCTTCCCGTGCCCTCCACTCGAACACATTTGTTGACGTAGGAGCTCTTCTTGTTCTTCGAGTCGTGCATGCCATCGACCTTGAAACCCTGCCCAACAAGAAGACGGAGAGGAGTTTGTGTGAAGGTATTACCTGCTGAGCTATCGGGGTAAAATATCGATCAATTACCCAGCCCAGGGTAATCCTTACAACACCCTCCCCCCCTCTGAACGGCCGGATATTTGGGACGTCGGTACCGTATACGGCCGTACGTTGACCTACCCGCTCCGTTTCAATACCTGGGGAACCAGGGAGACGTGTTATTTGGGGACGCACGCGCAAGCGTTTCTGAAACAAGAAACGTTCGAAGTGAGATTCGAACCCGTGTCCTCGACGACGTCAAATGTGAAGGTATTACCTGCTGAGCTATCGGGGTAAAAGATCGATCAATTACCCAGCCCAGGATAATCCTTATAACATTTGCTCTATAGAGAAAAGTCGATTAGCTACATTTGTAGTGGGCCCCAATACGCTAGCGCTCGCTTGAGGGGTATACTCTACTGTAGTGTTGGCTATTGAGCGACTATCGAGTTCGAGGCGGTACAAAAAAAAACAAACCTTGTTGATATGTAAGTAGAGTACAGGACACCTAATGAGAAGCAAGCTACTAAGAAAGCCAGGCTCAAAATTGGAGAGAAACGGGGTAATTTGGGAGTCGTTATATTGCAATCAATGTAGAAAACACCCTCCCTTCTTTAAAAATGATTCAGCCTGGACCAGATGTCCCTGTTTCTTATTCGGTGTCCTGTACTGTACTACATATTGGATTCGTCGAATTTATCGTTTAAAACATGCAATTCGAAAACCACGCGGATGCAAGGGGGTGGAGGATGAAACACATGTTTCTTTGTGTTTTTGTTTACTCCACCATCCCATTTAGAGTCTTTGTCTTTCTTGTCTCTCTATATTCCAGTATCAGGTAAGATACTGGGCCGTTTCCCTTTTTTCCATTTGTTTTTTTCATAATTATTGGAACGTGAAGGCTTCCAAACATTTTGCTTTCTGAAGAATTTCCATCAGTTCCATTATTTCCAAGATTTCCAAGATTTCCTATTATTTTTGTTTTGAAATATTGGAAATTATGGGAAAAAGCTGCTCGATAAGAACGACCCTAACCAAGTAGGCGCTCATCTCCTCTCCTCACTACGATTCGCGCCCTGCCGTTTTTGGTGAGAAGACTAACTAACGCCTTTCATTCCCTCCCTCATCGTCTCGCGACGACGCTAACCCCGATATATAGAATGCTCGATGTTTTTATTTATCGAAGCTTTTGACGCGATAAATTCGACTCTACAAACATCATCATCATCATCATCATCAGAGGGAAGGCCAACGGCAGGGGAAAATGGTTGAGCTCCAAGGCCCGAGTAACGGTTGTTCATGTGGACTCCTAAAAACATGACGCTAAATGCGGCCACTTTAAACTCGAGTCCATAGGTAGGTATACCTCGGATTCATGCCACAAACGCATCTACCAGCGGACACGGGGAAAACTATGTGTACTACCGTTGTTGTGTAGCAGCAGCATCAGTCTTTCTCGGTGTCTCGATATGGAAGCAGCATACGACGTGGAATTTTTGTATTTGACAACATGCTACGATCGCCTGCGTTAAAGTGATTTGGCGGCGCTTTACTACATACACTATCTAATGGTACGGCGCGCGTATAGCTTTCTCGATCGGAGACAAGCAAACCCTACGAGTCTACCCATACGTATTTCGCTTTTTAGGGTTTGCTACATGTTAATAGCGTGAGACCTATGATATGACCCAACAACATCGTTCGCGTTCGAAATACTGCCTGTCGTGCTCAAGAGACCAGTTACACGGTTTTCCACAACACTTTCCAAACGCTTCATTCGTGGTTGGCTCAGTGCCACACTACTGCAGGTAATAGCAGTGGTATATGCGGCAGCAAAAGCAGCCTCAGCGGCAGCGGGAGCAGCAGCAGCAGCAGCAGCAGCAGCAGCACAGCAGCAGCAGCAGCAGCAGCAGCAGCATCTGAGGCAGGAGCAGCAGCAGCAGCAGCATAGGCAACATAGACGATACTTCTGTAGTAGCAGATCACCAGTAGTGTAGCAGCGACAGCGGCAGCATAGGCAACAGTCAGCCGCAGGAACAGCAGCAGCAGCAGCAGCAGCAGCAGCAGCTAGCTGCTGCAGCTAATCATGTCCACCACAGCAAGCTGTAGATGTACGTGACACGCTAAGCCACACAAACACCGTCCGCTGATCTATGTTACACTAAAGGGAGGTCCAATGGGAGGAAGTGCGTCTGTTCCCATCGTTACGATCAATCAACTCACTGACAATGTTTCAGGACCGGACGGGTAGTAACCGGACTCGCAACAGTTCGCTGCGAAAATATGTACCAGGTACAACGAGGCATTCCGCATGGTTGTACACTAGGGTGCTACATCGTTGCGATTACCCTCCGACTGTGGCAAAGACAAGCTTCGACATCGCACACGCACACACCCCCCACGCACACGAAGAGCAAGGAAACGAAAGGGTTCGTAGCCCCGGACGGAGGGCGAACAAGTGTACGAACGTAGAGTTTTGCGGTCCAGAACATGAAGATGATGACTAAATCCTACTACAGGTGTATACTCAGTGCACCGTGAACACTGATTCCTCCATGTATATGTACCAGGTGCGCATATGGACAAGCGCCCATGATCATGTACCGGGGAGTTGAATCCCTAAAACCAGCATTGGCGGTGCTTTTTGTGCAGCCGATCCGGAAATAGTCCCTAACTTATGTAGTTACTGTAATAATTTACCTCGACGGCTGTTGTTGTGTCCGAGTATTTCATAAACACCCACACAACAGCTGAGGGAGATTAATCAGTCAGGAATGACCAGATTAGTTTTTGGTTTGTGTTTATGGGTGTTTTGGTCATGTCGAGACGAATATGTGCTCTGCTCGCCAATATAGGGCCCGTGTGGGAGTTTGCGTAGGCACTTGAACCCGGTCTATTTTTTCAATACCGTATTGGACAAATACTAGCCATCGTGTGCATTTAGTGTCGCAGTGCTCATAATATTACGAAGTGTACCGCCGTATCCAAACTGTACAAAGTATGCCACGGTATCGCCTATCGCCATATTTGGTTTGTATACCACATGCGATGATTTAACGGGTCGTATACCCGCCTTACATCACACGTTTCGTGGTTCGTTTAAACGAACCCCTAAGTCCAAAGTATGGCCATCTCGCCACTGGGGCGGAAAATTCCATTCAAATATCTATTGTAGTACAGTAGCACACCTTATCTGCGAGAAGCTGACGTTGACATGCTTGAAATCGGCTACAGCTAAGTACAATATAAACAACATCATCAGTAGTCCTTAGTAGAGTATACGATTTTAGGCTTAACATCGCCAAAGAAATGCCACCTCGATGGAAACAGCACAAATCAGCCCGACCAGGGTAGCGTTCCGCAACCATGTTCGATTCGAGCTGCCAAATATACGCCGTTACTATTTTCTCCACATCACCAGCATCACACATACTGCTCGAATGCATGCGGGCAACCCGGTGTGGCTACATGTAGCGTCTGCGTACGTATGTGCGTTGGTCAGCCTAATTCCATTTACTGAACGCGCCGCTCAACCAATGGACGCTGCTGTGGCGTACGCGATACATCGTACGTGGGACGCGATATAATACGACGATGTCCGAGCGACGTAACGGCGATTTCGGCATGCGTGCCTTCGAATACACCAAAACATTGGTCCATGTTTCTTCTTACGGATAAAAGGGGTGGATACTGCATGCAGCAGCAGCAGCAGCAGCAGCAGTACATACATACATGTTCACCACCCAAACAAGTCGTATCGATCGTTGAACGCGAGTACGTGAACGACACCCCCCAGGCTCTCTGCGGCACTTTTTTCTTCCCCTGCATCTACTGTACCTGTATCGTTATCCATGAGTGCAGGATTAGCACGGAGGGAGACTCCGCCTTAATGACCGCATCATCCCCGCCCTTGATCTTGATGGGACTGCCGCTCTTGCCCGCCGTAACGCTTTCCACGCGATCCGTGTACGTACCATCCGAGAGGAAGACCGTGTCCCCGGCCTTAGCCTTTCCCAGAGCATCCGGGAGGTTGTATACCTTTATGGCGACAAAGTTGTGCGGGAGGGGGTCGGGGTGGTGGGGGGGGGGTGTCAAAATCCTACATACGACGTCTCAATGATGAAGCACGTTGGCCTATCAATGATATACGCACATATTATCTTTTTGTTTGGGTTTTGAAGCGTTTGGCGAAAGAGATTTTACACGTACAGCGCCAGGGGGTACATACATATGCCACCGAAGTGCGTAGTAACGCCCCATGGCGTATGCCGCGGTCTTTGTTCGGTTGGATGCGGTTGAGCTGCTATCCAACAGCAGCGAGCGATCAGTCGCGCGACCACGCACAGGCTACTGGGTGGTGAGCACCTGTGTAACATTTCTAGAGTACTGTAGATGGATACGGCTGACCTGTTGTTTTACGGTATCATAGTGCGCTGCAGTATGTACTGCAGTAGTAGCAGTCTACACATCACATACAACAACTTGCAGTAACACACCTTGGTATTGGAGCTGAAGCCAGAGGAAGATGTCCACTTCCCACTCGGCGTCACCTTGTAGACGGTTGCCGAAGCCTGGCGGGTGTTCTGACCAATCACAAGAAGCACCACCAGCAGCAGCGGCGTTACCGGCAGAGCCCGAAAGAAGGTCGGCATCGTGGTACTGATGTACGTAGTGTTGTGTACCGTGTGCTTCCGAGATATCTTGCGCCGTTTGTCGGTGGGCGTGTCGAAATGAACTCCCCTCTTCCTAGTCCAGGACGGCCACTTTGTTCACAGGGAGGAGGTTAGATCGACCTCCAAAGACCACGTGTGCAGGGAGAATGGTCGACTAAGCCTGGCCGGCCTAGAAGTATACCTGGTATCGTTTTATCTCTGCTGATCCTCACGTAAGTACTGTCCACTGTTCGGCGATGTATGATCGGCGGAGCTGATCGGTGTTTGGTTCGTTCTCGGGGCGTTAAGATCTGTGAATTATTAACGCGGTGGAAACTGAACGACCTGCGTGTGCGTTTTTTCGCGTTTGCCGCCGTGTTTAGGGGATAGCAAAAAAAAAACGTTCGAGGGTTTGAACTTGAAGTATCAAGCCCTACAGACCGAAGAGGAGCGTGTACCCAGAGTACAAAACCCCGGTGTACAGGTGGCATGGCCCTCCGTCCTTCGAGGTCAAAGGGGCCAGGGATAACGACATCGACACGGGAGGGACGTGAATGGCTTCAGAGACTGATGTTGTTGTTGTTGTGGTTGCTGCTGTTGGTGTTGTTGTTGATGTCGTTGTTTTTATCGACAAGAAAGGTAAAAAAACGAAGCACGCGGTAAATACTGCCTACTTCCATGTTCCACAGCGATAGACTTATACAGCTTCATATATATATGTGAGAGTTTTGTGCCCAAGCGTCGCCCGAGTATGGTATATATATAATATTACTACCTGGTGAGTACGTAGGTGCTTCGAGATTCCATCACTGCTGCTATACGTAAGCATAAAAGCTGCGACACGATGTGTGGGTTTTGTGATCACGTGTCTCCGGGTATCGTATACAAGCGACAGCTGCCTAAGGGATTGTGTTACTCCCGTCGCTGTGTACATATATACATGCTGCCATGTAAGCAAGTATACTGCACATAACTAAAAAAATCGTGATAATAACAACGACGTTGTTTGTACTACTGTCTGCAAGTACAGATTTACAATGTGTATCACTACAGGCAGGCTCGTCTATGTCCTTCTGTTTCGTGGCCATCGTGGCCAGCGTGTTTGCACGGTGCAACCATTCATCGTCGTGTACTCCATTTAACTTGTAGTTTATTTTACAGTAGAATAATATTATTTTGATACTTATGTTGTTATTTACAGTACTGGACACCTAATATGGAACAGGAAATATGGGATAGGCCGGGGATTGCTTATTTGTGATAGGATGCTTTCTACACTAATTTCCACATAACCACTCCCGAATTTCTTATTTTCCTCTAAGTATGAGCCTGAGTTTTTAATTGCGCGAAGCGCGAGCATTTTGTTTCAGTGATTTTTGACGTGAAAAAGAAAGGCTTTTCATTTTTCTCACGACGTGTCCGGTACTGTATTTTATTATTATTGACCTTGCCTTACGTTTGAAGTGCTATCGGGAATTGTTTGTGATTGATGATCGTCATTTCTTACCAACGTGCACGTTCACAAAAAAACAGGAGTTACCTCCTTAAGGTCACAGGGACAAATGGCGTGAACGTGGGCCTTAAAAATATACCTGTTTATATATTTACTACAGTATATACCTGGGATATATATATATTCATCCCATTCATTATCTTCGCACTTCTGTCCCTCTCCCGTCATAGTGGCAACTCAGATCCGGGGTCACAAAGCAGGCTCTTCTCCCCCCTCCCCACTATGGTTCATGCCTTGATGCTAATCGCGCAGAGGGCTCAGCGCCCCCAACGCTCGTCGATATTCATCGATTTTTGCTAATTCACGCTCTCACGCTTTCGGCTAGTCAATATATTGTGTTTACGAGAAACATACCTTACGTGACTGCACTCGGGGGGGCTCGAACTCACGACCTTGTCTGCTACAGGGAAGGGGTTCACCTGGCAGTCTACAATGCACTCTAACAAAGAGGATGCACGAGGCTCATCGTGTAACAAACTGACACCGGAGTCCAGTTCGCCTACGTACGAACATGTCTGTATTGAAACGAAGGTGTACATACTGCAGGGTTAGATTGCTTAGACTGCTGGGTTTCAGTACGTGACACAAGGCCGGTTCCACTCAAAAGCTCAAAATACACACATACGAGTCGTACATTCTTCCTGCCTCAGTAGTTATTCCTGCACGTATTCCTAAGGTGGCAATATATCGGCATGTATGCCGTAGGCCATGCTTGGGTTATTTATGGGTGAACTAAATCAGTTTTAGCTGACACAGTTAGTGTGAATGAGTTCAAAGAAGTATCAGCAGACGACATGGAGGATCTACCTGATCGTCGATCTGGAACCTGACATTGCTGATATTAAACGTTCCTCCAATAGGAGGGACCATCATAGTAAATAGGACCGAACACTGTTAGAAAAAAATAGGGATATATATATATATATATATTTGTCTATACCGTCAGTGCTATTGACTATGGACCCCCGAAACAGACATACACCCGTATCCCCTCAGGCGTAATACGATGTTTTTATCCTAACCAAGGTGATAATTGCTCATGCTAAGTACTCGTAAAATACAGTAGGGCCTAGTTTTTTTTCACGATGATGGTGCTTTCATCGTACAGCGCGAGGTATTTTCCGTTCGAGGAAAGACGACGAACGGAGCTCGAAGGATTCAGAGCATCTATGCCGCGTACGAAAGGAACACCCTCTATTATTGTTGATTTTGGCAAGACGTTTCACCCAAAAAACTGATTTAGAGAGGAGTGAAGGTGAACTTCGATGAACAAACAAATCCCAGGACCTCGGTTAAACAAAACGTCATCGTAATGTTGCGAATAACAAGTATGACATTATTATGACACAAAAAAAAAGTTAAAGAGCCTCGCCCTTTAGAAAAACAAATTAGCCTGAAGGTGCTGTGATCCCTACCGTATAGCACGCGTCTGAGTATACTCCAACACAAGAAATAAA
>MEHQ01002765.1:571718-684213 GCA_008828725.1 Saccharina japonica
ATAGATAGGGTGCGTACCAAACCGACCTTTTACGGAGGCTGTTTTTTCTCACATTGTGAATCGCCTTGCTGTAGTACATGCATACCTCCAAATCACAACGGATCTTAAGAAGTATTTGCACGAGACATTATCACGGCCAACTTGTTGCAGACACAACGGACAACACTAACTACTGTGATATGGCTGGGTGAGACACAGAGTATCCCCTTGCAGGTTTGTCTATTAAGCATCCTTGGTGTTACTCACTTTCCGTAGAGTCAAGCGTAGAAGAGAAGCAGCTTTTATTAATCCCCGAGCCAGATGACATCTGCTCGGGATGGGCTTCAAGTATGGCCCACAGATATTATAAAAACCCCGAATACCGAATACGAATGCCATCCAAGTTATACGAAAACGGATCAATTACCTGTGCAGAGGTAATTACCGGCCTTCCTAGCCCATACCATTACACTAGCCCACCCTGATGAGCCGTATATGCAGAAATATGGGGAAAACGGGGAAATCCCAGTTCCCCGAATTAGAACATGAGTCGAAGATGCGGCTCCTCAAAACCCCTCCCACACCTCTAAGTTGCTAGGCTAAGAAGCCGGAAAAAAAAAAAACGCAAAGAAAGGCAATTGAACGTAAACGCAGGTGCTGTGAACGAAGCCAATGTCAGAATAAAAATCAAACGCAAACTAACGGCACTACTAGTTCGGAGACACGTACGTGCTACGAAATACGGTAAACCGTTCTTTTCCGTGCTACGCGTACGAAATACGGTAAACCGTTCTTTTTCTGAGATTGGTCATATGAAGAGCTCCATACCCCACCCACAACCTGACTTTTGGAAGGAAATGGAAGTGCTACATGACCGATGAACAGTAGTCCCATGTGGCCGAAGTATACAACGGAAACTATTGCGTCACAAGAATGTCGTTCCGACAATGTTGGGTTAAGGAGCACAGCCATTCCGAAAATGTTTAAGACAAAAACACCACCTATATCGTAGAACGCCTCCGAGGAGTCTGGGCTGGTCCTCCGTTAAGCGGCGCAGTCTGGCAGTAAACGAGCCGGTTGAACAGTCGCAGAATACGCGGTAGAGGCGATGTAGCAAGTTTTTTTTTTTTTATTGAAGCCCCCAACACGACGACGAGGAGCTCTTCTTCATGACCCCACCCGATACAATATTTGGAAATAGATTCAGCCCGGACGTCGGTTAACTGTTACAGAAGTGAGTATACTTCGGGCAGAAAGCTCTTCTGTTTGTTTCTGTGGTTGATGCGTGCTACGATAGAGATAGAACTTTTTGGCTGAAATGATTTCTGAAAGATCGAGCTCCTTAACCCAAACTCGGGGACCTGTCACTATTCTGTTGCAATCTTGTTCCTTGTATGCGTCGGCTATGGGATTTACAATCGGATAGCACTTGTACTTTCCTCCCTTAATGATCAGTTCGGGGTGAGGTATAGAGCCCTTCAAGTAACCACCCTTCCAAGGCAAAAACATGGTGGACCTCTAGCGTAGCACGCGTCGGTTTTCTTCTCTATCGGAGTGCCTTACTTAGTGACCAATGTGGAAACTCATTGTCTCACGCTGTGATATGACGAGGATAATGATGATGATAGCGAAAGTGCGACCAGATGAAAACGCCCATGGATTCGGCATAAAAACAAAGTGGTACGTATATTACGAAAATATTTCCGTCGATTTTGGGTTAAGGAGCCCCGTTCCACCCAAAAACAGAAAACAGTTTACGGATAAAAAACGTCCTACCCTTAGGGTTACACGCCTCTCCCCAAAGGGAGGGATATTTCCGCCTGACGCGTTGATACGATATAGAGTGAAACCCATTCTGGGCCGAATCTGATTTTTGCGACTGAGGTTGTTTCTTAACCGAGAAACAGCCCAACAAGGCATGCCTTACCTGACATTTTGGATAGATTGTTGCTCGAAGTAGATGAAATATTTCGAGAGACTGCTCTTGTTGCAGACATCGGCCGTAACAATCACTTGTCGGCTTAATTAAACGCAAAATATTTTTAAGAACTTCGTGTTCTTAGGCGGAGCTTACCATTGGTGCAGGGCTCCTCATCTGAAGAGCCTTTCGACTCTCTCAAAGCCGGACTACAATTTGTTTCTGCTTTTTGTTTTTTTAGACAAAATGGAACCTTGTTCTTGTTGGTGTGTGCTGCTACTTACGTATACATACACCTACCTGGATATCTTCGCAGGTGATTTGGGCCCAACAGGAGAGTGCGGTATCTTGAAGGGGTCAACCCTATGAAAAACCCAATCAACCATTGACATACTGCCCAGTGGATATTGTTCTTCCCCTTTGAAAAATAAATAAATAATTCAACCGTAAGATACACAATTAACGGTTATATATCTCCTTTTCATCGCGACATGTATGAATCGACATGAGTACTGCTCCATCGACCCCTGTTCCTATACATTCTCGTGAAGCATGAGTATCACAATCGTGATCCATCGCGAAGCATGTTCTTATTTGTTTGTTTTGGCTCGTGTCGCTGTGTTCTCAAAAACCCGGCACGTTCACAGTTCACTTGCCCTATTTACCCATCCCTCAGTTTGCGTTTATTTTGCTTCGGTGGTTTTTCTCTGTCTCACACGAGTCTGTGACCACAGCATTTAAATTGTATTTCTCAAGTATTACGAATCAGGACAGACACTGACTGGGTGTACTGACGATGTAGTTGGGTAGGAACAACGAGTTTAAAGTGAAGGCAACATACACATACATGATGTGTACTGCGTGAAACTAATCACAGAGAGGGGAAGCTTTTATGATTTGTTCGGATGCTCCTCCTCAACTGATGATCTCTATTTATTCCGTGCGTCGTAGGCGCAAAAACGTACGACGTACTGTCTTGGAACTTTGTATGGGGTGCTTTCCCATACGTTTGCTCCCAAAACCTGAACATATTTGAGAAAACCAATAATAGTGCGTGGTTGCGATCTCCCCGGCGAACAAGATAGTATCCTGGCTTAGCTGCTGACGAAAATCAATTGGGCAACACAAGACTAGCGCTGTGGGAGGAGGGATACCCTGGTTGGCACTGTGGCGTTTTCAGGCGACCCGGATAAATAGGCGCTAACTCATCAAAATAGGTCCAAGAAAACAAGTTTCGTGTTCGCAGAGTAAGCAAACAAGACGCATGCTACGGCGGTGGTAGGAGTGCACCATGCTTTTTTTCTGAAGCTCTTAAGCTCTATGCTTCACAAAAAAACTGATTTTGGACTAAAACGAGAATGCTCGACCGAGGAACAATACCATGGCCTAACTAAGCAGAAAATGAAGAATACTGCAAAACTAGACTGAAAGTCCGATGATTTTGGGCTAAGGAGCCCGATTGTTCAGAAACGCTTCCCGCCAAAGAGTGCTACCTCTACGGTAGCAGCCGGCAATAACACCAGGGCGGTGCATACAGAGATTTTCAAACGTTTATAAGACGCTCGAGACCGCCCAGATATAGGGTGGTCACTCATCCCAGTGCCTCTTTCATCGCCCCAACATATATGTATATCGGACGCAGAAGCGGCCCCGCGGCCATAGCACAAGAGACAAGTGGGGTAAGGCATGCCTTATTGCGTAGCATCTCAGTTGGGGGAGCTTCGTCAGCCATAAAATCACACGTGTTCTGACAAAAACAACAATGTACCACTATCGAAGAAACGCCGTTCCTCCGCATGCTACATACGGTATATGTGTACCATATGTGTTTTTTCTGGGTATCCTCCCTTAATGATCGATATCTGTACACCTCGCCGCGAAAGCTGGTTTTGCCCGGGAAAATAAATTTCTACTACAGCATACCCGAAGGGCAATAACATGGCCCATAATTTGATGTTCACAAAGAAAGGCGAAAATGCCACACAAGAAGCAAATTCCATCGAGTGAATATTGAGCAGCCTTTTCATTCAGTAACCGCTTCACCTGAAAAGTACGACCTTTTCATCCTAGAGCGCATATATATTTTTTGTTTAAACGAGGAACGGGATGAGCACCGCCCGCTGTTCCCGAGACCCTCTCGTAAAGGTAATGAAACCAAGTTCGAGCATGCATGTGTTAGCCACTACTACAGTAAATACCTCTACGTGTGTCCCACGTTGAAATACCAGAGCTTGTTCGTGGTTCTTTTTACCTCTCTATCCCAAAGCCACATAACACATGTCGTCTGCTCGCGCCAGACGAACGGACCTGTGCACATACGGGACCTGATTGTTACAGGACTCCGAGCGCGCAACCTGTCGGGGCTTCACAGGGCAGGTGTTGTTCTACGTATGGATCGTCTTCGATGCAAGGGAGAGGAGGCAGGAGGGAAGCTCGGACACAAATTCACAGCTCGTCGTGTGAAGTCAACACTAGTCAGAACGCCAGAACTGCCAGCTGCAAGGGTTTCTTTTTTTTCATTCAAAGCGTCGAAGGGTCGTTTCTTGCGTTCCACTATAATATTCCCCTGAATATCGGGGGGTGGGCAGCTTAATGGAAACTATTGGGGCCATACCTCCACTTCAGAGATTGGTGTCCAAACTACAAAACTTACATTCGATCAAACAGTGGCCCGTTTTTCCTCATCCGCCACTCTTCTGACAATAAATTCCTAGAGAGTTGTTTGTGTGGGAGTAAGGCCAACTGCGACCCTGGATAAGAAGACTATAATACCGGTCAGGGTGACTCTTGGGCAGTAGTCGGAGGTAATCCGAGATAACCTAGTGGCCCGATTTGACTCGCTTTCCCCCCGTGCAAACACTGTTATGTAGTTCCACAATCGAGCCCAAGAGGGTTCCAACCTCGAAATCAACGCATCGCATGAAATAAAACCCACAAACCTGCGGAAGCCGTTGCGAACCCGTCCTAAACATTCATACAAAGAACATTTAAAGAAAAAAAAAAATGTGAATTCTGTTGCCCTGACACGAATAGTATCGTGACGTCTACCCTCACTTATGATCGTTTTGTTTTTTTTTACCCCGACACGTGCTACGATCGGGGTACCAAAGGTGACGAATGCTACGATAGCGGTGCACCGTGATGTTTCTGCCTTCTAAGGGTGGTCACTTATGGTCACTTGAGGAGCTCCATACCTCACCCGAAAATCGATTTGTTTGCAAGAAACCAAACGTGCTACCCGACCAACAAGCCCATGAGCTACGAAGGTATACTATGGAAAATATGGAAACTCACAAGAATGAAAGTCCGACGAATTTGGGTTAAGGAGCCCGATCGTCCGGAAAAACAATGAGCAAAAAGTGCTGCTTCTATCGTAGCATTAACCAGGTGTACGTCAAAATTGTTCTGAAAGGCGTCGCTTCTTAACCCACAATAATTGTCAGAATGTCATTTTTCTGTTTTGTTTTGCAATACGTAAATTTTTTTTTTTTTTTAATACATTAGCAATTAAGTTGTTCGTCAGATAGCCACTTCGTTTACATCTCGATATCAGCTGTTGAGCGGGGGTGTATAGAGTTGGTATACTACTCTCACAAGATAATGGGTGTACCTCTATCTTAGCGTGGGTTTTTGTGAAAACATGCGACGGTACGTAGGAAACCCACCCTATTTGGGGGCCTCTCTCCAGTAACTGACTTCTGAGAAAACACGAGAGCGCAATCCGATGACCAACAGTCAGGAATTTACCAGTGACGACTAATATTGCGTAAATCGCTTATAGTACATACCTGGTATACGATAGGGATGAAGAGGCATCCCACGATAAGGGTGCAGCAGAATGTTCTGATCTCCTCACATGAGGAGCTCAATATCTCACCTACTTAGAACATGACTTCAAAAACATGCGATCACGCAACCCGACCAAACCTTTCCAACGCGGTAGTCCAAACACAAATATCCCAGTAAAACGAAAACAGTATTCGGTAGTTTTTACTCACGTGAGGAGCACAATCGGTCAGGAATATTTGAGCCTAAAAGTGGTACCCCTACCGTTGGATCTCTCTTGCAAAATACTTCCTACTGGTCGTATTAGCTCAATGTTTGCTTGGCGACGCATGCCACGGTAGAGGTGCACCACGTTTTTTGCTGAGGATGGTTGCTTGAGGAGCTCGATCTCTCACCTGAAAAGTGATTTCGGAGGGGAATAAAAGTGATACCCGACGAACCATACAATGGGCTAAAACTGTACACTGAAAAATATGGCAACACAAGAAGGAAAGACCGGCGGTTTTGAGTTAAGGCGCCCGATCATTTCAGAAACAAATCAGCCAAACATTGCTGTCTCTATCGTAGCACGCGTCTTGCAAGCCTCGTAACAATACTGACCTGGTAAGTTCCATGGTGAGTACAGACACCGACGCCAAACAATGGCCTATATTTACAGGGGTATGGGCCGACGGAATCATTTCGTTAACGACTTTAATTGCTGTAGCCGGCCAGTAGTCAGTCGCGAGGAAACGTACCTAACAATAGCATCATGGAATAACGGCACGCAGCTAGCAAAGCTGAATATCGACCGGTTGGGAGAATTCACAGCTGACGTGTTTCTTAGCTTATTATTAATTGCTGTATTGTGGATTCGTCTTGCCATGCACGCTATGATTTGCCGAGGCGGTCTGGGAGCTCTGGCAGTCAGAAAAAGTGAACGGAATAAGGCCTGCCCATGTTTGGTAGGAAGGCGGCGTTGGTTTCCAACGAGGATAGAGGTGTCCTGTATTCCTGCACTAAGCCTGCTGGTTGCTCGAAATGCAAGATACTACGAGTTTGTTTGCGGGGCAAGCGTGCTACGATTAATGCAGCACTGTTTTTACAGAAACCGTTTCGAAATGACGGAGATCATTGAACCAAACTCGTCGGAATTGCATCTCTGTGTTGTGACAGTTTTCGTGGTTGTGTAGGTTTCCTCCGTCATCAGTTTTCGTGTGGGGTATCGATGTTCTCAAGCGATCACCCTGAGAAAACAAATGGCGCAGCGCTACCCGAGCATGCCTTAGGTATTTCTGCAAATTACCGGGGAGGTCTCCAACAAGACGATCGAAGGCAAAAGTTATGTTTTAACGGCATGTTGCATCGTGTGCACGGTCGATGAACATATACAATGTTTCGGAGATGACACCTATTATAGCAGTAATCGGTATCGTAGAGTCGCTGCTCGATAACACAGGGGCCGTGTACTACAATGTAGTTCGTACCATATCAGTAAGCACGGGCCATTTAGGAGTGAGTGATTTGTTCCGTGTCACGGTTTTCATGTGATAACAGCAGGTCTTACGCTCTTGGGTGCACTCGTACACGTGCCAAGTACTCTCTGGGACGCGTGCTACGGTAGAGGTAGCAGTTTCCGGCGGCATCGGTCTATGGACGATCGGGCTCCTTAACCCAAATACGTCGGACTTTCATTTTTGTGACGAACAATGTTTCAGAGTATACTTTGGTGATGATATTTCTCATCCGGTAGCACTTTTATTTTCCTCCAAAATCATTTTTTCTGTGAGGTACGACGCTCCTTAAGTGAGGCGCTCGGAAAAAACATGGTTCACCTCTATCATAGCATGCGTCCTGGTAGCAAATAGCAAATCTGCAGTACTCATATCGTAGACAAAGAGCAGCATCATGGCACAGCGTAGCTACTCGTAAGACAGTACAGTACGCCAAGTATAAATCGTCAAAATGGATTGCTTGCGAGCGACAAGCTACCAATCCCTACGGGCATCGCTAAAGTGTGGGTCTCCTCAAGAATGAGCTGGCCGGTATGTGGCGGTCTGAGGTATCATGTTCGCATATGTTGACGAATGCCATGGCAGGGGGAGGAACATCGGATGTCTGGGGCTCTCCCCTAACTTTGATGAGCTCTTATGCGAGTACATCCCCCCCCCCCCGAACCTGACTACCAGGCATACAGTCAAAATCTATCCAATCGCCTAAACGTCTAACCACATATGCTGCGAGGCACTTCGTAACGTAACAGGGTTCTGACTATATGGTGCGGCCCCTCGGCCGGGGTGACCCATCAGCCAGAGAAGATATGTATGCAAAAACTGTGATTAGGCCTACATAGTAGCACGCGTCAATTCTGCACATGTTTGGCCCATGGGAATGTCGCGTATGTCGGAACTACTGTATATCACCCTCGGTTGTGGAACAAAGGGCGGCTGTCGGGGAGAGGTGCATACTTCGACAAACGAGGAGCCTTAAATGCTACGGTAGGTGGGTCTCGTGTTCGCGTCCTGTACTATCAAGCCGACCAAAGCCACTCCTCCAGCCGAATGGCCACGTTGCTAATCTGCAGGATTCAGGTTTTTAATAGGTTAGTGTGTTTTTACAATAGGTGCACCGCCATGGGATTATTGGTTAGTTTGCGACAATAGTATGTTCCAAGGCAAATTAGGTTATACTGGCCGGGTATTAAAGAAGGGGGGGGTGTGGGGGGGTTCCTCCTCCAACCGTAGCAGACGCTTGCTACGATAGAGGGTGCACTGTGTTTTTTTCTGGAGCTCCTTACTTAAAGAGCGCTATACCCCACCCGAAACTGATTTTGGAAGAAAGTAATAGCGCTATCCGATTGCAAATCCAACGGCCGAAGCAAGCAATGAACAGCCTTGCAACGAAATCATGACAGTCCGCCAATTTTGGGTTAAGGAGGTCGATCATTCAGAAATCATTTTAAGCCAAAAAGCGCTATATCTCTATATCGTAGCACGCATCAGCACCAGGTTTTCCCGCCTTGACCGTAGGCATGCGTCAGACCATGAACGCTAACGAGAAAAAATATTCGTTTAGCCTTTGGACGCGTGCTACGGTAGAGGTCCCAGTGACACTTTCCGGCTGAAACTTGTGCAGATGGATAGGGCTCCTGAGGCATTACGATAGAGGTAGCAGTTTTTTCGATGGTTTGTTTTCCGAATTGACAGAGAGAGAGGTCCGTAACACAAAATTGTCTGAGTTGCCATATCTTGTTCGGCAATAGTATACATCGCATACCGAAAGTAAGAGCATGGGACGGTTTGTATTCGGTTCCCTTTCCTACTTTTTGCTAAATCAGTTTACGGCCGAGTATCGAGCTCTTCCTGTCAGGAGGGACCAGAAAACATATGGCGCACCTCTATATCGTAGGGTGTCTTTCCTTGACCCTAAATCGTCTGGCTTTTGACTGATGTGTTGAAAATATTTTTTCGAATATACTCACTATTAGTATATAGGTCATGAGATTGATCATCGGGCCTCGATTTGTATTTTCCTAAAAAACAAAAGCCGTTTTCCGGTGAGGTATGGAGCTCTTCAAGTGATCACCCTTATAAGGCAGAAACATCGCGGTGCACCTCTATCGTAGCCTACGTCCTTTGATCATCTTGGTCGGTAATTGTTGGTTGAAAAAAGAACCCACGCGGAAAACTACGGGAACAGAGAAAAGGGTGTATGGGGGTATGTATGTACACCGTGAACTCGATATTCGTACAGGGGGCGCTGCACTCGTGGGGGGTCCATTGTTAAACCAGATGATTACTTTAACCGCATTCAATTAGCAGGTTGAAGTTTATGATAAATCAAAAGCGCAAGGTGCATATGAATATAGTTTTACGGCACACAAGTCAGTTTATGGGTGTCATCGTGTGGCCAGGACGTGGAAGATAATGTGTATTCACAATTTCTCAGGTCGTTGTAAATAAAAACATTCACTCTCATCTATGTATATAGTGTCCCTCTTTTGACAAATATACTCCATCTACACTGAGGTTGTTCAATTCATTTATTGAATAAGTACATCCACCCCTACGCCGATACATATATACCCTAGCGTCACGTGTCCACGGACGTATGCAAAACAGTACACTGAAGTATGTATGCATATCTAAAACGCGCAAACGGAAGCAGCATTACTGTATTCGGGTCACAACGAATGAATGCATGAAGTGTCGTCCGTATACTGTCTATACGAGTACTGTAATTCACACCCGCTATGTCGTCTAACCCCGTACAACCCAAACGTGCTCCGTCCCGGCATTAAAGGGATGCGAGGGTCCATGGTCATACGACTACGGCCCTGCATGACATGAGTACACCCCCCCCCGCCCCTGCTCAGGGGCGCGGAGGTCCGTCCGGTCATATGACTACACGGCCATGCACGGCATGAGAGTACACCCCCCTCGCCTCCCGTCCTCACGCAGTTCGGGATCGCGTGCGTCGGAGGTAACAAGCCTTGACCCTGAAAGATCTTGAGAGGGGGAGACTAACGGTGACACTTGACAATCTTAGCACCCGTCACTGCGATACTAATGGGTGGTACAAACTTGTGTCGCGAGTAACAATGCGTAGGGTCGTAACGGCGCGGGAGGAACATGATCCTACCCCTTCTCGCAGGCGCGTGCTAATGCTTCAAATAGCATCGCTTTGGTCAGGTTATCAACGTCCCAGAAGGACCCTCGTTCAATGTTTTTCACCTGCGCATATACGCTCAAATAATGTGTCGTCTCGTTGTCCACCATGGATACATCATTACATATCACTAGATGGTATACGTTCAGAAATTGTCCCCGCCTAAACGAGGCCCTGCTACGATGGTATCGCTACATATGTCTCCTACCGGCTGTCCATCGTGACTCTCGACGCCAGCGGTTCGGTTGTACCCAGTTGTATCAGGAAACCGTATTGGTACAGGTACGTTCAGCCAGTCACGGGGGGCATGTACCACATACCGTCCTTAAGGCCCAAATCCGGGTTCGAATCTCCCCTCGCCCTCAGACGGTGATGCCGTTGGAAACACATTTACAAGCACTGAGCTATACCACTCTGCACCTAAATATAAGCACATTTTGTACATTTAAATTGAATCAAAAAGGTGCTTCTATTTCGGGACAGAGGGGTATGTCAGAAGAATTCAAACCAGCCACTGTAGACAGAGTAACAACCAATACTTCGGGCGCATGCTACATACAATAGAGGTGACCGATGTTTTGTTTTTCACGAGGGTTGGGTCACTCGAGGGGCACAACAACCGCACGAAACATAGAAGTAGCGGAAAAGGGCCAGAAACATGCTGCGCACACCACCGATGAGCAATATCATGGGCTGCTGTAAATACGCATGCTACGATAATAGGGGTGCCTCGTGATTTTTCTGAGCTCCTCACCTGGGAAGCTCCGTACGCCACCAAAAATAGGTTTTTGGAGGAAATTGAAAGTGCTTCGTACCCGGGCGCGTGCTACGGTAGAGGTGGCACTTTCTAGGTGAATCGCTTTCTGAACGATCGCGCTCCTTAACCCAAATTCGTCGGACTTTCATTTCTGTGACGAATAATGTTTCAGAGTATACTTCGGTCATGAGATTTTATCATCCGGCAGCACTTTAAGTTTCCTGCAAAATCATTTATTTCGGTGAGGTATGACGCTCCTTACGTGAGGAGCTCAGAAAAAACATGGTGCACCTCTATCGTAGTATGCGTCACAACCCGATGGATAACTCTATGACAAATTACATTAATCTACTATGAGAAACATTGCGACGCCCCAAGACTGAAAGTCCGACGATTTCGGGTTAAGGAGATCAGTCGTTCAGGAAACGTTTCAGCCAAAAAGTGTCACTGGGACTACCTCCATCGTAGCACGCGTCTAAACATACAATGGAACCTACAGTACTGCAACACCAGACTGAAAGTCCGTCCGATGAGTTTCGCCGAAGGAGCCCGATCACATTATGAACTGTTTCAGCCCAGAAGGGCTACATCCTTAGTAGCACCGGTGTTTCCACCGGTGTATCGCTGGATAAAATGGGCAATATAATCAGACACCAGGGTGTTCTACGATAACAAAATAAAATAGCTCGCCCCGTAGGTAATATAGTCTAAGACAGTTTTCTACGTTTTTGCATGCTGTGTGTTTCACGCTGGGCGAGTATAGCCATGCGACAGCATTAAGACACCATAATCATAGTTTGGTCGTATTCATGTTAACTTTCCAGAGTACTCGTAATCGAAAGTGTTTTCTTACATCATCATTCTCGTGGTCATCATCATCCTCTAAAAAGAAGAGTGTTGTTAACAACAGCGTAGGGCCAACTCAAAACCAACACTCACAGGAACATTCGGTAGAATGTATTCGCAGGGCACGCTGGCTTCCCTCGTCTGCACAATACAACGAGCTTTATATTTCGGCATCGATCCATCCCTCGCTGGATAGATGGGACCGCGGTCGACTATCCAAACGACAAAGAGATGGCTACTGCTGTGCGCGTCGTAGTCAATGTCGGTTCTACGTATCTTAAGTCGATTACACGCTTCGTTTCTTTTCTCAGCATGCATGCATGCATATCGGAAGCAACCCTCAGGAGATCTTAGTTTTTGGTTTTCCTAATCGTTGATAGTAGCCAGTTTGGCGGAAAGTGCGCGTACGAAACGATAATTCGCGGACTATAACGTGACACTGAGTATAGACCTCACAAGTTTGAATATTGACGTGGCCATCGATACGTGCTTTACGTACAGACACTTCGCGCCGGGAAAAACTGAGGATAATATTTCTTGGCTCTCGTAGAATGAACATGCGCGCCGATACTCGAGCTGGTTCCTACTCACCGATGTACAGATTATTCCGTGTATTAAAATAATTTTCATTGCTGGGAAGGTTGACAAAATACGGGACTGTCGACTTGTCCACCAGCACGCATACAGTACCAGACCGCAGCCGCCAGGGCATTGTCCCGTGATGACCAAGTGGCAGTCATGTTGACTTCTATCACACTCGTGGACTCCGTTTGAGTAATCTTCTCCGTTTCCACAGAAACCACATAAGAGTCTTAGCTGCGCATGTATCTGTGTCCGTCATGACAGGAAAGTGTGTTTCGACAAACACTCGCTGCAACTTCTACAGCAATTCGGTCGAAGACCCAGTTTGCGCGCCTCATCCGTCTGGTCTACACATTGGCTGCTACCGCGGCAGGAAGTGCGGGTCATTCAAGAATATCGAGGAGAGACTATCACCTTATCTCGGTGTTTGTTCCTTGTTTCCAAACCGTCACTGCTACTACACTGGCCTGAAAATACGGTGCACTTTTATTCGGCTTGTGATAGTAACATGACTACATCCACAGTATCCGCTTTTATCGGTAAGGACTCCTTGAGGTTTCCCATTTCCATTGTGAGTTGGTTCTTTCAAGTACCAGGGTTCTCTAGGTACTGACATAGCATCACGGGGACGTATTGGTATCTGGACGCTTATTCAGATGTACGTTGATGTGCAGCATTTTCGCACGAGAATACTGAGCGTCATAGCGATAGCGTTATATACATAGATATATCAAATATGCCGCGAGACTCGAGTATATTTCGTTCAGCCGATGTTCTTGACCTTCAATGTATCATTACGAGTGTCGATGCTGAGATCGTTCCTATATATTTACGCTAAGAACTTTGCTAAAAGACGTATTGCGATTAGTACACCAGCCTGTTTACATCACGTGCGCGTAGCGCGGGCATTGTCTCGTCATGATCCGCTGACGTCTAGGCCTACTTGGATCACTCCGCTTGACCCATTGCGCCTTATCTCGCTCCCTTCTAAAGTATTCACCTCCGTGATCACCGGCGTTCGTCACAGACACTCGGTGACAGCTCCGCTTCTCTCTTCACAGCGGCAGAGCCGACTTCGTACAAAGCACTCAGTGAGCAGGAGATGGTGTCGTCGTATTTTTCTTTTAATTTTGTTGACGGTTCCAGTCTACTGACGTCGGTATTGAACCCAAGCATGTTCCGGAAATGTACCAAGCGCGACAGGCCCCCCAGGACCGCAGGAATGTTCGGATAAAGTTCCTACGAAGTATCAAGTTCCAGACCCTTGGACGACCAAAACGTCCACTATACGTGCCCCGATTTCTACAAGACGCCTCGCCCGTACAGCCGTACCATATATACATGGGTTGCTGCAATGCTCTGTATCTACGCCCTTTCAGTTTGACGTGTGTTCCTCGGACACGAGTGATTGGTCAAACATAGAATATATAACACATTGTTGGTACCAGTTCTCCGAAGCGCACGTACGAATGATAGGTTGCTACTGTAGGAGCAGAGTGATACGGTCGAATCAGCTATGATTGCTGCCTTCCCGTAACCGAGGAACCCTACCTATTATCGCTACAACGCCATACAACATTAACCCTATATGTAGGTATGCGGTTAGTGTTATACGGGTGAACGTCATCGGTGTGCACTGTCAGTTGTTTTTCAAAGTCAGTGTTAAAGAGAGGGACAGGCCTCCCCAGGTAAGAACTCCCAGGAACACGAAAGTGGGACCCTCTCGTCGCATGCGTCACTATACCAGGAACGCGCAAAGTTTACCTATCGGTAGCCAGTAAAGACAAAACACTCGGCACCATCTGTTTCAAATGTTATCATCCCATCTGCAACCAATTCGTAGCACAAAACGGCCGAGGTTATTTGCGCCCTCAAAGTCGCCCCCAAAGTGCCAGCGTTTGCGTGGGAGCTGCCAGCTTTTCGTGGTCCTTGTCAAACTACACGGAAGCAAACGGGGGGTTTCCTCATACCAATGCCCAGACCAAAACCGTGCAAGAGCGCATATACAAAATTGACAGGCACAGCCCTGCTGACGAAATCTATGTTAAACAAACGATTACGGGACATGGGTGGTTCTTGGTAAGACTGACGGAAGCGTAACAACAAATCACGGCTTTTCCTCGACTTATGCGCGGTCTACTGGACCTCGCAATGGCTATAGTCACACTACCTCGCGGTCAGTACCGCGGTCGTTAGCCAACAAAATTTTTGATTCGATGCATGCGCCAAACTGTGTGTAAAACGAGCTAAACATCAGGACTGAACGACATATTGCTGGGTACGAGCCGTAGCTCCTATCTGCGGAAAATGCGGAAATGACGAGCGATCTTCGTGGAACACAATGAAAACAACAAAGGATACTCTCAGAGAATACATGGGAGTTCCGGCAACATAACGAAACTAAACCAACTCTTGTGCCTATTTCCACACTCAACCAATCAATCGAGGAATTGGACAGACAGGTGTGAACACCAGGTGAGGTCCATGTAGTAAGTACATGAACCGGACGATTGTGCGTGAGAGCCCACACCAGAGTACAGGCCGATCTCGGCTTCGAGGCGAAAACCAGGCGATTGGGCCTTTTGTACCACAAAGTGGTACCATCGGGACTGCCCAGAATCAAAATTAATAAAAAAAAAAGCGAACCTACAATATAGACGACTAGGGACGTCCGTTAGGAACTGGACATTTCGAAATCCAGCTAAGATTCTGTACTGCAGTAAGTATTCAGGTTCAGGTATTCCTGCCGTAGCTTGTCCTGCTGCAGGTGTAATTTCCCCACCCCGGCCCTGATAAAACCGTAATACAACCATACGTGATACGCTACAAAAACCAATCGTTGGTCATGTGAGAAAAGTACTTGCAAGTCGACGCGGGTCGACGAGGGAACAAAGGGATTAAGATAATATCGCGATACAAATATATAACGCATAAAACCGTAGTAGGGAAAGGGAAAGATAATGTGCTACAGTACAGAAGGTGATCTCCGCTCGGAAACTTGAAGGGAGAGAAAAACGAAGGGCAAAGATAACACTTGGGATGAGAAAAAGAAAAAAAAACACGTGCGATCAAATCGCACAAGGAAGCTATGGTACACTACTGGTACACCGCACTACAGGTCCCTTTATCGCAATAATGGTATTTTTTGCGTCATAGTTCCGATCGCCGGACTACTTGCCCAAGGAGCTCGTGTATCTATCCTGCACTTCGGTACTACTGCAATGTCTTATCCTTCCACGGAAAACACGCAACACTGCCTAAAAACCAGCAACAACAGGCTTACTTTGGCAGCGGAATTGCTTGGCCACGTTGTTCAGCGGTTCAGAACAACTCGCGGGAAAACCCTACCCTGCCCTACCCTGCCCTACCCTACCGTATCGTACAAGACAGCGAAACCCCAGTATACCCTCCGGCGTCTCGCAGTGTCGCCGCAACTCTCTGGATGTTACAACAGCAGTAGCATGTAGTGCGTCGACCCCTCTTTAAAACCGCGCCTTCCAGTAGAAACCTACGGTTACACGAAAAACGGCAAAACTTGAAACATGCAACAACCCGAGGTATATGTCAGCATCCACGCTCGGGTGTAAAACACCAACTACGACATACCAAACGTTATCATGTACCGTTCGTGCACGGGCGGTGACGCTTCCACGGCAGTTTTGAACATAAACCCACCCATCATGCAAAGACAAAAATCGACATCGTACGCTATGACTGAAACTGCTAGAGAGCGTTTCCCTTTTGTGTTCTGCTCACCGGCCCATCAAGCCAACCTCTCCCGTTTTGAAAGCGTTGACGCGCTTTCCAAAAATGAACTTTGATGACCCTATTTACCATCTCCGTTAGCGACCTCAAAAGAGCTGTTCCTTTGTGTTTACCCGAACTATTCTTGCCCCTCGAAACTAAGGCCATAACCACCCCTCCCACGGTACTGAGCGATAAACTCACGATGTTTCTAGGTTCGGACTACGAAGCATCAAGCAGAGTGTCTTCCGAACGCAGTCGGTCTGGGGTGCGGGCGGAAACGAGCAGCCGGTTGAGTCCTGTTATAAGTTTGAACAATTCCCGTGAGCTACCGCCTTTCCCTCCGAGCACCGAACGCATGCTACGATAGAGGTGCACCGTGTTTTTGCCTTCTAAGGGTGGTTACTTGAAGGGCGCTATACCTCACCCCGAACTGATTTTAGAGGGAAGTAAAAGTGTTATCCGATTGAAAAATCCCATGGCCGAAGCAAACAAGGAACAATGTTGCAACAAAAATTATGACAGTTCGCCGATTTTGGATTACGGAGCTCCGTCATTCAAAAACCATTGCACCCGAAACGTGTTCTCTCTATCGTAGCACGCATCACCGTGCCAGTAGCACACAAAAAGGCACCTGTACATGGCACTCAAGTGGGCCCCCCAACGGATATCACCACTAGTTCCAAATTTTTCCGGTAGCCATTGCCACTGGTGGTCGTGCCACATCTGAGACGATTCACTCATCCTGGTGCCCTCCTTTCGTGGACGTCGACGTTTTGTGCGCGACTCGTGTGTTGTCTTATCTCCACCCCATTCAGGTTCGGGGAGAAACACATAGCCTCCCGAAGTACGCCATCGCAGGGTGCGTCAGGCAGGGCACGATAATACCAAGAGCCGCCGCTTGGATCCTCCGGGTCTCAAAATAGTATCGCCTTCCATATGGTTTCGGTCGTCAATGGTTTGGTCAAGGCAGCAGTCGTCGCCTCCAGCGATTACCCCAATCATCTTCGCTAGTTGTCCCTGGGAGTCGTGCAGCGCTCCTTGCTAGCCATGGAAAACGCCATTAAACGGTAGGGGGTGCAGTGGGTGCTCCAATCCGATGGACCTCTGAGATTACAAGGGCCCACATCAGAAACAAAAACCATTAAACGGGACGAACAAAAGGTGTCTCCCTCCCACTGTTGCCTGGCGTTTGGAGCGGCGTGGTATCGATGAAAGGCCATACGTGTTGGTTTTTTTCGTTTGGAGACTTTGAGTGACGCTCCTTCCCTCCCACCACGACCGAGGCGTCAAAAGCCACCGACACCAGCACCAGCAGCAGCAAAACAACCCTATAACACTAATACAGCCCCCCCCATACTGACAACTGATAAGGCCCAATACGCCACGACGTGAAGATAAGGACAACGACCCACCCAACCACCCTCCCACCAACTCTCCATATGCTAAGGATGTGCACGAACAGTGAGTAAGCACCACAACACCACCACCGCCCAACCTCCCTCGCCTCCCCCCCCCCATCCTCATTATCGACTTAAGGCTGCAGCGTGAGTACAAAACACCCCCACCCTACTCCCCTTGATGTTTGTGCGGTTGGCTCCAGACCGTTGTGTTTACAACCTTCACGACCTTGTCCACGATCTTGACGACCTCCAACATCAGTAACTCCATCGTCGTACTGTGTGTTACGTGGTCACTGGTGGTGTCGACGCCTTGCACACTTCCGACCAGGGTTCCCTCCGTCTCGCTAACATTCCCGATTCCACCATTTCCTGTACGTTTTACCGTACGTCCTGCGCAGACGATAGGTAGACGCACAACGACGCCGAGCAGCGGTTTGAACGTCAGCTGACACGTGAGACAACTCTCTCTCTCTGGCTATTCCACGTGGTCATGGTCGCCACCTGTGCTAAACATCTTTTTTACAGTTGGACAAATATTTGGTTGGATAACTGCTTTGTCTTGACACGGAGGTACCCTAATCTGGTGGGTTGAGTTATCCGAACAAGTGTCTAGGCGTGCCCCCGGCCTAATTGTTCGTGAAAGGACGAAATATGGGGCCATGGCTTTGGTAGAAAGGCTAAATATTGTAGCGAACAACTCCGACTGTATTAGCGCATTACGGATGGGACGGAAACTTATTTGCGCACACCTCTCTGTACCGTGATACAATGATCGTTTTTAATTGAATATTAGTGTTTAAAAGGTTCTTACATATTTGAACATACTGGTATGTATAGAGTAGCGGCAACCCGATCTCTAGTATTCATCAAGGACATCTTGCCTGGTAAACGTCGAGCCAACAAACATGGCGCATCGACTGTGCTACACGGGAGTAAACGTATGCAGTCAGCGTCCGGTATCAAGTAACCGCTGCAGGTGCCGTTCCGAAACGAACGATGCTATCCACACCCCACGTCCGCAGCTGTTACCAACATGTGCACTTTTTCAGTGTCAACTCTAGGTCTGCCCGAGACGTAGAGCAACGAGACACCTGTAACGACGCTGAACAATGCTTCGGGCACACCCGTCATAATGTGGGTATCTTCACAGACCCGAACTATGCTGTTCATGTTTTGTGTGGCTGGCAGGAGTACGCACTACGGAACACTTCATGTTGAAGAAAATAATCTGTACTTTTAGACTGGGTGGATCATATTCCCGTTCATCAAACGAAGACCTTAGTATATTGTTTACCCGGTGCTGAACGGTATATCATAGTTTTTTGTTGGCCTATGAATCTAGTCAGACTACGATGCCATTCCCAGGTTTAACCACAGCGGGTTGGATATCGAACGTAAGGTAACATTCGAACGACGAGATACGAGTTTTACATTCGTGCAGGTATCAAGCGACAGAAAACCGAGTCCACCGCTAAAACAATATCGTCACAGCAAACCCAAAACTCCAAACACTACACGTTCATGCAAATACCGCGGTATACATATACAGCAAGTGCCTTTGGATTGTTGCATGCTTTCTTAGGGCAGAGGTGCACTTGCATACAGTGCATTGTTTCAGGCTCTTCACGTGAGGACCTCTAAACTAATAGTAAGTCAAAAATTGTTTCTGGGGGAATCCAAAGTGCTACCAGATGAATAATCCCCTGGACTAACATTAAGACGAATTTTGTTTTCAGCAAAAACAAAATGAAATTTCGACGATTTTGTGGGTAAAGAACGCGGCCATTGCGAGAACGTTTCAGCCAAAAACAAAGGTACAATACTCACAGCTGACGTATTTATTAATAATGAGTTTACTTAGTACCTCTATCGTAGCACACGTTGGTTCCTTACCCTGTGGTGACGCAGGGCCCAGATCTGCACACATTTTCGCAGATGGCCCCCTGAGGTACGGCCATGATCTTCATGGCGCCCATGTCCGCCCGGAATATAGTGTTGTTGTACATCTGACGGTCGCAAAAACAAATAGCGGTTACCGTAGGTATATTATAATGTTTGTATTCCTTCATGGCCTTTTGTTGACGACTGGTGCTACGGTAGGGGAATCGATTTAATGTCCAATATTTTCAGCGGATGAGAGCCACTCCGCCGAGTGACCCACCATATTTCTTCGCGACTATTTAAGTTATAACGCTTTGCGTTTTCGAGATATGCACCACCATGGTATACTTGCTACTCTGCGACAACAACATGATACACCTGCGTCCAGTTTTGAGCGAGGTACAGAGCCACTCGCCCGAGTGGAGTAAACGTGGTACTGAAAAGCAGGCTACCCCTCCTACCGTAGCACCAGTCGAACTCCTTCATAACTCAATTAAACTTATCCCACACTCATTCCGAGCAGTTTTGTCCCACAGAAACGTGGGGCCAGTTCTGAAGGGGGTTACATTGCACAAAAAAGGATGTAATGTTTTGCACTCGTTTAGGGAGAAGGACTTCACTGTAGCGTGAAGACAGACGAGATTTTGTCCCCACGACCAAGGCGCTCGACATATCACCCACAACATGACGGTCGCCCCGGTGGGCTAGCAGGTAATCACGAAGCCTGTCAGCGTCAAGGTCGCGAGTTCGAGCCCCCCCGAGTGCATGTTCGTAGGGACTTTTTCTCGCAATAATACCTTGACTACGTAGCGGAAAGCGCGAGAGCGTGAGCTAGCAAAATTCGATGGAAATCGACAAGCGTTGGGAAGGCTGAACCCTCTGCGCGACAACAATCAAGGCAAGAACCGTGGTAGGGAAGGAGGGAGAGGAGCCCACTTTGTGCCCCCGGATCTGAGTTACGACTAGGTAGGGAGAAAAACGGAAGTGCGAAGATAATAAGTGGGGTGAAAAGAAACAAACAAACAAAACAATGTCTTTTAGGAGACTCGTTTGCCCAACCTGACCCCCTTTTCTGTGGGCCAGCCTCATAATGTCCTACAAAACAAGATTTTTCACATCCATCCGCCGGAAGCAGCTCACTTGAGAAATCTCAAACGATCAGAAAACATTAAGCCGTTGTGAAATGGTTTAAGCGCAAACATCATATAGGACAATGCCGTCTATATGGGGCGTCATCCAGCATGAGGACATATATGACCCACAAGCACGCGCGATCGAAGTATATCCCACGCAACTTGCAAATATGAGTTGAGATGAAATCCTCGTTCTCACAGCTGTCGTTTATATACTTGGTATTGTTTTCCCTCTTTCGCTAAATTAGTTAATTACACCCCCTCATACCACGAACAACCAACCTATGTATCTTGTATATGATGTTATTCGAAAAAGCGGGTATACCCGGTGTATATATTAAACGAAGTATATATACTTCGAAGTATACATTTAAATATAGGACATATTCGCATAGAAAAAGCAACCAGCGGGAAAAAAGACGACTGCTCTTTGAAATATTAGTGGGGACGTTCTTCGCAGAGGATGGGATCACCTGGAGTCGTATTTATCCCCGACCGTATATCACCTTGGTTAGGGTTAGCGTCTATATATCGAGGCAAGCTTCTTGAACGCCATGTTTCGGGTGGTACATTGATATCCTTTACGTATGATAAAAAGGCAAGTAAAAAACCGTAGTGGGCGGGGGGGGGAGAAAGAAGATCCTACTTCGTGATCCAGGATCTGTGTTACGACTGAACATGACAGAGCAAAGAAGGGCGAAGATCATACATGTGATAGAAAAACAAGAACAAACAAAACGCGAAAGGAGCTCACAATACGAGGCACCTCCCCTGCCGTGTGGCATCGCTCTGTGTGGTGCTGCCTGGTGTGAAATACCGACCAGCCTCTATGAACGGATGGTTGAGGCAACACGCCTTCCGTACCGTGGCATGCCATAACGTGCCTCCCCGTGCCCCGTTAAGTAGACCCGTTCCGCGTGCCAAACGCGTTCAATCGTAGGTGGTGCCGGAAATCATACCTCAAGACGCGTGTTACGGTAGAGGTAGCACTTTTGACGAATGCTACGATAGAGGTGCACCGTGATGTTTCTGCCTTATAAGGGTGGTCACTTGAGGAGCTCCACACCTCACTCGAAAAACGATTTAGCACCAAAACCAAAAGTGCTACGACCCGACCAACAAATCCCATGAGCTACGAAAGTATTCTGTGGAAAGTATGGCAACACAAGAATGAAGGTCCGACGAATTCGGGTTACGGAGCCCGATTATTCACAAACAAATATCAGCAAAGAGTGCTGCCTCTATTGTAGCAGGCGTGTTTTGGCCTGCTTAACTAGAGTGGTCGGGCTGCTTAACCCTTGTAGGACTGTAGTCCCGTTTTGGGGACAAATTACTTAGAATTAGAGTGGTGTGTCCCCAAAACGGGACTGCAGTGCTAAAGGGGTTAACTAGAATTCTTCGGACGTTCATTCTTGTGTTGCAATTTCTTCCAGTGTATCTATGGACCATAACATTTTTCATCGGGCAGTCACTTTGTTCCCCCTCCAAAATCATTGTTTCGGGTGAAATATAGATCCCCTTATACAAAAAACATGGTGATGTCCTACCGTAGCCACAGACTCGTCCCAAGGTAGGGGCGCAGCAGAATTTTCTGAGCTCCTTGCATGATGAGGAGCTCAATATCTCACCCGGAACATGACCTCGGAGACATTCGTTCGCGCAACCCGACCAAAACTTCCAATGCGGTAGTCCAAAAACAAACGTACCAGTAAAATAACACTAGTATCCGGTGGTTACTCACGTGAGGAGCTCAGCCGGTCAGAAAAAATTGAGCCAAAAAGTGGTACCGCTGCCGCAGGATTGCTCAGCATGCGTCTCGAAATAGGGCTATAATTCCTACAGGTTTATCCCCGCTACAGAGCATGCCGCGATCGGGGTCGCACGTTTTGGGAAAATGTATTTTGTCGGAAGACCAATTTATTCGTTTGGCAATACCGTTTGTGCGTCCACCTAGGTCATGGAACAGTTCATCGGGCTGTACTCCTGAAATCGGTTTTTGACTTGCTATTAGTATCGAGATATTGATGCGTGCTACCATAGAGATAGCACTTTTTTGTCGGAATTTATTTCTGAATGATCGAGCTCCTTAACCCAAATTCGTCGGACTGTCATTATTGTCATTATTGTCATTATTGTCATTTATTGTCATTATTGTGTTGCAATATTGTACCTTGTTTGCTTCGGCCATGAGATTTTCAATCGGATAGCCTTTTACTTTCCTCCCTTAATGCCCTTAATGATCACTTTGGGGTGAGGTGGAGAGCTCTTCAAGTAACCACCCTTAGAAGGCAAAAACATGGTGCACCTCTATCGTAGCATGCGTCTCTTGGCGTGAGGAGCCTCAGAAACAGAAATGGTGAACATCTACAGGTTCATGTGTCTGCAGTAGTGCAGGCTTTCGCAGATGCTCTAAGTACCCTTGGAGTAAAGCAAAAGAGGGTATTGGAGAAAAACATTCTTCAGGTACTTCGTGTGCTCGGAGTATTTCTGGGTTCGATACTCCGGGATACTGCTCGTACTCGGAGTATTTCGAGTATGAACACTCTCGATACTACTTGTACTCGGAGTATTTCCTGGGTCCGATACTGCTGTTACTCCTTATACTCCGACTATTTGGGACGTGAGTACTGCTCATACTCTAAGTACTCCGAGTATTCAGGCGGCCAGCACTCCAATATTCTAAGTACTCGAAGTACGAAATGTACTCGATACTCGGAGTATACTCGGAGTGTGGAGTACGTCAGACTCGGCCGTCATTCCTCCCGGGTTCTGGGAGCATGTGACTGGCGTTTATTGCATTTCAAAATTCACAGATGCCCCCATTACCTGGAAGAATAATTAGAGTATTTCAAAGAAACAACACTTCAGGTACTTTGTGTACTCGCAATATTTTGGTGTTCAATACTTTCAAACGGTATAAGAATCCTTGCCAGTCGTCAATATGTGGGCCACAAAGTGTTTTCACTGGAGCTTGCCTGTTGCACACCATGATCTTAGTCGAAAAACTGGGGCGTGGGATAGAAACGTAGACGGAAGATTATCGATCCAGCCATCGGCGCAAATGCGGAAGACGTCGAACGTTTTGCATTCTAGTTCCCTCTTCCGGAGAGTATCCCAGCGATCACACATAACAGCCGATTTTTCTAATTGAGAATTGCCTTTCCGATGAGAATGAAAGTCGAAAATATTGGCTTCTGAACTGTAAGAGATGTACTTACCTTACAGTCATTTTTTTCACTGTAAACTATTGTCAGTTGTGACAGCCGTCGATGACACAAAAAACAAAACGAAATCGGCATCGGCAGTCTCACGATATCGAGGATCCCAGAAAAATTGAATTTGTGGGCGAGGGACCTCGCTCATAAATGCAAATCCCCTTCAATCCTTGTTGTTTCGAGCCTGTCAAGCCCGATTTCAATTTTTGTTTCGTAGATCGATACCTACCATCGAGGAACAGATATTCTAGGTCAAATTTTGATCATGAGCGAAATATAACTCTTGAACAATAACAAAGTACTAAATTCGTTTTTCATTATCATCGGGAAGGCAATTCTCGATTAGGAAAATCGGTTGTTACATCATCATACTAAGATGCATTGAAATTTCTCACACCGAGTAATAATGCCAAACTAATTTCAAACGTTTGTTTCAGGCTTCTGTCTCTCTCGTTTCTGGTGGAATCTACACACACGTATACTCGTCTCACGTCATTGTGAAGCCCGTACTGTTTGTTGCCGACCTTCGACCCTCCCAATCGCACCCCCACACCGTAGCAATCCTTAACAGTGTTGTATCTGTAGAAACATCAAAAGCGGTCAATGCGGGGCAGTATATAGCAACTCAGTTTGCGTGAAACGGTGCCTGCTGATTCCACGTCATTGGGTTATGTTTTTAGTAGTGATGGTCAAGGTGTTGTTGGTGGTGTTGGCAGTGTTGGTGCTGGTAGTGATGTTGGGGATGTTGATGGTGTTGGTGGTGGTGTTAGTGTTGCTGTTGGTGATGCTGGTGTCGGTGGTGGTGGTGGTCCTTGGGCTGGTATATTGCCTTTATGTCATGGAACCGCCGTATTTTATTTCAAGATATTGACTGCATACGTATCTTATGCGGGCACCGACGAAAGCTAAGCCCGAAACAGACCCACCACGTTATTCTTTACGCATTTAAAAATAAAGTATATGTCACAACGACAATGCATTTTGTATTCCTAAGCTGAACAGTCGTACCTCCATACCGAAACAATGAAGTGTTGTCCTCCGGACTGTTTGGTAAACTCCCACGACTCAGATATATGCTATCTCGAAATTAGCCCCTCTTGTCCCAATGCCGACCCATGTTTTTCGAAAAGAGGGCCTATGAAACGTACTGCACACGTGACACACTTGTGCTGCGGCAAGAAGGTGGCAAATTGTGTGGTCCCCTCTTCGCAGCCTCCTAAAGCCACTCGGCTAAGTCGCTACTGTATCGTTAAGCGTTCGCGATATGCACTTTCATGTGTGTTTTGTTTTCGTAGACACGACAAGCTGTGTTCGAGTCTATGTTGGAATGAGCCCCAGAGCTCTCTCGCTCGAGAGGCTCGCGTGTCGAATTATGACGGAGGACCATCATAAATATTACACAATATGGTCAGTACAAACAAATATACCTATGGATGTGTTTGTGTGTATTATAGGGCCTTTATAATATGGCCCCCCGCGAAAGAAAAAAACGGGGTCTGACCCCCTACCGTACACCAGTCGAGACAGAACCATTTCGTTCCAAAAGCCAACTCCTACGTACCGACACCGATCTAGTGTGCTTTTCTGCAGGCGTTACAGTATGTGTTGCGTTTTGGCCGACCCGTCTGGTCCTAACACATAACCAGTTTGCCTTTGTTGCGTGCTTTTTCCAAGCACATGTCCCACGAGAACTGGCCGAAACATGTCCTTCAAATAGATCGACCTCTATATTTTTGGCCCCAGCCACTGACGCATGCTACGGTAGAGGTGAACAACGTTTTGTTGGTTTAGGGTGGTCACTTAATGGGCTCTATGCCACGCCCAAAACCTGATTGTCGACAGAATTACCTATATCATGGCCTAAGTATACAATGAACAAATCTTGCAACACACGAGAATTAAAAAATTCCGACGAGTTTGGGTTAAGGAGCACCCCCGTCATTCAGAAACCATTTCAGCCAAAAAAAGGTATACCTACCTCTATCGGAGCACGCGTCCACTGACCTCACAATGTTGCCGTCGCCCCTTATACTGATGCATCCCGATTTCTCCTCGAGCTCCAAGGAGCACGTGTTGTACTCGATGAGGTTCCCGAACGAGCCCTCCTTGATGTCCACGCACTCGCTGCCGTTCGTCGCGATCGTGTTCCCGCTTATCAAGTTGCCGCTGCATCTGTCCTCCCCATTGGTCCACTTCTTCAATTGGAAGTCGACCAAGTACACGCGAAAACGGCGGAACAAATGTGTCAGTCTGAATTGCAAATTATTTAAAAACAAAAACAAAAACGATTGGCAGCCAAAACTGTCGGATGTTGGGGCCGCGCATCAATTTTTATTATTGCGCGGTCAGGTATAAACCCAGTGTTGTCCAAAATTTGAAACGAAAACAAAAACCACAAATCATCGCGGTAGAGCGCGAGATGGCGGAGTTTCTTTTATAGCCCCACATCCGGTGGTGATCGACGAGCAGTGGAAATGCTCAGACTTTGTCCACGGTAGTTGGACTTGAACGTTTTGGCTCGGTTTTGTCTTACCGGTTGAGATCGGCGAGTGCGCAACTACCCGTTAGGTATGACACTTTACGTGTACGCGTTTGTTTTTAGAGTTTTAGGGCACAAGCGCATATAATTTGTTTTGGTGGGGACATATCGACATTGTCGCGGCAGGAGCTGAACACTAAGGCCGCCATACCGGCGGTGGCATTGCTCGTGAACCGCATGCGTGGTGTCGAAGGCGAGTACAGGGGGGAGAGGGAGACGGGAAACGACACCTACGAACGCAGCTTCTCCGAGCGACTGGGCATTAGAACAATTGGTAAAACAAAGCAATCTCGAACCGAGCACGAGAGGGTAAGGGGCAAGCTTGAAACGATCTCCGGGGCTATACCATCTGTCCCAAATACTACCTGGTAGTGCCCAAGCGCCCATTATAATAGCCATATTCATTGATCCAGCGCGAACGCTCGGAACGAAAACCAAAGGCCAGGGCAACGCCTTACAGGGGTGGTGCCTTATTGTCTGAGCATCTAACACGAGAAGCTCGATGTATCACCCCGAAACATGAATGTCGAAGAGTTTTGTACACGCAACTCGGCCAAACATCCTATGCGCTAGTGCGAAACAAGCAACTGACGCATGCTACGATAGAGGTGCACCATGTTTTTGACTTTTAGGGGTGGTTACTTGAAGAGCTCTCCACCTCGCCCCAAAGTGATCATTAAGGGAGGAAAGTAGAAGTGCTATGATATTCGATTGAAAATCTCATGGCCGAAGCAAACAAGGTACAATATTGCAACGAAATAATGACAATAATAACAATAATGACAACAATGACAGTCCGACGATTTGGGGTAAAGGGGCTCGAAAAAAAGTGCCATCTCTCTATCGTAGCCCGCATCAACTATCAACAGAAAACGTTTCAGACTAACCAGCAGTTGCTCACTTTCTTGGAGCTCAATCGGTCGGAACTTATATCGAGACGCATGCTACGATAGAGGTGCACCATGTTTTTTCTGAGCTCCTCACTTAAGGAGCGTCATACCTCACCCAAACCAATATTTTTTGGGGAAAATAAAAGTCCTGCCGGAGGATACATATCATCAATGAAGTATATTCTGAAACATTTTTCGTCACAAATATGAAAGTCCGACGAATTTGGGTTAAGGAGTCCGATCGATCAGAAAACCGTTCAGCCAAAAAGTGCTACATCTTCCGTAGCACGTGTCTCGAGCTCGAAGTGGTGCCTCTACCGTGGGAGGCGTCTCTAGACATCATCCTCGCGGTAAGGGGTTGCCCCCTATGCACGTTCAGGCTCGACCGATTCTTGCCACAGTTGTGTTGTTCAAGTGGGCAACTACCGGGGAGTACGATGCTCGTTTCCGAGTGTGTTTGTTGCTTTAGGACTATGAATAGCGCATAGAAACGTTGGTCTGGTTGCGTAATATAAACGTTTTCGGAGTCTTGTTTCGGGTGAGACATAGAGCTCTTCCTGTTTGCAGCTCCGGAATTACAGTAAGACACCACCCATATAAGGTGGCATTGCCCCCTGGTGGGATTCGAACCCTACCGAACACGTGTTTGACGCAGGCTGAAAGGTCCCATTCAATGTTCAAACTAATAAGGCCCGGATGCGTGCTACGGTAGAGGTAGCACTTTTTGGCTGAATCGTCTTCTGAACGATCGGGCTCCTTCAGAGTCACTCCACGGTAGGGGCGCAGCAGAATTTTCTGAGCTCCTTACATGAGGAGCTCAATATCCCACCCGAAACATGACTTCGGAAACATTCGTTCGCGCAACCCGACCAAACCTTCCAATGCGGTTGTCCAGAGACAAAAATACGAGTAGAATAACAAAGAGTATCCAGTGGTTACTCACGTGAAGAGCTCAACCGGTCAGAAAATATTGAGCCAAAAAGTGGCACCTCTACCGTGGGATTGCTCTTCACCCAAATTCGCCGGGCTTCCGGGTTTTCGACGAAACACGTTTCAGAGTATACTTCGGTCGGGATATTTCTCATCCGGCAGCGCTTTTATCTTCCTCCAAAATTATTTGTTCGGGGAGATATGACGCTCCTTAAGTGAGACGCTCATAAAATCATGGTGCACCTCTATCGTAGCATGTGTTCCCGACTGACCTAGACATTGACTATACAAACGATCCATATCGTGAGCGAGCCGTGCTGCGATAAGGGTAAGCATAGCTTGTCGAATGAACCGTTTCCTGAACGGTCGGGACTATTGGCCCAAACTCGTCGGACTGTTTAGTCCTTGCTTAGGCCGTGAGATCGCTCATCGGGTATCACTTTGTTTTTCCCCCCGGGATCGGTTTTTGGGTGAGAAAAGAGATTCACAAGTGACCACCCTCCGGCTATAAAGGGCGCACCTCTAACGTAGCATGCGTCTTGTTTGGGGCAGAGTGGGCTTACACACAGGGAGTGGATACTGCGATAGACGTGAACCTAAATCGTACCTAATTTCTTGTGGCTCAATACTTGAGTGGAGCTTTATGCCCCCCGGCCATAACCTGTCCTTGAGACAGGTGAAAATCGAAAGCCGGTTACGGCTGCAATGGTGTCCTATACATCAATCGTTTTTATTCTCGTCGCCATCCTACCTTGTGATATAAGCACGAGCTTCAACGTTGACAACTCTTATTAAGCACTCCCAAAGACAAAAACCGCAGAAACCGCAAGCGCCATCTGCATATAACGTATGCTACCTCGTTTTTGTACCTACTCCCAGTTGAGCTTTATGTACTCCATTTTCTGTTCTTACTCCGTTCTTCTACCGTAGCACGCGTCTTCTTTTTATGAGTCGTCCGTAACATCCAAGGTCCATTCCCCATACCATCGACGTCGGTCTCCAAAAATATAGGTCATCAAACTCAAATGGCGCCCCAGTGAGTATGCATTCAAGGACAGCCTCGAGGAAGAGCATTTCGCTTAAAACCGTGCTACCCCTAATATAAAATACCTCCACACCTAACTTTATAGCTTCACCTAACAACGTGGATGCACTTATGATAGGGGTGCTAAGATATACGAAGACGCATGCTACGATAGAGGTGCACCGTGTTTTGTCTGAGCTCCTCGCGTAAGGAGCTCCGTACCTCACCAGAATAAAGTTTTTTTGGAGAAAACCAAAAGTGCTACCCTATCAACAATCCCATCAGCTAGGTATACTATGGAACATATTGCAACACAAGAATGAAAGTCCGACGGATTTGGGTTAAGGAGCGCCGATCATTCAGAAAAAAAATCAGCAAAAAGCGCTACCTCTATCCTTGCACGCGTCCGAAGTATACGTATATGCTCCTGACCTGGAGACTGGAGGTCCCGATGTAGACGCCTTCCCCGTTCTGGTCCCCCTGGTTGAACACAAAGTCGAACACCCCGCAGTTTTTTATTGTGTTGTTCCTGATTTCTGCCCCCACGACGAAGTTCTGCAGACGAACGCACTCCGTCCTGTGTCGCGTACCGTTGCGTTCGTCGGGGATGGTAAACGATAGGTCGAGGAGGCACGAGGGAGAACACCACAACAAAACGTGTCAGACGGAGCGGGGTTACGTATCGCGTGTAGAGTATGGAACAACTTGGAAGCGTATGATAAATAGTGTATGTTGAGAGTAGGTATAGTCCGACTTTTAACCACGCGTGTTCGCTACCGCCCGGTACCGCAGGTAGTGACTACCCTCAATTGTTTGAAGACTGGAGCTGTGCGTTGTAAAACAATTTCAATATATTCGCCGCGATGGGAAAACGATGCAACGCGCTGGGCTAGCAAAATAACTACAACATTAGTATTTGCGTCGGATACGGAGGCGCTCGCCTCAGAGGTGTTAACCAATATATGAGCCGCTTCATTTGGATTGACAAAGAAACATAGTGTTAGTCTGGCACCAGTCTACAATTTGTGCGAGCGCCCAGGAATTGGCGTTGAACCATTTTGCGCCCGTTTCGTAGTGCATCCGACTCCCTGCTGATATAGTAAGGAAATCAACTCCCCTGAGCCCCTAGATATGCAGTGGCCGATGAAGTGTCAAGAGGGTTACCAGTAACACGGAAATGTAAACCTAGGGCAGTCTCCCTATCGCAGCACTATTCGAACGCTAGACTAACCGTACCCGCAACACAGTAGGGCCGAAAACAAACCGAGTCCAACAATAGAGGTAGGGCCTACAAGCACGGAATGTATGCTATCAAATCGAGGACGTTCGGGGCTCATAACCATAAGGTGCTTCTTGGAGGAGAGGTTAGAAGAACAGAATCAGACCAGGTGCCAACATTGATGTAGAGCACACCTGGCACAAGCTTTAAAGGATCGAACAACCAGTGAGGTTCAGCCCTTGTCGATATTCCGATTCGTACAGGTGGCGCGTGCTACTATAGGGGTAGCGCGTTTCTGCTGGAGTGTTTCCCGGATGATCGGGCTCCCTAACCAAACCCCGTTGAATTTTGATTCTTGTGGTGCTATATTTCCATTGCATGTACTTTAAGCCATGGTTTGGTTGGTTCATCGAGTAGCACGTTTGATTTCGTTCCTGAAAAATCCTAGTTTAGGTGAGGTTTAGCGCTGAAGCGAGCAGCCTAAGTAAAACGATGGCGCACCTCGGCCGTCGCATGCGTCGGGTACCCGCCGTGTGTCCCCGGGTAACGCGTCATATCTTCGTATTGTTAACCCTTACCTTGAGCACCCCTTATAGTCGATCTCGATATAACGTGTATGGTAAGCTCGATTTCATTGTGGTATTGGGTGGGTAACTAAACCCTCAGCACCAGTAGCAATGTTACACAAATGTATATGCATCGGATTCGATGGTGTTTTGATAACTGACTCAGTCGACGATCTTGATCTAGCATGAAATTAGTGTATGAAGGAAAAGAGCGGCCCCTCGATCATTGCATGAACCACCGACTGGTGCTACGGTGGGGGGTCGCTTTCAAGTACATTATGTTCCGCGGATGAGACCCACTCCGCCGAGTGACCACCATATTTCTTCGCGTTTTGTTTTTAGTCTTAACGCTTTACGTTGTTGAGATATTCAACACCATGGTATATGCTTGCTACTCTGCGAGAACAACATATTCCTGCGTGCAGTTTGGAGTGGGGTACAGAGCCACTTGCCCGAGTGGGGTCAACGTGGTAGTGAAAATCAGCTTACCCCTCCTACCGTGGCACTAGTCCACACGCGCTTGAAGTGTAGTTGTTACAAAGTAACGCTCACGAAAAAACAACAGAAAAAGCGTGCTACGATAGACGTAGCAATATATTTTTGCTGATGTATTTTGTCTGAATGGTCGGGGCACCGTAACGTAAACTCATCGGACTTTCATTATTGTGTTCAAATTTTGTTCACCGCATGCTTACTTTGGCTATGGGAGTTTTCATTTCATCGAGTATATAGCTCTTTTATTTTCCTCCAAACTCAGTTTGTTGTTGAGGTATAGATCTTCTCGAGTTACTATCCTCCGAAAGAGCATGGTGTCAGACGACGCATGCTACGATAGAGGTGCACCATGGTTTTTCATGGCTCTTCCCTTAAGGAGCGTCATACCTCACCGAAACAATGGTTTTGGAAAGAAAATAAAAGTGCTGCCGGGTAGAGAAACCCCATTTTTGAAGTGTATTCGGAAAAATTATTCGTCTCAAAAATGAACGTCCGACGAATTTGGGTTAAGGAACCCGATCGTTCAGAAACAGTTCCAGCCAAAAATTGCCACCTCTACCGTAGCAGGCGTCAGAAGCGACATGTGAACGTGACAATACATAAACACCAGCGAAGGGGGGGCGGGGGGGCATGTGTCGTGCGTCCGCTCACCGCTGCGCACTATATTCAACGAGATACCGATGCCGTGGTGTCCTGCGCGCCAGACAATATGCATACAGCTTTTCTTCTTCGAACGATGCCTCGAAAACATAACAACATCGTGCGTCCAGGGCCAAATTTGATATCAGCCTACGGCCGTACTACAATAAACAGGTATCAATACACACCAAATGCATACCTGGTACGCGGTAGATACTATACGTTCCAACGACAACCCTGCTCCCATTTCACATGTTCATATAACCTATGATAGCGTGTCCTTCGAAGGTGAAAACTAATTAATGACTTGAATTAGTATGGATTTATTAAAAAAAATGGCGTTGTATCGTAGGCTTTGGAGAATGTACGAAACGGGGGCCCAAACCATACAACGTATTTAACGCCACTGTGAGGAAATAAATAATATTCTTCCATAGACGGGGACGATGTGGTATGTCAGTACACGGCGTGCGCTACGATACAGGTAGGATAAGTGGGCCATTTTGTTCGGATCAGACGGGGTTCGTCCGCCGAAAAACTGCGGCAGTACCCAGTATCGTTAACGTTAGTGCGCTATCGATATTGTCTCGAACATCACCTACGATCCGTCCAGCTTAAGCATCCGTTTTTTTCTACAAAAATACGTTTTCGGTAGAGATACAGAGTTCCTATACTGTAAGCAAGGTAGAAGCTTCTGAAGGAATAGGTGCAGACCCATAGCGTTGCACACGTCACACCTTACCGGAAAATCCCGTGAAAACATCATCAAATGCCATTGATGCTGTGCTTTGCATTGGGTAGTCCGTGAGTGATCGACGTTGAACCTTACGAACGTGTATACCTAACTCTAGGTGTATGTCGAACGTACTGAATAGTCCAAGCAATATTATGTTTTATTTAAACACATGCTACGATAGAGGTGCACCATGATTTGTCTGAGCTTCTCACTTAGGGAGCGTCATATCTCACCGAACAAATGATTTTGGAGGAAGATAAAAGTGCTGCCGGATGAGAAATATCCTGACCGAAGTATACTCTGAAACGTTTTTCGTCGAAAAAATGAAAGTCCGACAAATTTGGGTTACTAAGGGAGCCCGATCGTTCCGAAAACGATTCAGCCAAAAAGTGCTACCTCTACCGTAGCACGCGTCTTTAGTTCTGACGCGTGCTAGGATAGAGGTGCACCATTTATTTTGCTGAAAGTGTTGACTTGAGGATCTCTATACCTGAGCCTGAAACATATTTTGAAGGAAAATCGAAATGCTTCCCATGGCCTAGGTATGAAATGAAAAATATTGCAGGACAAGAATTAGAGTCCAAAGAGGTTGGGTTAAGGAACCCGATCGTGCAGAAAACGTGTCAGATGAAAATTTCTACCCTTTTGGACCTATTTCCAGCTTGAGTTTTGTTTTGTAAAGCACCCGCCTACGTTACTTTCGAATGGAGTAAGTACGGACAGACGGGCAGCTACTCGAAATGCAATTTGCCGGTGTGCGTTTTGAACTCTCAAAGATAAGTGTGTTTGAATTGCGTGTGTTAGCCCGCGAATGCGCTGCATTAGCCTCAATGTTGATGATTGAAAACAAATCCCCGAAAGCAGAGGAAAACGAAGGGGCAAAAAACGAACCAATATTGCTTCATGCTAAAACTGGCGTGATTACAAAGCGTACAGGGTTAACGGGGTGTTTCAAGCCTACTCTACATGGCCACTTCCCATAGTCTAGCTCATACACAGAGGGGTGACGGGGGGGGGGTGACACCGAACGGAACTGGCAAACGTCCCTGGTGACGGTGTGGTACGCCTTTTCGTTTTTGCGTGTGCGTTGTGCGTGTACTGTTGGATGTTTCTAACAACCAATATGAACGTACGAACTATTTCCGGGAAGCTGTTTGTGGTGTTGATGGGGCGTGGAACTTTTCCCCAGGTCCTGCTTCATGGAATAGCGTATGGAGTTGATTCCTTCCTCGTCATGTATATAGCATGACTACTTGGCGTGATTTGAATGCGGACCAGCCAACAACAAACACATAATATAAACAGATCTTAAAAACGCAGTGTGTCCCCAATCTCGAGCAGCTTTGCTATTTGCGCGACGAAATGGAAAAAAGCGTCGCGCGTGCCCCCGAGCGTGCTTTGGTTTAGTGCAATTGTCCTCTACCGTACTTCCAAAAAGTACGCCTTGTGATATTTAGCGACCCATCCGAAAGGGAGCTATATGTTATCACCCAGCATATTTCATTGTTTAGCGTTACAGTATTGTGGACAACTTCGTGTCTGCCTTTTGCCGAGGTTTCCTTTTTTAGATTCGAGGTATCTGTCCGCCCCCCATGTTATTCTGGCTTCCCAACCAATCTCAATGTTTCATTATATTCCAACCTAACGGCGTAAAAGGGAACGTATCGTAGTATAATTCTACCGCGCTGTCTAGCCGTCCGCTGGAAACGTCCACTTATCGTACGTTCATTTCTCCCAGACGATCGGTTGACGATTTCGGGAAAATGCAGCGGGAACCATGCTAACTTCATACCGACGGGATAGCACGAGCAGTAGCCCCATGCCAGCTACTACATTTTACAACGCAGAAGGAAGGAACAGGTCGGGAAAATGGCGTGTGATATATACAACAAAAAAAACATATCGAAAAGCGCCAAGTACAGCAGCGACTTATCGTAGTGGAATCAGTCTCCCAACGGCGGGTGCTTTGTCGGTGCTTCCTCTACTGCCGCGTGACCAGCCTTCTGGTCGCAAACAATAGCCTCCAACTTGCTCCTGGGCGTTTAGCGTATGTACAGTACCATGGATAGAGAGAGACGTGAAATCATTAGCGCCCGCAGATTTGTGTTGTAGTCCATCATACTCTAACACTCATTTGTGGCTTGTTAGAGGTTCCCACCAAAACAAATACACTAAGAAACACAGCCCCCCCTGAAGCCAATGAATGACAGTACACAACGTTTATCGTGGACCTAGGAATTGGAGGAGTGAACTTGGTTTCGTTTTCAACCCCTCGTTTGAGACACAGTGCTATTTACGACGCATCGAGACACACGGAGGTCAACGCCCCCCCATGCTTCCGCTGTCATATTTGACCCCGAGCCAGGTCTGATTGGGGGGGTAGAGTTAGAGTAAGGAGTTGGGTATATATATATATATTCATATCGTACTCTACTGTATAACATCACCACTTGCTCGGGCGCAACGGCACGGGGATTGGTGTTAGATCCTCTTCTCGGCTCCTCGCGTCAGCGGCTTATTCAAAACTTGGCTTCCTAAGAAGTTTGTTCGCGAAAGCATACATGCGCTACACGCACAGTTAGTTGTCTCTAAAAGACATGAAACTCTATCGCAGTTGTATATGTACAAGTAATGACGTTCACCGGTAGTTTCTCCTTTCTGGAGCTCCACCGGTCCCAGTGACACATTATTGCCTCAGAATGCAAACACTAACTGATACCACTTTATGGTATACCGTTGGATGAGTCTCAACACCATGGGTGAAGCGCACACGGTGTGCGTGACGGAGGCACTACACTATGGTTGAGTCATATCTACTTAATGTGCACGAGGCAAACAATACCTAGTGAATTGCCAATAGCTGATTGCGTCTGGTTCTCACACAGTCCCCAGCAACTAAACGTGTCGAACAACGCCGGTGTACGGTTTGGACACTTCCCCGTCGTACACAAATATGGCATTATATAGATATATAATATATATATATATATGTTAAGCAGGGCGACGTATAGCAGGTATATGCTCTGTCGAGGGCGTCGTGCCGAGTGGAACACACACACAAAGAAGGCAGTAGTTTGGCGGCACAACCTAGGCGTGTGAAGGAACAGTTACTATATGTCAAAGGGTAAAAGTCTTGTCTCCTGATATATCATGTGCTCGTGCACAAACGGTTTCAACATCTGGCGTCGTGTGAGTTGGTCCACATCCCTCAGTTTGGACGTGGCGTGGCAATTGATTCCACTGGTTCAATACTGCCACCCCACATATCACGCAAGAAACAATCAATGGCACACGATATCAGACGAGCTTCCGAGCCGGTTATCTCCAGAACATTGCGGTTTCGGAAACGCCTCGCCTATAAAACTTTTTATATAAACACGTCTTTCGGCTCCTGGTTTAAGTCCGTTACACATAACACCGGCCTGGATGTATTCCCGAGGGTGTGTGTGCTATATTTCGTGTCGTACGGTACAGTACGCGACATACGATACAAACTTGAACATTTGTTAGTTCAGCCGGATGAGAGGTTCTAAAAAAGGCACGTGTTTGTTGCAGCGATGCATTCGTGCCGGGAGGAGAACTTTACGATAATCCTATGTGATCGCCTTTGAGAGCCAAACTAAAAACTAGCAATCTCAACGCTGCCGTCGACGTAAGACATGGCCCAGAGAGGACGTCAGCCGCAGTCGTTGCGTCCTTGTTTGAGCGGCCAATACACTTTCCGTCATGGCTTCATCCCTTTCGGATCGTTCCCGGTAGTGTGTGCGCATGAGTTCTCAAATACTGGTGAGCGGTAAACGATGTTACCGATTACGTATACGTCTTGGTTTACCACCACGCATGAAGCAGCGATGACCAGCGATTTGGACGTTTGTCTTGTAGATACTGTTTATGCCCAACGAGGGGTGTAACGCTAATTCTGGTTTCATGTCTTCCAGCACGTACGTTTTGAAGTTGAGATACGTCAATAACGTGCATCGTTTACAGACGATTCCCGTACCTAGACGTGCATGGGGTGACCCAATTCATATGCGATGATGTCTTGAACTCGTTTCTTTTCTGAAGTGGACATTTGTGAATTTAGCTACGGCAGGTATTGAGGTAGCACCTCATGACCACCATTTTGCCTTTTTTAACACCAACAGCAGTAGTAGTCTGTGTACAGTAGTATCGTATGATACGTGCAGCTGCATGCGTTTTCGTCGAATTTTGTGGTAAGACGAATATGAATTCAAGTTTTCCCTGATGAGATGTAATTGATATAAACCAGGTACGGGGTATATAGGAAAAGGGGGATACTGCTTGAAAACTTTGGTAAAGGACGGGAAGAAATATAAAACGATAATACGTGTATCGTGTGGTGTGTATGGGGGAAAACAAAATCTTTCTTTTTCTGTTGTTTGCTCTGATCATCCTTTTTTATTATCTCCGCCCTTCCTTTTATCCCTCCTCCTTAGTCGTAACTCAGATCCGGGGTCACAAAGTAGGCTCATTTGCCTCCTCGCCTAGTACGGTTCATGCCTTGCATTGGTATCGCGAGAAGATTTCAGCCTTTTCTTCCCTCATCGACTCGCATCGAATTGTGCCTACCCACGCTACTATTAATAGGCGCTCTCAGCAGTTGATTCCGTTTTTTATTTTGTTTTGCAAATCATCTCAAACGTCCGACGCACATGAGCTTCGAGACCCCTAAATCAACTCTTAGGAGCCTTCGAGGGCACCTCTAGACCATCGGGGCGACCGACTATTACTGTAGGTAGCAATGTAAATACCGTGCTGCAAGTGTGTACCAGGGAATGGACCATTGCGAACTGCTTCAATACTAAGCCCCCGTCTGGCGCAACAGCCACGAATGATGCTTGCAAACTCTACTTGAATGCCACACACGTTGTGTCGCCATGAACAGCAGGAGAGGACCAACATCCGAACGCGACGCGCAGCAGGAAAATATGACACAGGCTTTGTACGTTGTTCAGATCCTATAGATAGAGCTGGCGCTAGCGACGCAAACGTGTCCCTACCCAGCCATGGGGCCTTGAGCCGGTCAGAAAACAACAACAACAACAACAACAGTTGTTTCCGTAGCAAGAAACGATCATTTATTATAATGTTTCTGGACAAGCTCGTTTCACGGGTACTCCACGGCATGTGTGCCTCTACACCGTTCCGGGCATGCCTGGCATATTCGACGACCTGAACTGCGTACGGTCCATGGCAAGACAAATACATAATGGCCAAAGTTGGTCACGTACTGAAACAAAGTACAGGGCAAGGAAACTCCTGCACGCAAAATATGCATGTTTCGCGCACAAAAGCCCAACTGCTCTCGTCGTGGTTGAGATATAAGGTCTTGATGGTTTGCCTGTTCTGTGCGTCGCTGTTAACCGCTCAACGATGTTGCTCTTTTCCAGTGTGTATTTGTCCGGGAGGTTGGAATTCCTTTCGGCCCACGCATACAAAAAGAAGTGCGAGACTGAGTATCTGTCAAAAACAAAATAAAGCACAGCAATAACAACAGCTCATGAAACGAAACGGAGTATCTGTCGAAAACAAAATAAAGCACACCAATAACAACCGCTCATATAACACGTGTTCCATAAGACGCCATCTATCTCTCTCAAAAACGTGGTCGACTTCCCACTCATATTCGTAGAACCTTAATTTAATCAGCTCAGCTTCAGCCGGCCTGTAAACTGTTTTTCAAAGAAGAACCATATGACGTTTATGATGGATGACGGCGCACCAAGTCACGGCCGGGAACCCGAACTGCAGAACTGTGTCTGGCTGGTGCCATTCCACGCTCAGCTTGTCGGGCACACGGTGCCTTTTCGAACATTTTCCAACACCTACCTTATCTCCGTGCGCAATCGGCTCCCTTAAGCAAACAGTAGGATTATGTTGTCAATTGCGGGATTGTTGACAAATGGCGACTCATACACTCGATGGATGTATAATATTAGTTTCGACCACATCCTCGATCTCGCAGCTGTTTTTTTTTTAACTTTTATAAATATAGACAAAAAAAAACAAAAAAAAAACAAAAACAAGAAACATAGACTAACCGACAACCGGGAATGTTAATATTATCCTACAGATTGGTTTGAATGGAATTGGAAAAATGAGTCAGGCAGCTGTGAGTATGACCGGCGGGTTGGTTGAAACTCATATTTTCAAGCGGCGTGCTATATACGTGTACTTACGTCAGAGGCGTTCGTCGGGCGCGTTTTGTTTTTACATTGGATTTTTGTAACATGGTGTCGTTGTGATTGGTTTTGTTGACGGTAAATAACATTTGAGTGACTCGTATATACGTAGTGTAGCGACATACATAACCTACCGGATAAAGCGATTGATTGCTTGGTTGTAGGTGGTGATCATCACGCATCGTTCGTATTCGAATATTCGTAGTCGAATACGTTCGAAAGACAGATTGAACTAAATCAAAACCACGAAGATCCGGAAACGTTTCTGCCGCTGCTTCCGTGAGCTTTATGCTAAAGTACGTCCAATATATGCATATATATCTATATCTATATTCATACAAAATATACACATCTCCGACAGCAAATAAAGCATTTCCTATCTGCGTAACAGTGAATCAACACTTTCGTTTTGGGCAATCCCCACGAAGAGAACACGATGCGAAGACTGGTGCAGCAGTTTAAATTAGTTGCCGCTAAAGGCTGCACTCCTTCCGGCACGAGGGTTCTCAAACGAAAGCACTGCTTCTATATACGATGATGCGATCCTATTTTGTGGAAGAGTTGGACCTTGTGACTTTGTGAGCGTCGATCGCCGGGGATACGGATATTGCTTCGGCTTGGGCTAACCCTGGTGTATACGCCCTACCGTAACAATATTTATAACACGCAAACGATTTGGGTCTTGAAGATTAGCGATTTAATGCCGCATATAGACCTGCGATGTAGTAAGTGTTTGTATTCTGCCCGGCCGCGTAGAGCTCACACATTAGCGGTTTGTTTCGTATATACCACCGTAATCTTGACACTTCAGAGAGCAACCTGGACGATATAAGTATCACAGTTTGGGGGCGTATCAGGATCGAGGTAGCACGTTTTGAAATAATTATTTCTGACTGACTATTAGTATACTCCTCACTCGACGAACTACCCGGTACTATTTCCCATGTGAGTGTCTCTGGGAATATTATCCGTCAACACCTAGGCCGTGGGATTGGTTATCGGGTTAAGCTTACGCAATCCTCAAAGGTCATTATAGGGTAAAAGTATGTAGTTCCTCAAGGGAAATGCAGCTGCACGCCAAACCCCGCAGAAACATGCAGCTGTACTACAGCAACCGTCACTGGGTAGTTGGAAGATGGTACCAATCGTCTTCCGAGTGACAAAACACCAGGACGGTCACGGCACGGCCCCAACGATAATCCTTTCCGCAACGCTGGGTGATCAAGCTTCTCGCAGATGTTTCGATATCATCCCCATGGTATTGTCGTTTGTGTTTGCTACCATCTCAGTCACGGTCCCAGACGGACTACATTATAATATTCCCTTTGATTGGCACGTGCTACACCATACACGAGGGTATTTTGTATTTTGTTGCAGAAGCTCCTCACTATATCTACTACGTATGGGTTTCAGATGGCGAACGGATAAAAACAATATAATTACAACAAAATAGTAATACGAACTACAGTATTAATATAATCAAAACAAACTGATGTGGAAAACAGCTTCAAATGCAATCGGATGGTCAAGATACGCCACGAATGTCGTGGTAACACACGAACAGTGTTCAGACGATATCATAATGAAAACATTCCTCAGTTTTTGGAGCTCCGGCAGCAAGAATAAACAGGTTTGGCAAAACAATGGGGGGTTTATACATATTTCTTTGATCGGAATTATAAGGACCACTTGAATTGAATGTTAACATACCAAGAAGGTCCGATATATTCAGGATCAGGGCGGTACTCGTAACTGTTTTACGTTCGGATGGCGTGTCACAGCAGAGTTCGCCACGGTTCGTCATGGAATTGCCTGGCGTGACATATGGCACTTCATGCCGTCCCACGAACAAGATTTGTGGTGCTTTATGGCCCTGCCATGGGGGTGCCACGGTTTTTTCTTGGTCCTTCACTGTGGTTCACGTCAAGTGATTTGTCGGCATGCCATGAAATACACCAGATAAATTGCCATGGTACTGCCCCATGGTAGTTCCAATGTTGCCACCGAGCTGCTAATAACAATGCACGGTAACCCACGGCAATTTATGACATGCAAATGCATAATTACCGTTCATGGCATGGCCATGGGTTGCCACGCAATAGCCGTGACACACAATGGAATATGTTTATGACGGCCCATTGCCTTGGCAACCCATGACGGTTCATGACATTGCCATGGTGTACCGTGAAAGTTCACGACAATGCTATGGCGTCCAATGAAGGTTCACGACATTGCCATGGTATACCCTGCGGCATGACAAGGCCATGTCGCCCACGGCACGGCAAAGGTAATGACATGGCAATGCCATGGCAACAACATGAAAACTCAAAGACTGTATATATAGTGTATTTAATCATGCCGGTGTCATCATTTCGTATTCCGCGGCAACTTCCATGGCGTCTCCATAGCCGTAGCGTGTTACCATGACGTTTTGCAATGACAATGCCACGGCGAATGCCTTGTCGTTGCTATGGACTATGACGATGCGCCTCGATCTATGGCATCGCTATGGCATATCACGATACGACATGGCAATGACATAACGTGCCATGAGAAAGTCAAACAATGTAGATCCGCGAGACAATGCCCCTGTTATCGAAACTCCGAACCGGTATGGCCAAGATCAGACTAAAATTTCTCATACTCAGCATAAACCATTAAAAACACTCCAAAACGCTCTAACTAACCTACTTATAGTATGTAATGTTTTGTTTCGTTTCGCTAATTTGCGTAACCGGTCCGATTTAGCTCGGTGCTTACGCCACGCCATCAGTCGCAATCTCCAGCGACTGGCATGTTACCACCCAGCCAACGCGAACAACGCGGATTCTCTGTCTCGTCCTGCGGGCCACACACTAATCACGGACTGGGCCATGCTAATCAAAGGAGTGGTGATGATATTGCGCGTGGGTGAATAGCAAACACTGTCTAACGCCGGTACTCGACTACGTCTTCGCCAACATCTACCATATTGGAACACACAAACATCGACAGACATCAATCCTGGTATTTGCTACTGTATATTGTCCACGGCGTGAACCTGGTTCCCCGGCTGATTACATGATTCGTATTATGTTCTATATTCGCACCAAACGAGCTTCCAAATATTATGCGTGGGGGTGCCCAACACCCCGCCGCGGAAATGATTTTTCACACTACTACCTGCAGTAATATCGTCTTGTTGGAAACGTTCGTGTTCATATTGTGAAGCTGGCGCAGTATGTTGATTTCGTATCTTGGTGTTGTCAATTCAGCTCTTAATGTTTAACTCTTCGTACCGTATGCAAGGCAGCGTGACTATTTTACTCGAATATTTATTTACGACGAGAAAAACAAATAATTGTAGCTTTCTGCAGCATTTGAAGGCTGATGTGGCGATGGACTGCTATCGCACTATGCCACTCACTGAGGTTCGCTGCGATACGGACCCAGTTCTGTTAAGCGTCGTCCCTTGGGGAGCTTCACGGGTAAAGCAAACGAACGATGGACAATATCATGTCCTGGGGTTGTAGAACCAGTAATGTTGTGGCAACAGAAATGAGAAACCGGAACTATGTACCAGTCAGTTGATGAGCGCTCCGTTTCAATCAACTATATATATTATAGGTAGCACGTCGACCGATTCTTCAATTTGTGAAGTCTAGGATTTAGTTTGAAACAGCGCACACCGTGCGATAGAGCGGTATGGAGACCCGTAAGCAGCAGGGTCTAGAGCATGGGCTTGACTGTGCCGGCGTTATCCACCGCGGTATATGTTCCTTCATACGGGTTGTGCTCATGGTATCATACTACGTATCTTCTACAGCAAATAGCACGGCAAATTTCAAATTCGCCGAGTTTACAACATGTTTCCAACTTGTTAGTGATACTTTCTGGCAACTCTGACTTCACGCAGTTACCTTGCGAGACTTTCCTGGGTGAAGCTGGACGAAGCGCACGATGTCCTCCACGCGCAACCACAAAGAGCGGTGATCGAGTTCGGGGGCTGCGATTACATAAGGTGATGCATTGCTGTGTGCGGGTGAAGCGCTATCGCTCAGTGAGGGGTTGGGGTGCTTCTCGTTTGATATCTTCGGAACGTTGCCCAATTTCGACCACAGCAGCAGCCCAATGTTGGCACGTAAACCTTCGGTGAGGAAGCGTAGATAGGCAATCTTCATAGGCAATGGGAGAGTGGATACGTAACCAGCGAAAGGTCCAAACCCAGCGTTTTTAGAACGCGGCGGGCTTTTCGGTGCCGACAATTGAAGGGTACGTTGCGTGAGACGAACATCCGGGAAATGGGGGTGGGAGTCATCCCACGGTAGGGGCGCAGCAGGTTTTTCTCTGCTCCTCACATGAGGAGCTCAATATCTCACCCGAAACATGACTTCGGAAACAATCGTTCGCGCAATCCGACCAAACCTTCCAACGCGGTAGTCCAACAACAAATATACCAGTGAAACAATAATAGCATCCGGTGGTTACTCACGTGAGAAGCACAATCGGTCAGAAAATAATGAGCCTAAAAGTGGTGCCCCTACCGTGGGATTGCTCGTGGAGAAGATCCTTCCTGGCCATAACGGTAAAGGTAATGGGCAGGGTATTTATGTAACCAATGTGTATCGTCCTAAAGGCATGTCAAGCGTACCTACAGTACATTGGATAGACCCTTATTCTATTAAGTCCTTTGTAGATAAATGTTTTGGGAAGCTCAAAGCAGCAATCGCTCCTTACCTTACAACGGCTACTCCCTTGCACCACACAGCAATATACCACTGTTGTACCTACAGTAAAATTCCTGTGTATAAAGTATGGGTGCCACATAACTTACCCGCAGTTTTTGACAACCATGTCGTTCATGACGAAGCCTTGCAGCGAGTCGTTTTCGTTCTTCCCCATGCTTTCGACCTCCACGCACTTGTTGGAGTACGACTCCATCTCATAGCTCGGGCCGCTCTTCCCATCCACCGTGAACCCCTGCAGAGCGTATGTATGCACAACATATTGGCAAAGCGTGGTCGAAGCGCGTGTTTGGCGAGCGAGATATTCAACACATGCATGTGGTTTCATCATTTGATAGCCTTTTGTGAAACGCCAAGTGCCTGCAAACCCAGTAAAACAACGCTGTAGATACGTAGCCGGCATGATCCGAGCGTGTCGCATGCGTCTCCTTTGCTTGCGTTGAGCGTCGGGCAACCCGGTAGCGCGACCTGTTCTGATTTACTTGTCGATGCTGGGATATAGTGTTTGTTCGAGAAGAAGTAAGCACGGCGATACCAATGTGCGGTTACACTCCAGCCTCTCTCTAATAGCCGTAGTTTCATTTTTTCTAGAAATTGTGAGTCGTACACACTTGACTTCTAACAACTAATCAACTTGTACTGCTGGCGAGCTAGCCGACTTTGGCCCGGTATTCATAGTTGACCTTCCGACATCGTCTGACAGCCAGGCGACTGGACAACTTATCCGCCTTGGGCGCCCGAGACAGCGACGGCAACAACGATCAATTGTAGTGAGATCAACCGCGTCTACGAGAAGCGTGAGGGACCAGACGTAAGAGTAAACTGGTGCTGCCCTCGTGTCTGTGCGAATCCTCTAGTCGGAAACTCTCGGACACCATTTTTTGCCACCCGCGGTTGACGTTGCTGAAATCTAAGGTTTTACCGTCTGTTTTCTTGTCGGAAAAAACCCAAACGTTTTTCGTCCGGAAAGTGGAGCGACGTTTATCATCCCCTCTCGGGCCGTGGAGAATTAAACCATAAACATGCTCAAGTCATCCCGTATTAAACAATGCTTCCCATAAGTATGGAAACCCATTTTTTCGCATACTCGGGGGTGCACGCTACCACGGTAGAGGTGCTCCATTGTTTGATTCTGAGGCTCGGCACTTGAGGAGCTCTATACCTGCAGTAGTCTAAGCACTAAGTTTGGAAGAAGAGGAAACCCCAAAACGCTACCCGAAAAACAACCCCATGGGATACGAAGCCGAAAGTATGAACTGAAACAAAATCGTGTATCACAAGAATATCATTACGACGACATGAGGTCATTTAGGAAGCGCTTTCCGCCAAAACGTATGATACTGCCTAACTCCTTTTTGTACCACACGTATCAGGCGCCTCCGGGGAAGGGCCAACTAATAGGTTATCGAAAACTATTCTTGAGGAAGAACATAGCAAATAGGCCAAAATAGTGTCTGTAAAAACTGGAATATCATTACGACAAATTTAACGATGGATACGTACGGAACGGAAATACAAGCTCCCCATAGGAAAACACACGGTATCCCCAAACGAAAACAAAAACAAGTCGATACGTGTTGTATATATACCAGGCATACTAACTGTAGCACCATTCGGCCCTCGAGATCGAGATACACTCTGCCCAACGTGATGGAGATAAACAATCTCCACAGCATCCACACTCGAAAACAAAACCAAATCGATACGTAATATATATATGACGGAGAGACAGAGGGAAAGTATATTAATTTTGCGGAAGGGGGAGAGCAATAGGGTACTATTAATACATATAATATAATAGGGAAAAAGAGCGATGCATTGTTAATTTCACAGAAGGGGGAACAACATTTACGACTTCGACACTCGAGCTCAAGATGCAGCCCAGTCCGTCCAACCTCTTCGTTCGTTAGTAGCATTAACAACTCGGAGATCGTCATGATGTGGCCTGCCTGTTGTTTCCAAACCGACTTCGTTGAATTGGTGTTATACACACATGTACATGCATCACTCTGTCCAGAACGAGTACGCGTACGTACGTAGTCTCCGTGAGCGGAATTCTTTGTCGCGTTGCTCCCACAGGAAACAAAAACACACACCCAAGCCACGCTTGAGGGTGAACTACTTAGAGCCGTTAACGGCAGCAGTCTACACCCCGCAGTAGCCAAGGGCGTAGCCGGGAGTCCACGAAACAAGGTTTTTCGGACACCGTTGTACGTACCGTATGTATATGTAACGTATGAAACCACTCCGGGCGATAACTAAATCGCTCTTTGCTTTGTTTTGTATTCCTCGAGGTGGTCTCCTGTTTGATGGGGTGGTATAGACGCGTGCTACGGTAGAGATAGCACTTTTTAGCTGAATCGTTTTCTGGACGATCGGGCTCCTTAACCCAAATTCGTCGGGCTTTCATTTTTGTGACGAATAATGTTTCAGAACATACTTCGGTCATGAGATTTATTTATCATCCGGCAGCACTTGTACTTTCCTCCAAAATGATTTTTTCGGTGAGGTATGACGCTCCTTAAGTGAGAAGCTCAGAAAAAACATGGTGCACCTCTATCGTAACATGTGTCGGTACATAACCTACCCCCCGCTGATAAGGAACAAGTTTCATTCGAGGTTTGCAACATTTTCTCACAGGGGCGTGGTTTCTAGATGAGGGGCGATAACTACGAGGGGAGACAGGAGTAGAATGGTGTAACATTTGGCACACGTGGTACGCCCACCCCGATCGCAGACGGGTGGAGACAAGGGGAGTGATACCGCAAGCCTCGACAACTAGCACATTTGGAAGCTTTGAGGCAGCTACCAGGGGGGGTACTATCATGACGGTGTTAGCATCGCGTAGAATCACTCAGATCACATGCAGACTCTGTGGGTGGTGCAGGCCTTGCTGCTTGGGCTGGCGTAGCACGTATTTTGCCTTGGCTGGTTCGTCTAGCGTTGCTGCCGGAGCCTGAGACGCAGGTGCACCAGCGAGTGGGAGGTTGGCAGACAGAAGAAGAACGAAGAGGTCGTCGTATCGCTCGTGGCGAGATACGCTTTAGCAGATCGTGTCGGTGCAGCTAGCGCCTCGGGGGCGACAGCCGCGTCCTGCCCAGGATGATGGTCGGCCCGTCCGGATAGGCCCTGCACCTGACGCATGCTACGATAGAGGTGCACCATGTTTTTTCTGAGCTCCTCACTTAAGGAGCGTCGCGCATCACCGAAAAACGATTCTGGAGGGAAAAGCAAATGCTGCCGGATGATAAATCTCATGACGGAAGTATAGTCTGAAACATATTTCGTCACAAGAATTAAAGTTCGACGAATTCGCCCAATCGTTCAGAAAACATTCAGCCAAAAAGTGCTACCTCTACCGTAGCACGCGTCGCCTGTTCGATGTTGTCGTCGTCGTTCCCCGTGATGTGTGCTGTTGAAAGATGTCGGCATCACAGCAGATTTATTTGGGACACCCCAAAGGTGACATGTTTTCGTGGTGTTTGGAAGGCGTGTCAGCTCAGGGGGGGGGTACCCATATCGAACTTACCCAGGTGGAAAACACGCGGTTTACTAGATATATGGTCATTTTGTCACCGGGGGGGGGCGTGTTAAGGGGCGGAACCTGACAGAAGCGTGGTATCTTCCGAGACCCAGAAAGGTGGAGGGTATACTAAGATGAAAACAACTCGTTTTTTGGTGGTTCCGATCACACATTCCGTCCCTCTCCCCAGAAACTGGCTTGTTTTTCATGTTGACATTGGGAAGGTGTGTGCTTAGGTCGTTTTCGGTTTTTGTCGAGCACACTCTTAATAACACCCTTGATGCTATCCCCTACTCCTACTGTTACTACTACTACCACTACTACTACTACTACTACTGCTGTAGTGCCAGAAATGGCCGCTATACCGCGGCCTGTTGTTCGTGTGCACCTATATATTATATGTGCGTGATGCCATCCTTCGAACAAGGTCTGTGTGCTCGTGTGATCGCCGTGCTTCACATCCACGAAATGTTATACACATACACATTCCGGCATACAATACGTACTGTCTGTTGGTGCTCCAGTCTGGTTCACCCACCCCATTTTTCACGCCAGTCAACGTGATCGGCAGAAAATGGTGAACCATTGACGCGATAAACGCATGAAGCACTCATCGTAGTGCGGAGGAGGACATATAAAGCCTTCTGCTGTAGAGGCGTGCTACGGTAGAGGTAGCACTTTTTTTTGCTGAAACGGTTTCCGATTGATCGGGCTCTCCTTAACCCAAATTCGTCGGATTTTCCTTCTTGTGTCGTGTATCACTTTTAGTTTCCCGAAAAAACTATTTTTCGTCGAGGTATGGAGCTCCTTAAGTTAGGAGCCCAGAAATAGCATGGTGCACCTCTATCGTAGCATGCGTCTGTAATACATCATATGTGACCTGGAGTCGGAGTGACGACTGTCGTTTTGTACCAGGAGGGAGCAGGAGCAAAAAGGGCGAGCATACGTTGTAACTGAGATGTTAAAAAAACTAAGAGTCGTACGTCGTCCTCGTGGAACAAAATGTATATTTAAGTTATGGCTGGGAGTAATTAATGCACGTTACACATATGTACGTGCAGGACAGGACACCTAATAAGAAACAGGAAAGCTGGCCCAGGCTGGATTTCCTATTTGAGAGAGAGGGTGATTTCTACACTAAAATCAAGATAACAACTCTCAAATTTCATATTTACCTCTAAAATCCAGCCTGGCTTTCTTATCAGCCTGTTTCTTATTATTAGGTGTCCTGTAATGCTGTGCTCCTGCCTATCGTGTTAGGTGCTGCACCGTGCAAGTCGCCAAGTACAGCGGTAACGCAGAATGGTTGTGGAATTAATTCAGTGGCATCCGGGTGCTACGACAACAACAGAGGTCCCAAGATGTCATTCCGGATATAGAAACCGGGCATTTGTTCCTGCGTTCGGCACAGGGGAAATAACACTCTTTGGTTTCCTTGCCTTGTTTGACCGTTATTAAGTTTAACTTTCTACAGCAGAAGTAGCTCGGCTCGGCAGTCGGTTTTATTACGATACTATTCCGAGCGGGACGTAGTTGTCAGGACTAAATTGGCTCTGCACTAGTCCTGGAATATATTGGGTTTAGTGTATCAGGTATGTGATATGTCCTGATTACTATGCCCGCTTCGATTTAGTCGACGATTGAAGAAGCGCCCGAAGTGATTTCGCCAGTAACAAACGCAAAAGCCAAGAAGAGCCATAGAGAGAAAGATGCATGCTACGATAGCCCCTGTATCCCAGCCGTGGCGCAGTAACCCCCCCGCCCGTTTGGCACATTCACCAAAGCCTACGATAGAAAACCCCATTTTATTTATTTACGTATCAATCCATACTAATATATGAATATTAATAATTCAAGACATTAATGATTGGGCCTCGCCTCCGAGGCACGCGATATCGTTGCACACCTATTATTGTAGGTGTAGAGGATGGTACCAAGTAATACTGTTTATCTGGTTAAACGAAGGTATCAGCTCAAAGCCGTCTTTGGGTCAGGCTCAACACATATCGGTCGCACCCCCATCCTTGCATGCAAATAGTGGGAGGAGGCGAAGGGGGGGTGGGGGGGGTGTACTCATGTCGTGCACGGTCGTAGTCTTATGATCACAAACCCACGCATATCTACAATGCCGGGACTAGGAAAGTTTGGTTTTCACCAACCAGGCAGACATTGCTTGCACCAACCGCGAAGCGCCGTGAGGTATTGGACGAGTTGCACTGAGGGTGAGCTGCATCCTGCCAAGAACCGCCTGTAAGGCGTACTTGTATACGGACCTCAGCCTCCCATGACTTGTTTTAACTTATGGTGCGGCCAATTCCAGAGACAGCAATGCGTATTACAATGTATCTGCCTCGCGGGTGCCTTGCCATAAACACACTAGGAGTTGGGAAGGGTGGGCACCGTTTCCTGTTAAACCCGGGAAATGGGTATAACGGCTGGCACGGAGTAGGTGGCGCGAAAACAATGATTTTTGTTTTTTCAAAAAAGGAAGAAAGAAAAGAACCCCCACCACACACACTACTGGATGTATGATACGTATTGCTTCCATACGCCCCAGTATACAGCAGTATATACCACAAAGGCTACAATGGATGTGGAATAGGTTCGGTGGCATCCGGATGCCACAAAACAGGTCCCAAGATGTCACTCATACAGGACGTCGAAACCGGGCTGTACTTCCCTCGTACGGCATCATACTCGTACATTTAATATGAATGGTATATACAGCTATTATTAATAATAGTAGTTTTGCCTCCGTTATCAACTCCCTATGTGTATGATACACATATGATGTATATATATATACCAGGTAGTGGTATATACAGCTATTAATAGTAGTTTTGCCTCCGTTATCAACTCCGTATGTGTATGATACACATATGATATATATATATACCAGGTATACATATATATATCATACCTATCCTGTGGCGCTGGATGTGGATGGGGCATCAAAAGAACAATATACCACACACAATATAAAATAACTCATGCATACCGGATACAGATTTGCCAGCCCCGATGTGTTGTGTTCCGGTTGCGTTGGGTTCTTCCTCGGCTGTTGATACACATTCATGTAGCCGTACGCCAGCAGCGAGTGACCACAGGACACACACCATCAGCCTCCCGAGGCTCCCAACCGTTTTTAGTTATCGTTTCGAGAGTTGGCTCGCCGCCAGACAGCTCGTGCATACAGCGCCAGTGGTCTCTGGTCTAACACTGAAAGGTTTGCGTAGAGCACGTACAGGTACATTATCCGCTTGTATATATACAATGATGAATCAGTTGTGCAATTGTCGGGGTTAGAGGTGACTTTACAGTAGATACAGTCCTACCTTCATCGCGAGGTCCTTGACAAAGGGCGCACTGCGCTCGATTTGTTATACACCACAACCCGGCGGAGTCGAACCGAAGAGACTTAGCTTGCGATCTAACCTGCGACTCTTCCATGCCGTCTCTGCGACTGAAAGAAAACACCAACAAACTGAAAACAAAAACAGCGACGAACACCACCAACGACAACATCGTCGACGACGACATCATCGTCAGCAACAACAACAACAACATCATCAACAACAACAACATCATCCACAGCAACAACGACAGCAACCTCATCAACAACTACTGCACTACAGTACAACAACAACGACAAACTTTGAAAACCAACAACAACAACAACAACAACAACAACCACAACAACAACAAGGCGCTCTCGTACATGCATACCTGAAGCGTGATCCACGAGTGTCGTATCCTGACCGCAGGCGAGTCGCCCTTGACGATCGCGTTCTTCCCTCCCGTGATCGTGATCGGGTTGGCTCTCGTGCCGTGCGCCTGGCTGTCCACACGGATCGTGTAAGTACCGTCCGCCAGCAGAACCGTGTCCCCAGCTTTCGCCCATTTCAGCGCACCCGAAAGGCTGTACATCTTCACCGTCTTGCTGAACAGCGTCGTGGGGGTCCGACGCCCGGTGTGTGTCACGTGGTAGGTAATGGCCACGACAGCGTTCCTGCTGTGGGTCCGGGTGTTCAAGAAGAGGAACAGCAGGGACGCTCGTAGCAGAAGCAGGAGGAGTGTCCGCAACATGACGACGATGGTGATGATGATGTTGATGACCCCCACCCGCTGCTCCCTCCCCTCCTGTCTTGAGGTCAGCACGGCGGAAGGAAACCGGTTTGTCGGGCTACGTGGGGCCCTAATTCCTTAAGGTTAGTGGAGCCGTAGCCAGGGTGACTACTCGTATTGTCTCGTGACCAAAGACCGCGCGTAGCCTGTGGGTATATACGCTCGTTTCGCGTGTCAGTCTCGATGGATGTTGGTGAAAAACCGGTGCTGTTCTGGCAGGTATCGCACTGGAACCGGTCCGGGGGGGGCGAGAACCGCACACTCAATCCCGGGAAACGCTTTTCGCGGGACGTCTTCGGCTGGAGGCTGGTAGATGGATGGATGACGAGGCTGGCCTACGAGCAAACGGCAAGCATGCGAGTAGCAAGAAACTGACCGCGGGTACAGATATAATAATAGTATGTGCTTTAAATCTGCGAAGAAATGATGGCCCCTCCGGCTGTGAGGCCGGAGGGACCACACGTCCTATTTAACATTGCTGCTGCTGTGGATTGTTTATCGCAGCAACGATCCCCGTAATTTCGGTCGACTCATCTCCCACCATGATGACGCGCGTAACATCCGCTGAAGGGTACAGGAAGTATATGTATGTGCGTATCGTATGTTCTATGGGCCATAGAATCGCCGGATATGTGGGAGTTTTGGACACTCGGCCGTCTCGAGCAAACAAACCCCCATAACCCAGCCGTTCACATTTTTCTCTGCTTTTGCTTTAGCGTACTGTAGTACGTTGCTGCCTGGGGAACATAGATGGGATACTGTAGTGTAACATGGGGCAAGATTAAACGGTGGGGAAACATGTTCTTTTTTTGTTTTGTACGCAACACCATCACCACCACGACCACCACCACCCCGATGTTCTCGGCTGGATGCTTGGCGACGACTGTTCGGCTCGTGAAGGTATGCAGATATAGATCTGTCAGAGGGTTTTATATACACATACTCGTACAATATATATATATATATATTTATACGCGATAACGGCGGATCTTGCACTTGCCCAGGATCTATATATTATACGACGACGTGGTGATTATTTCGATCCGTTGTATAATATGCACTATTTATGACACACCTATCATTGGTAGTAGTATTATTGCTGTGTGTCTGTCGAAAAAGGACGCCAATCTCTCTGCTAGCTTACGTAGTGCAAACCAATATGATATGTGGATAGTGACTATCAAGAGGTATTATCTAGCTACTGTACTTGATATCATATTGCTGCTTGCATCGTTTTCGTCTTAAATGGGGGTTCGCCTACTCTCCTTGCCTAATAGGACTCCAGTTCTTGATACATGTACAGGTTAATATTAGTATGATATTTGCCATCCGACGATGTGCAGCATGATCTTCAGCGTTGATCACTCATAAAATCCCCAAAAGCAGAAAACCACGGAAGCCAAGGAAACCTATGCGTAGAGTCTAACACCCTTCTATGTCTGCTTCCCGCCAAGATTTATCCACAATACTCCATCTGTTGTACTTGGTTAATGTTGTAGAGGACAAAACGACGGGGATAGTATCTAGCTAACATTGCTTGCTTGCGATTGCCTCGTCTTATCTAACATGCGCGGGCCCACACGACCACGGGGAGACCCCTCTCTCCAATCAAGCTTGCCTATGAAACGCGTTCGGAAGGAAGGTCGCCCCATGGTCGCGATCGAAGCAGATATACAGCTTTCTACGTACGTACGTATACAGCAAGAAACCAAGCACACGCGCCAGATACACATACATCGCGAGACCCAGATATTTAGGATTCCCTGATATCTGACTGTAGGAAATTATTCGTTCTGTATATACAGTAAACAAAAAAAAAACATTTGCTGCAGTAATAGTGCGTAGTGCTATCTCAAGCATACTAAAACATATGTTCCAAACAAACGTTTCCAAAAACACTTATTTGTTTTTTTTCTTGTGATGTTTCACATCTCCGTGTGTTGGCCATGATCGGATGATCGGTCGCGTTCTCGATTCCACGCTCTGCCCCTGCCCCCGTACTGCACCTCCATGATTACTTGTCGGAAGGCTGCGTCTTCGAGTAGTTCCCGCATGCCGAGTCACCCTGTACCCTCTCCATCGTCGAATATTTCCTTCCTTCCCGTACTTCTGCATGTCGGTGAGAATTCCGAGAGCCATGTTGTACAGGGTCGCCGGGGCAACAGTATAGGGGTGCCGCCTGCTTCTTCCCGGGCCCCTCGCATGTTCAGCAGCAGCAGTAGAGCTCCATGTAAACCAGGTAAATATAAATATATTATATATATATTATATACGTATATGTATACAATATATGTCTCACCCAGGAACTGAGACGGAGGGCATGTATGTATGATGCAGGCTTAGATGAAAAATTTCAAAATATAGTATATAGGTACGAGGTGCTGACGTATGATATCTGGTGCAGCACAGAGCACAGATGGGCTATATATACACACCGACCGGGGAGTTCTTTGGGTGAGGAGAATCTTCGGCAGTCACGACAACAACGTTTCGAATCCCCCAAAAAAGATTTTCTCCTGCGTTGGTACCCTTGCTTGTCGTGCAGTACGCGTCCTCTAAGGGGGTGGAAACAACTTGTTATATACGCGTAGGTGACACGTGCTGCGATAGAGATTGCCACGGTGCTATTAATACGATAAAGGTGCACTTCGAAGCATGACCACTTCTGGGGTAAAACAGTTTCTGAACGACCGGATTCCTTAACCCAAAATGGTCACAATTTTTTTTTCCCATGTTGCACGTTGTTTTCGCTTTATCGTTGCTGTTGTAGAGTATAGTAGCCCATGGGGATTTGTACAACATCGGGTAGCACTTTTGCTTCCCGTTCGAATCGGTTTTCAAGTGAGGTATACTGTTGTAGATGTTCTCTGACAGGGGGCGCTTCAGAAAATACATGGGGCACGTTTGCCGTAAAATCATCGGAGGTTCAGACCAGTTTTTGCATGTTGGCTTTTGTTTTATACTTACTTACTGTTGTAGCCCGGGATATGTCCATCCAGCATGCGTACGTAGTACCGTACGTACGAGTGGTACTTTCTTTCTCGCCAAAATCAGTTTTTTGGGTGATGTATACTGCTGTAGAGCTCCGGAAGCGAGGATCGTTGGAAAATATATGGCGCACCTCTACCCGTAGCAGGCGTCATTGTACAGAGCCAATCCTCCATTATTCAGCACGTACGTGCTGTCCAGAGTGCGTGGGTGGCAACATTCGTGTATACCAGGTAGAGATCAATCGTCGACGCGTATATATGTACCAGGTATATATGTATATACGTACGTACGTAATGGGATGGAAGTTTTTTGCTTTTGCATAACTTTGAAACTTCTGGCATCGTCTTGTTTGGTGCGAGGTACGAACAGTTCCAGCCCCTCTCTCAAAAACAAAGAATGGTTACTTTCCTTCTGTTTCCTTGCCCCCTGGGTGCATGCTTCAAAATTTCCAGCATACATATATCAATAATAGATGCATTTATTAAATAAACCCCAACGATATGTTGTCCGCTGGCTACCTGGTAAGCAATATGTGGTCCGCTATCTGTGTTTGGAGGAGGCCACCGGCGAGTAGCTTTCACGAGGACGGCGACAGTATCAACCGCGACGGGGTGGGTGCGCGTGGGATCCCAAATGAGTCGCACTCGTACTGCCCCCTCCCTCAGCAAAGCGCTCTACCCAACGTATCGGGGCTCGATGAACACAGTACCCCAACTTCCGGTACACAAGTCGGGAAAACTTGCCTCCTTTTAATGGGCACCGCGATCGAACCGACGGTACGTGAGGGACTTCAAAGTCTCTGCACGCCGCAGTTTTTACCCGCGCTTGACGGTACGGGGCACGCGCGAAACACTGACTAGGGACGTTGTTGGCATATGGAGAAGTTCCTACCTCGAACGCACTACGTGGGTGCCTTGAAATTGGGGCGGCACCGTTCTCTGACGTATTACGAAGGACCATAGTAAATAGGGCCATAAATCGTTGTTAGTAAAAATAGGGAAACATTTAGGTATCTGTCTGTACCGTGGGTCCTATTTTCTATGGGGTACTCCGTAACAGTTATCTCGCGTGGTTGTGGTTCGGCTTTATTTTATCGTAAAATGTGATTTCAACAACAATAGGTTGTTTGGAGAGGGGAACATCTTCTCGAGTAGGCGCCGTTGGTGGGCTACCCTTTCTGTCGGTCTTATCATCTAACTAAGAAATTGCTGCATCCAATATACAACAGACGATGCAATCTCGATCTCATCTCACTACGAAAACACACCGATGCGCGCCTATATAGCATACTGATAGAGATGACGCGCACGAGTACCAAGCGATACTCGTATAGAGGTTGGGACTGGGCTTATCATTGACGTCGACCTCTTCACGCATTCCAACAGCGAACCAGTATCACTGCAGCAGTACACACGATACAGGTTGCGAACCACGGCTCATTGTGGTACCAGGCAATTTCCAGGGGAAGGATCAACCACCATACATACTACTAATACCAGATACTACTGTCGAAAAACCATCTGTCACCACCATCATGGCCCTTTGTGTGTATGTGCAGGTTGATCGGGACCGGATACTAGACACACGCCCTTCCAGTTCTTGCTTTCCACGCCTAGAACCTGCCATGAGCGACGGGTCCGCAGCTTCAGGAACATGCCTCCGCCAGCGGTACTCCGAGTAGAAGCTCCCCGGAGTAAAACTACACGTTAATCATCATCTCTTTTTTATGTTTCGTGGACCGCAGCAAATGAGCTCTGGGCGGGAGCATGTGTCGGAAGTAAACTTGTGTCTGCAAGTTGGCGGCAGGGCTTGCGCCCAAAAAGGTTTTTGGTCGATAGCACGTGACAATACCTGGCCGTACGGTCGAAATCGTCGTGACGGCATTGCTGTATGCGTGCCCGTATACAAGTAGTGCTGGCACGTGGCAAGCAGTGAGAGGGCATTGTGCGCCGAATGAATGTACGTACTAAACTGCAGTCATCGAACATGGTAGGGAGAGAGTTTGATGACCTCAATCAAGGGTTGGTTTGGTTCGTCGTAGAGGAATTGCGTGTCGCGTCTGCCTTGTCTGTCGGTGAATATTTTTATATCGTTCGACGAGAGAGATTGTTGGTATTTTGCGTGCGGCAGCAGCAGTGGTTGTGTATGCGTTTCGTATCGTTTCGATCAGAGGGATGGGTGTCTCGGTTGAGCTGTACGGCAGTACAGGACACCTAACAAGAAACAGGCTAATAATAAGAAAGCCAGGCTGAGATTTCGAGAAGATTTCAAGAAATTCGGGAGTCGTTATATTGGAATTAGTGTAGAAAGAACCCTTTCTCAAATAAGAAATCCAGCCTGGGCGAGATTTCATGTTTCTCATTAGGTGTCCCGTACTGTATACCCTTTCGGGTGGGGCGAGCTCAGTCATCATCGTCACCGTACACGTGCACGCGTGCTGTAGATAAATATCTGCTACCAGGTGTTCATACTTATTAGATGGGTTAGGGGCTAGGGTACGTAGCATAACCTGGAGTCTACAGCAGCAGTAGTACGCGACGTGCATTGATGATTTTGGGAGTAAGTATTTTCAGGAAGATTTGTGTTACGAGCGAAACAATCGCATCTGGCGAGTAGTAAGGGCGACCATAGTATAATAGTCGACGAGGGAAGAAAGTGCTGAAATCTTCTCGCGATAAAAATGCAAGGCAAGAACCGTAGTGGGGGAGGAGGGAGAGGAGCCTACTTTGTGACCCCGGATCTGAGTTACGACTATTAATAGTAAGGGAGAAAGACGGAAGGGCGAAGATAATAAATGGGATGGGAAAAAAAAAAAAAAAAAAACATACCGGTAGTAAGTAGGACCAAAAAATGTTTGTAAAGTATGACAGGTATATAGGCTTTTGACTGTGCTTTCGATCATTTTTGCAATAATATGCAGTCCTCCGTAAGATAGGAATACCACTCAAATCGAATAGAGTAGACTTCAAGAGCCTATCTATGCGAAATAGAAATGTCAAAATATGGACACGCTCATTGGATGGCTCAACTGACCTTTACTTAACTAAAGCTCATCATTGTCGAACGCTACATAGATAGTATGTACGCCAAATCACATCAGAGATAATAGGATTGTATGTCTGCTCAAGGCGAGGCAAGGTTATTGTCGCGATAAGACTCTAAGAGAAAACTGCGGGCACGAAATCCATTTCTCTAGTTGCTATTATTGGCGTGGGCATTGAGAGAAACAACCGCGACACGTGGTTCGTCCGGATAGTATATTGCGCACTCCGCCCACGCGAGCACTGGCAAACAGGTGGAGATTATTATCAGCCCCGTGTACACATATATGCATATATATACATATACAGTACATGTTTCATGGGAAGGGTATGGGTATGTATGTGGCTGACTGTTCATTGCGCCATCAACAATAAGAGAATAGAGGGCAACAGAGTAGCATCTACTACAAATAATAATGCACCAGCAAAATCGAAAGGGTATTTTCCTGATGCGAACGCACGGTGTGGTCGTTAAGATCTTATACTATTAATACTATTACTACTGACTGCGTCGCACACATGATCATATCTACTCTGTAGGCAAAACGTATATACGAGAATACCTAAAAAGTACCAGGTATACTATACCGAACGAAGTATATAGGTATAACGTACCCTGGTGAATACCTCATATCTGGTAGTCAAGACTCTACGTACGGATACAAAAAGTAAGATAAACAGTTGCAGTTATACTATTAATAAGACATCATTTTTTACAGTCGACCAGGATGTCATTCGCTGTTTGTATGGGGTAGGAGGGGGGGGAAGCACTCAATAACGCAGGCCACTACTATTGACCATTGAAGTCACTGCTGTAAAAAAAGCGAAACAACACTGACTACATACGAGTACGACGTACCGTACGCATTAGCAGGAGAAACAACTGTTAATAGTAAAACTACAGCAGTACTACTCGTTTATATGTAGTTGCACAGAGAAGGTATACAATCACCTTTGCACCGGGAGTGTTCAATAATCACAAGCAGACACAAAATGGCTATTGTAGGTACTGCTTCCCTCTCACGGGAAAAGAAAACACAATCCACACAATTACGGGGGACCAGGCTCGTAGTAAATGGGACCAAATATTGTTACAGTAGTACTGTAGTATAAATAGGGAATTATAGTGTTTCTGTGTTGTCGTAGATGCTATTCACTATGGCCCCCTGTAGTATTAATAGTACAAGTTAATGCAGTAACAAAAAAGTCACTGCAGTTAGTACTGTAGTTCGCTCCAGCTTGATATCGACGGGTAGAAAGGACGGTTCAATGTGGAGAACACCCACAGCCACCCCTTAACCGCAATTGTTTTTTTTTTATATTTTTGGGGGACGTTAGTAAATAGTACCTACACGGCACACACAAAAAAAGTATATATGTATCATACGTATGATACCTTTTTTTACGTTGCAATATCTGGGCCTGTAATACGGTAGTGCATACTATTAATAGGTATATATTATATATTATATATTATATGTGCCTCGTTAGGAATACTATGCTCTAATGCTCCACACACACACACGCTAGCGTTGCGGTCGGGGTTGACATTAGGGTAAGGTTAAGGGATAGCGTCCGGGTCATTTGTGTTCGAAATATGGGAAATCACGGCAATAATTATGTCCATATATATATGTATATACATATATACATATAACCTACGCAGATGCCAGTGTGATTGCCATCTATCTCCCTCTATTGCAGACCCTTCACACACAAAACAAGTTCTTGAATCGGTGAACGACCCGAGTACCGTATGTATAGTATGTATGTACATAACGCCACGTCGTGTAGCTACTACTGTCGTCCACCAATCGTTACAGATCATATTTGTTTGATATATATTTTTGAAGTTCTCCCTACGATCCAACCTCCGCGCAGTAAAACAAAGTCAAGAAGTTGTTGATACCACCGTAGATGCAACTGTGAAGTGCCTGAGAGTTTCAGGCGTGGGCACCGCAAGAACCCTACCATATTATGCTTAAACATATATATGGTGGACAAAGTCAAAGTGCTGTATACGAACTCATCATCGAGATGTACACCAACAATACTATTGACATAATTATAATGTACCGGGTATGTATGCGTTATCCACGAAACGACTTGTGTGTTATACTGCTGTAGATAGGTGTACGGCAGCCCGTGCCTTTGATAGAGACCAGTAAGTTGTGTAATGTAGCAGAGGCGTTGTTTCGCACGATATATTTTAATGCATGCTGTCGTCTATACCGGGCACGCACTTGCTGTGTAGAAATCGTTACCAACCAGACACAACTATTAACAACAAGGTCACGGTGATGTTTCCGGGACGGAGAGTAAAATACAAGCCTGGTGGCTTGGCCGTATTTTTGTTATTAGCTGGTTCCTGGACCAATCAATCTGCAGTGGATGGACGGTATGTATCGAGTGTAGCTTAAACGTGCCACGTGCTCGTCCTACTCGCCTAGCATATCCGGGTATGATCAATAATATATATATATATAGGTTCAAGAATACATATATAGGTTTAGAGCCCGGGTATCCTATACCGTACCACAGTGCGTATATGCCAGACGCATGCTACTATTCGTAAATGTTTCACTTTTCTGTCTTAATAACTATGTTTAGTAGCCACACTCCTTAGGTGGGGAGCTACTAAACAATGCACGCTTTATCGTCGTACAAAACTCAACATTTCTATATTTAAAACATGTCCTTGGGTTTGTTCATCATCAGGTTATTATAAGCAAGCGTACCACAATCGGTTTTTGTGGTGTGAGATATATCGTGCCCCACTTCTGCCAAAATGAATGTATCCACACTGCTACTAAATGGCTCAAGTCATTAATAGGTTCGTTTCCTCCTCCCCCACACATCTGTGTTCTCAAATTCGCCCAACCCGACCATGTTCCAAACAAAACATGCCAGCTCAAAACGATTCCATCTCCCTGTAGCTGCTGCTCACCAAGGGAACCCAACCAAATAAAACCAATTTCGGCTCCAAAGTTCAACCCCCACCCCGTGGAATGAGTCTCTACATATGTTTTTTGTGCGAGCCATAGAGCGAGCTTCTCTAGCGATCATTCTCAGAAGGCAGTTAGTAGTTGCGCATGCTCCCTTAAGGTAGAGGTGCACTTGAGGGGCCTCTTTACCTCTGTACCTTGCAGAAGTCTAAAAAACCGTGTTAAGAGCACCCGAAAAAAAACGCTGCGCACCCGATCAACACTATTGTGGCTCAACTTTACGATGAAAACTATCGCAGAGAAAGAATGAAAAACCGACGCGTTCGGGGTTCGTAAGGGCCCCAATCATCCAGTAACAGCTTAAACACCCAAACGTTCGACCTCTATCGTAGGAGTGCTCTGCCCCCCTCATGGCATGCGTCAGCTCCTTGAGTGAATTAGCTCCACCAAAAGAAGAGCTAGGATACCTCTACCGTGGTAGCATCCGTACCAAAGGTGGTCACTTTTAGGTTGCCGCTTATCAGCCACTGAATACCCCTCGGGGGCGGCCTAGTTATGTATGTGCAGTCTAATTATTTGGCGGGGGGTTGTTTTTGCCGTTGAAGACACGCATCACCATGGGATAGCTTGCTGCGTTTCGCCAAACAAACCTACTAAGTTCAATTATGAGTCCGGTATCGAGCCACACGCCTGCCTGACTCAATGCAAACCTCGGTAGCGACAGTGGGAGTAGCCCATCTACCGTAACATCATCGGTCTTTCCTCACACAATTCCTTCTTAAGCAACCAAGTCTGCAGAAGCGGCGTGGTGGCACCATCAACGCCGTTCGCCGCGAGGAGAACGCCCGCAAATTTCACCCAGACGAGCATGGTCCATATCGTATAGCCGACGTAAAATCTTAATCAGGAACGCCTACTTACTCGCTGGCGTCACATGCTACGGTGTTGGAGTGCACCATGATGTTTCTCAGAGGTTCCTCTCTCAAGGATCCCTACACCTCACCTACACCCGGTTTTGCTGAACGTTAACGAGCACCCCGATGAGCAGCCCCATGGCCTATACTGACAGCCAGACGACTCGACGCATGCTACGATAGAGGTGCACCATGTTTGTTTTTAGCTCCTCACCTAAGAAGCGTCACACCTCACCCGAAACAATATTTTTTGGGGGAAAATAAAAGTCCTGCCGGAGGATACATATCATGAATGAAATATATTCTGAAATATGTTTCGTCACAAAAATGAAAGTCCGACGAATTTGGGTTAAGGAGCCCGATCGTTCAGAAAAACATTCAGCCGAAAAGTGCTACCTCTGCCGTAGCACGCGCCACCTTCCGGGTTAAGGACCTCCGTCGTTTCGGAAACAAAAGAGCAAATCCGTGCTACCCATTGCCGTACAACGTGTCTGAGCGACAGACGAATCGCGTTCCCGACATACGCTAAGCTAGACGGGGACCATTATGGTCACTTGAGGAGATCTTCAAAGTGTAACCCAAAAACTGAGTTTAGACGCATGCTGCGATAGAGGTGCACCATGTTTTTCCTGGGCTCCTCTCACTTAAGGAGCGTCATACCTCACCGACAAAAAACATTTTGGAGGAAACTAAAAAGTGCTGCCGGATGAGAAAATCTCATGACCGAAGTATACTCTGAAACATGATTCGTCACAAAAATGAAAGTCTGACGAATTTGGGTTAAGGAGTCCGATCGTTCAGAAAACGATTCATCCGAAAAGTGCGACCTCTACCGTAGCACGCGTCGTCTTTAACAGAAAAATAAATGTGGAACCCGATGAAAAACCCAATAATAGCCCAGGTATACCAAGGGCGTACAAAAACAAAAGAGAAAACGGCACCACACTTGTAGGAAGGTCAGAATGAAAATCAAACCGGATCGCTGTGATCACAGGACGAAATGAGCGAAAACCATTTTTTTCCGTTTTTTGTTCCCTTTTTAACTTGAGTTTAGAGACCCCCCCTATTTTTGTTTCTCTGGTGGGGGTAATTAAAAAAAAGTTGACTTATCGTTTTCTGGGATCACAACGGCCCGGTTCTTCCCTCCAATATAGGGGGGGGGGGGTAGTGGGGTATCTGGGATTCAGATCCGCGCATACCCTTGGCTATACGCTACTGTAAATCACATCGCACCTGAAAACAGGCTGGCATATTCTGAGATATTAGGATTAAGGAGCGCGCAGCATCTCAGAAATGAGTTTGGCGAAACAATACCCCTGTTGTAGCCCGTGTCTCCTCCAAAGGGCAGGGGTTCGTGCCCGCTGTCTTCTTGAACCAAAACCGAAAACAACCTCGAACGTGAGAACCATAGATATCTGAGCGGCGCTATTTGAAGGGACGAACGCTGCAATGATGGCGATCGGAAACCCAGCGGCCGGATTCTTTGACCCCTTTGTGTAGCACCGAGCCGGCTTGTATGCGGTCCACACGCCGTAAAGCGGTTATAAGCGCGATGACAGATCACGGTTGGGCTTCACGCGGTCATGTCTGTACCGAGATAGCAGTCAAGCAAACACAGTTGCTATTCCAACAGGACAAACGATCAACATAACCCAGTGCATGCGCAATGTACTTGATTACCGGGAGTCGAGTGTCTATGACCGTCGTTCGGCCGACGGTAGCTGAATTTTTTTTACATCATTAAGTTCGTCGCAGGAATAAGCGTGGAATAACCTTGTGCGAAATAGAGTAATAAACGGAGGGCGAGAGGTAAAGTATTGCGCAGCCTGATGCCTGTGCAGGCAGCACTGTACACATTGTGGATTCTGAGCTACGACAGATTAGCCTTTTCGCGACCCGGTAGCTTGCTCCAAGCAAATTGTCGCAATACGTACCCCGACATGAACCACTAAAAGGAGCTTGTGGGGACCAAACGATCTACAGCCGCTCGAGTGACTGGGATGAGAGCTGTTCATTTGATGTCAGTCATATTTTTGTATAGGCCGAAGTCCTCTGCATAGCAACCAGTCAAAAGGCCTGCCTACAACTAGCACAGCATGCCTCCCTGGAATATGCCGCTCGTTAACTCCTGGATCCTGATACGAAACAGACCCGAGCTGTATTGACTTCCACCCAACCCCTCCCGTTACCCTCAATGAACTCGAGACCACAATATTGTTTGCATTGTTTTTTTTTTCAGTTCTTCAACTCATACGCATATCCAAAGCACCGCCATTTCAATAGACCATGCACTGGTACACACATCCATATGCTGAAAACCATATAACTTGTGCGATTTTGTCACACTCTCTTTGCTGTCGGTATATACCGCTCTGAGCCTGAATATAAGAACCAATTCATCATGAATGACAATAGTAAATGTTTCTTATATTCTCGTACAGACTGGTATAATACCATAGGGAAACGACCTTAACTATATGGTGTCTAAAAGCTCGAGGCGGGACCCATAGTCAAGCACTATCCCGTGCATTTCTAGGAGACCGTTAGAGTATGTATACTCTTGCTATTGTTATAACACTTTACTATGCGCACGGACGTCAAACTGGGGGAGCGCAAAGAACCGTTGTATTCGACTTACTATGCCGATATTGCTACCCTACGTACGCATATATATACGAGTGTTTGCCTACCTAATCGCACGAATACAGCTCGTGCGTTACTTGATCGCCTAATGTGAAACAGTGTCAGCACCACACGCAAGACCCCAGTGGCGTCTGGCATGTCATGGTCTAATTCGATGCCAAGCACTATATGGGTGCCACTTCGGGTACAAGTGCTGTGTGAAGCACTAAGTGCACGCGCCTACGTTTGTGCGACATATCACGGCCACCTTGACGCTGAGTACTCTCAAGGTGACGTTTGTGATTCGTGCGGACCATCCTTCTGAGAAATACGGTTTACTACACAGTGGACCACAACCACCATACGACACAGTAGTGGATGTATTACGACCACCTTAAGGTGCCGCGAACCCTACGCCACAATATCAACTTTCGCTATTCTTCACAGACAGTATATAAAACCTTCGACCGCACCAAACAACAGGCGTCGCTAGTCGAGCTCGCCGAGGCTAGCGTTTTAACAAATCGAGGTTGGGCAACCGATTCCCGACCGCCCGTCATGTAACACTCGGTCCCAAAACATAAGGAGCGTTCGTACAGATTCATTTAGTACAAGCTGGCCTCATGTTTGGTACAGAGTGATACACGATTACACTACTGCCCCAATACAAGCAACGCACACACGCACACACAACACACGACACACGAACTGACGACAACTTACAAATATCCCCATCTCAAAATTACAGCACAGCACCTGCATTCCTGCTATACACGTCGTAGGGCGTCGTGAGCGTTGCTTACACGACGGCAGGGGAAATGCTACATCGTTCGATGGTTCCGCCCCTACGAATGAACATCCAACGCTTCATCTACTGGACCGCACATATAGGAGATTAGCCGCAAGTGTCAACATGCTGTGTCAGCCCATGACACCCCGTACATACACCCCCTTCGGTGCCTTGATGTACATCGATACATTATGCAGACAAACTCTGACTTCCTAATTCAGTGAGCCCTGGAACCCAAGCCGTCCCGGCACTAAGGATATACAACAACACGTACGTATACACTGGTACTGAAAATATCAAACACGGCACGTGATACATTTATACCCTTTTAACCATTATCTCGACGCGCGGCTACGGTAAGGATAGCAGCTCATATTGATGAGGTCTCCACTTATGGAATTATACGTACCTCTCGCCCAACCTCCAATAACCGACCTCGAACACAAACGTAAAACGCACAATGTCGAACGGGGATCCCGTAGCCCAGGCACTGTAGATATCTCGAAAAATGTAGTACCAGCCGACGAGGTTTTCCAATGTATTAGGGCATTTCCTCGGTTGAGGGCCTAAAAGGTCAGAAATCACAACGTTGACGAAACAAGTGCTGCCCTTATTCTAGCAGCGCGCGTGGTGCTCAGACCGTCTATGCGAAGTGAATGTGGCGTGTAGGGGCACCGACTACCGACTGAATAATGGGGTGCCCTACACGCTCTACATCGCTATTTTTACCCGAGAGTTTACGCCCCAAGCATCTCAGACGACCATCGTTTTCGCCATCGTCGTCGCTGCTGTCCTGCCTATGCTGTACACTGTGGTCATCAGCGCCATCAAGGTCGCCAGTATCTCTCTCCCATCGATACCCACCATCACGGCCACTCCCTATTCCCACACTGTGGTCGCAAGATATCGGCATTCTAATCATCAATCACATCATCACGGCATTACCATCATCAATCGCATTCTTCTTTTGAACGCTCAAAAGCGTCACCACACACCCCTACGTTTCGAATATCACCATTACCGAGGCGAAACATACACACAACAGCTGTTCTCAATACCCCCCCCCCCCATCACCGTCATTATCGCTACCCTATTGATCAACATCACCACCCCCTGCAGGTGTTCCATGACATGCTGCTACAGCAGAGGCGCACCATGTATGTTGTTTTCTGAGGCGCCCCAGTTAAGGAGCTGGATATCTCACCGACAAACTGTTTTCGGGGGGGAAATAAAAAGTTCTACATGCGATGAGAAATCCCTTTGCCGAAATAAACAGTGAAAAATGTAGCAAACATGAGAGTGAAAGACCGACGATTTGAGAGTGAGGAGCCCCGTCGTTGAGATAACGATTCAGCCAAAAAAAGGTATACCTCTATCGTAGCACATGCCATTTTATCCTCGTCACAACTGGGTGAAACCACCCAGCAGCTGTTATCGATATCCCCCATCTCCCTCGTTATCCCCACCCTCATGCTCAACATCGCCATCCTCCTGTTTGTTTTATCAAATCCCCATCACTACCGTTTGCCTTCCTCGTTTCACCCCCAAGTGGACTCTCACGACCGCTGTTTTGTATATTGCCACGATCGTCACCGCTACCTTAATCCACGATCTCGTCATACTCTGCGTTCTCAGTGTGTCATCATCGCTAGCGTCAGGCTCATCACCGAGCGAGGCGATATGGCACAATCGCTATTCTCAATACAATCACCGAGATCATCGACGTCCCATCCTCCTCGAAACCATCACCTGCCCCTACGTTACCACTACCAACACCACCATCGATACGCTCACTCATGACAAAGGGGAACTCTCAAACCCATCTATCCTCAATATCGACATCACCACCACCACCACCACCATGATCACCTGTTCGTCAACGTCGCCATCGACGTCATCCTCAGCCTTACGGTCACCACTTCATTTCTAACGTGGGCTGCATGGGTCGCGAAGTTTGCACTCCACGTCCCACGTGGCTTCGATGTCGGTAAGGCCGTCGTTCCTGCTCACGAAACAGAACAAACAAGTAAAAACGAACGAACCGATACACGGTGGAGGGAGTTGAGAGGGAGGGTCAGCCACGCGCCTGAGGGGGCTTTGTGCCACGTGTTTTGCTGTGGCGGTTGCACGCAAGAAAGCAGCAAACCTAAAACTCGGAATTGAATACAGCTGCAAAGCAAATACACACAAGTTGCATGAAACTTGCAGCTTTCAACTTGCCGCTTGCGACTTGCAGCTTGCAGCAATTCGCAGCTTGCAACTTGCATGCAACAACTCGCAGCTTGCAACTTTCATTCAACATATTGCAGATTGCAACTTGTAACTTCCACGCAACAGCTTGCATGGACTTACTTGCAAGCTTGCTAGCACTCTTCCTCGAAAACTAATCAAATGGTTTCGGTGTACGATCGGCGGTGCGTGTCATTCAACGGGTAGACGAGTGCTGCTGGAAAGCAATCATCGCCGCTTTATTTCCTCATCCAAACCCTGCTTTTCGTAACCATGCATCGTAAGCTAGGGCTCGATCTACTACTCTATATGCCGAAATTGTTTGTTCCATCATACCCTATCGTAGAGCGAGTCAACTTACCCCGTGACGTAACACGACCCGTCCCGGCAAGAGTTGCTGCAGATGACCCCCTGCGGCTCGTTGATCTGCACGCTGATGGAGCCGACGGTCACGCCATTGAAGCTGTTGCCGCACACCTGTATTAAGGCAAAAAAAAGCATTTGTAACGGCAGAACAAAAGCATAAAACATCCGGCATAAGATGCATGCTGCATATGATACGGCGATATGATAGAGGTGCAACCTTGGCATTTTGTTCCAGTCTTGAAACATGTTGCAAAGTGGTGCACGTGATATATTCGCACCCGGTGGGGTCTGTATCTCTGTATGCTGTGAACTCCGTCTCTAGCTACACCATGAAGGGAATGTTTCGATCCCAGTCTGTCTACTGTTGTAGACCATGACACGCGCTTCGGTAGGGGTAAAACGTTCAGGCCTGCTGACCGCGGTTTTTATCCGAAACATTTTCGGAACACCATCAGTGCTGGACACGAATATTCGTGAGGCACCTGCTGCAGGCTTTGGGACCGACCATCGATATTCGTCTTTAGCATGTCACAAAACGTCCTAGGTGTTTAGTTTTATGAGGGACATTGCTCCTCAAGTGCGGGGGCTCATCAAAACCACGTCGGTTGATACCCCTTTCGTAGAAAGCATATCGTACTACTCTATAGATGTGTGTTAGATGTTTACCTTTGGGGTTAGTACAAACAGTGTATAGCGGATATTTTACCGGTACTGGGACAATATGGCTATGACCAGACTCGGTCGTATGACCATGTTAACTGTACCTTGTTGCCTTGTCCGAACTGGTAGTCGCGGAACTTGTGTCCCCCCAACCGTACGCCTGCTCCGAGGCAATCAAAAACATCGTTGTACCTGTACGGAGAGACACGGCAGGTGAGGGAACGGCGTGGTTAAAGCGTTTCCCGCGTAAATTCAGAAGCGGGTGCCTCATATTGAAAGCGCGTCCATATTATGATCTGCGAAAAAACACTTAGAGTAGTTGTTACATGGTGCCTTGGAGTGTGCACGAAACGTTCGAAAACAACAGTTTGCACGCACTATCAAACGTTTTGTGTAGATCACTCCCTGCCACACAAGCGTATTCACGTGAGCCTGACCTAACTGGGAGATACGTTAGTGGTGCCAGGAACTGCAGGCACGAGGGAGGGGGTGTACTCAACGCCATGCATCTCGGTAGTCGTATGGGCAAAGCGCCTCGCATCCATAGAATGCAGCGACGGAGCTCGTCAGGTGATAACCGACCAAGAATACGTTGTTTGTATTAAACGTGAAGCTGCATCCTGCACTGAGAACCGCTTGCGCGGCGGACTTTCTTGCATACAGATGACAGCGTCGAAATATTCGATTAGGAGGGGAAGAGGGGGGCGGTAATCATATCGTGCATGGCCATAGTCGTATGATCATTGACCCACGCATCCCTACAATGTCGGGACGGATCACATTGGGGATTCACCATTTAGGAAGGCAATACTTGCACCAAACGCGGGCCGCCGTGAGGTGTTGGGCGAGTCGCATGAAGGGTGCGATTGCGCCCTATGAAGAACCACTTGTGAGGCGGAATTAAATAGACGACAGTCTGCGATAAATTCGTTAGATTTCTGGTGTAGCCACTTCCAGACACAGCAATGGATCTACCATTATCTGCCTCGTGGGTGCCTTACCAAATACACACTAAGTCCTACGATAATTTCCCTTGTGGGGAGTTAAGGTTCTCAATCCTCGTCAGCCATGGTGACCGCTAAAACCCAAAGCCAACCAACGGCACGCTGATTGCCTAGATTACTGAGTGAAAAGAGTATTTTGCAGCGTCGTCGACAACCGACGCCAATCTGACGTATATAATTTATATATACGAGGGGGGGGTGTGCGTTCGGGGGGGGGGGGGGGGGGTACAAAATAGTAGCTCAATCACAAAGAGTGTGTTCCAAACTAGTTGCTGAACTGACCGCGTATATACATCGCGAGCGAGTCTCTAATATTTGAGGCGCACCTGAAGGTATTGGAGTCACCCCTAGCGCAGAAGCACCCCGAGTTGACGTCTAGCTGGTCGGAGCAGACGTTGTACTCGATCATGTTGCCGGAGGACCCTTCCTTCACCTCCACGCACTCGTTGCCGTGCGTGGCGATCGTGTTCCCGCTGATGAGGTTGTCGTTACACTGGTCCATGTCCGCTTCCAGCCCAGTCTGCACAATCCATCGCCGGCAATAGTTCCAGGAAAAGGTTACAACGGCAGCAGCAGCAGACGCATGCTACGGATAGAAGAGCTGCACGATGAGGGTGGTCACTTGTGGAGCTCTATACTTCACCCCCAAAAACAAAAACAAAAAAAACTGATTTTCGGCGGAAATAAAAGTGCTACGACCCGATTAGCAATCCCATGGCGTACTGTAGGTATGACGCATGCTACGATAGAGGTGCACCATGCGTTTTCTGGGCTCCTCACTTAAGGAGCGTCATACCTCACCGAACATTTTACTTTGGAGGAATATAAAAGTGCTGCCGGATGAGAAATGTCATGACCGAAGTATGCTATGAAACATATTTCGTCACAAGAATGAAAATCCGACGAATTTGGGTTAAGGAGCCCGATCGTTCAGAAAACGATTCAGCCAAAAAGTGCTATCTCTACCGTAGCACGCGTCGTATATCAATGGACACTTTTGGAAGACAAGAATGACAGTCCGACGAATTTTGGGTGAGGGAGCCCCCTCGATCGTTCAGAACGAATTCCAGCCCAAAAGAGCTGCCTCTATCCGAGCGGGCGTCAGCGGCAACAGTGCAAGAGAGACGAAAATTGTGTCAGGTTGAAGTTTAGTGAAAGGCATCGATCCTGTTGCACCGCTGACCGGGTTAACCTCTCCTTACTCCGGACCACCATGGCCGCATCTGAGCCGATCTGTCTCGTCACCAGCAACATATACAGACAAGCAACACAGAGCAGCATAGTAATAACTACAATTGTTATGTTTTTTATCTTGCCCCTTTCACCAGCATCGAAGGTGTTCATACCATTTATCAAGAGTGCGCTGCACCGATCCATGGCGGCTTCAAAGCCAGCCTACATCGTCCCCAGTCCATTCTATCAAACATGCAAGGGTACGAACTGTGGTTCGGGTTCCAAACCAGTGTAGAGAGCGTTGAGGTGTAACAGAGGTGCGACCGTGTTTCAACTGTCCATCGATATATTCCAGGGCGGGAAACGTTGCCGGCACCGAGCAAGGTGTTCCCCCGAAAAATATCTGGTCGAAAGCCTTTACGCCAAAAGGTGCTATATGCGACGATCGCAGCACGCGCCATATCAACATACTCTGAAAACCCTAGCACCACTGGTGGAACCTACATGCAGCATCACTCAGCGCCAGAGTAAGGGCTGTCTATTAACACTGCGTAGCCGTCTACTACTGTACCAAGGTAATCAGGCCCACGGAAAGGGGCTACGTAGCAGCTTGACCCGACCTGATTTGACCCGACCCGTCCCGTGACCCTGACCCGACCCGTCCCGTGACCCTGACCCGACCCGTCGCCCGGTCGACCGACCCGACCCGGTCCCCGACCTGACCCGACCCGTCCCGGTACCCAGACCCGACCCGTCCGTGACCCTGACCTGCCCGTTCCGACCTTGACCCGCCGTTCGACCCTGACCCGTACCGTCCCTGACCCGTCAACCCAACCCGGTCCATACCCGACCCGACCCGATCCGTGACCCCACCAACCGCGTCCGGACCCGTGCCCGACCCGTGCCCGGTCTACCCTGACTCGACCCGACCCGTCACGCCGACCCGACCCGACCCGACCCGTATTCCTGGCTAACCTGCTCGCTCGAAGTTCCTATGTATATCCCTTCTCCGTCTTGTTCTGTCTCCCGCCCGTGTTGAGGAGCGGGAAATTGTTTCGTCCGCAGAACTCCAGACTGTTTCCGGTGATCTCCGCGTGCTGGACGTAGTTCTTCAGCCGAACGCACTCCCCCCTGTGTTGTGTGTGCGTCGCCGCCGCCGTCGCCGCCGCCACACGAACCACGGCGTTGTTGTTGCCGTTGTTTTGTGTGTTTCGAGTCGCGAGTTTGGGCGCAGCAAATGTTAATGGCGGGGACACGTCAGAAGAGTGTATGGTAACCGGAATTATAATGCGTTTGAGATTACGTTTTGCTTGTGCGGAGGGTGGCGCTTTGTTCGGCCTTGATGTCTTCGTAAAGCGTGCGTGTGTAACATAGATACTGCATATCTGGAATTAGAAGGAACCGGGAGTACGGTGACCATGGTGCAGCTACGGGTGCGCGAGCATGTGTCTCTGCCCCTTGTGGTCCACTGAATCTACAAAAACAAATGGCCTCACAGTGGTGTGCCTGGATACGCTTTACTTCTCGCTTACCCGCAGTTGTGTATGGCCATGCCCTTCATGACGAAGCCCAGCAGCGGGTTGCTTTCGCTGTGTCCCCTCCGCCCGTCCACGCGGACACACTTGTCCACGAACGAGTCACGGCCTCCGTCCTCATCGGCGTAAATGGTGCCGTCTACACTGAAACCCTGCACGGTACCAATATTTGGGGGAAAGAGCGGCGTACGGTTACGGACAAGAAACCTATACTCGTATATACGTTCTGAGAAAAGAGACGCTGAAGAGAATCAGGCTGACATTCGCAGGAAACAAAAAAACTACCTGACACCCCAACAGAAACCGAAAAAAGCAAAACAGCCTGAGATTCGGGTGATGCACATTATTGTGTATTCTCTTAGTGACCCCTGATCTGAGTTACGACTACGAGCATAGAGGGAAAGAGAAGAAAGAGCGGAGATTGTAAATGGGTTGGGGGAAAAAAAAAAACGGTCGGTATCATCATTGCATAATACGTACCAGGTATGTCAGGTACAGTAGTATACACACATGCCAGTACGTATAATACGAGTGTCCACTCCACCAGGTTCGTTCGTGTTTTGCTTGTTTTTTTTATTGCACATACAAGTTAGTTGCAGTTTTTGTTTTCTCTTCCCGTTCATGACCTTCGCCCTTCTTTTCTCTCTCCCTGTTTAGTAGTCGTAACTCAGAGTCGGGGTGACATGTGGCAGGCGTTCCTACCCCCTCCCCACCCCTACGGTTCGTGCGTTGCATTTTTATGGAGAGGAAACTTCAGCCCTTTCTCCCTCCGTTGACTAATATTACGGGGGGACCATAGTAAATAGGAACTACCATACACACAAAAACCTGTATATTTCAGTTTTTTTTTTCCATCAATATTTGGTCCTATTAACTATGGCCCTCCCAAGGGCGCACAAAAAACAGTTTTCGACACCACACACCCAAAACTTTATTTTGGACCTCTCAAGGGGGGAGGGGGGTACGACGGACCCATCCCCCCCTCATAACGCCACACGATATCCTATATAAAACATCTCCATACTAAATCCTATGTAATGCCAAGGGGGGGCACAGCCTAGGGGGGTACTACAGTCCACGCAGCCCCCTAAGAGCGGACAAGCGCCGACCGTAGAAGAGACAGAGAGAAAGGGAGAGAGTGATCACGATGAGCACTGTCTCTGTGGTGGAGGGAGCCCTATCCAAGGCCCCCTTCGATAAGGTTGCTTGGCTAGAACGCGTCTGCGGAAAGCCAGCGGATGGCTCAGAGTTATTTTGCTGCTGCGGGCACAACTTCGGCGACGGTTCAGGAATGGATGAGGGCAGAGCCATTGAGTATGATACTTCGGATGAGCACAGAGAGTGAGTGCAGAGAAATGAGAACTATAGAAGCATATCGTGTGCCTCGCAGCCATTGTTGCAGCAGCAGTAAGAAGATGAAAGACTCAGTTCGGTTGATACATGCTCGCAGAAAAATGTGGCGAAATAAATTCGGTCAATCTTGGACACTCCTCATACTGCTGTGCGACTGCGTGTGTAGTGTTGTACAGCTGCCCACCGCGTGTGCCGTGCTGGCTCCCGTGTAGTTGGCAGCAGCAGCAGTCGCAGAAGCCTCAGCAGCAGTAACAGACCCGGCACAATAAAGTTTTCTTCTAAATTCCGAATGAAATGCAGCCCCAGCAGTAGTCCACTGCTGCTGTGTGCCAACATATCGCTGCCTTCGCATACCTGGCGTTATACCCGCGTCCCCTTCCCCTTTCAAATTGGACACCCTTCGCATGCGAGCAGGGCATGTTTGCCTTTCGCAAAAATTTGCCGGGAAGAGCAGTAGAGGCAACTGGCTTTGCAAGACGTGCAAGCACGACTTCGGACTCAGTGTAGCGGCATTGACCGGGACCCACGTGCGGCAGCATGAGGATTCGCAGGAACACAAGTGAGGGAAGCTGTCGCTTGTGGCATCCACGTTTACACCGTTTAGGGTTGTTTGGGGCGCTTACTTCCGAACTGTTGATTTGTTCATCACCCCTGCGCGTACTTCGTGCAATGTATCAACCAGAGGGGCTGCCTTGATTTATGTATGTGGAACACCACACACGGCCAAAAATTGTCTTCGGTCTGACAGCGGTTGATCAGTCAAACTTGCACATGCCGACAGGAGAGCTGCTGCAGGGAAGGGGCGCACCATGCTGATTTTTTTCCAACGGGTGAGCACCACGGACATCGCGAAGGAGTCGCCGGTGGCGAGGGACAGCAGCAGCGTGGGCGCGAGCAGTGACGTTGAGGTGGTTGCGACGGGAAGCGCCGGCGGGCGTGAGGGTGGTGCGGGCGAGGGCAGCGACGCTGAGGTGGTTGTGACGGGCGTTGTGAACGGGCTTGAGGATTGTGAGGGCGCGGGTAGTGAGGTGGATGGAGTATTTCCCGACGCTGCAGACGAGCATGGTCCCACCGATATGACGTGTGTCCACGCTCCGATTTTGTGCGCGGGAATGTCTACGGGTGTCCGGGAGCCTGTTCTCCAGCACTACCCATCAACTCTCCGCGGAGTTGGCAACCAGGGAGTGTCGTGGGAGGCTCGGATATACCCGAACCGTCTATCTGTTCATGCAGTGACAGTGGAAGTCTGAGCCCAGGGTGTGCAGGAACAGTGGAACAACCAGGAGGACAACATGCGAACCGTGTTCGATGATTACATTTGTGCGATCATTACGTTCCTCGTCGTGGAGTGTTTTCCAGGCCATTTGACTCAATCAAGCACGATGGCTTGTTTTCGTGACTGAAATATTAAGATCTTTGTTATTGTTGTCGAGGCACCTTGGTGGGGGGTTGTATCCAAGCAATGTTCTATCTATTAATCAAGTACCTTGAAAGACCTTTTTGTGTGAGAGTTGGTGAGAAAGCCGAGAAATTCGCCAAAAAGGAAAACAAAAAAAAACTTTTTTTCGGCCCTCCGGGGGGGGGGGGGGGGGGGTAGGTGGTGTGCGGGATAACTTTTTTTGTGCGCCCTTGGCTTCCGTAAAATCAACATAAGGGTAGGTAATATTGCTCACAAATATGTCTACTGTGTAACTGGGTTCGTATACTGTATGCCTGTTATGCTGTTGTAGTACTTTTTAGCGAAAAATCTCAAGAAGAGCCATACCTTGTGGCGTGTTACCGACTCATCAGCAGCAAATCGACAATAGGTAAATGTATATATGTTGACTACTCTTTCATTCTTCTCACCGCAGCTACAATATACAGTATAAGAGTACTATCAATATTTGGCCCTATTTACTATGGCCCTCCGTAAAATACATAATGTTGATAGCGTAAAATTGCACAACATGGTACTGCTGTATACTGCTGTGTAGTAGTCTCAAGTTCAGAACAAAAATACCGTCCGTCGTTATTTTTGCGGGTTTCGATTTTCTTCATAAGATCGTGTGATTATATCATACCACAGGTATAATATAATACCAGGGTATATACGTACGTACTGTTTGTGGTATCATACATGTTTCATAAAATATATCTCCGTATTTTCGTGCATAGAAGAACTGTTTTTCTTGGTTGGTTTGGTTGGTTGATTTGTGCGGATATCTCCACTTCCTATAAATTCCGTTTCCTTTCTTACTGTTTTATTACCATCCATGCCTGTCCATGCAGATATTTATCTGCTATTTCGTGATTTGTGTGTGAGCATGGAAGAAACACGTATCCTCTGACTGCCTGGTATATACTTTGTACCAGTATTTTTTATCATGACAGTCTGGTGAATGCCGTGTGGGGGGCGAAACGTGAAAACCACGGGCCAAATAATTTGACGTATACGGTCAAGGGTATGCGCGGATCGGAATCCCAGATACCCCACTACCCCCCCCCCCCCCATATTGGAGGGCAGAATCGGGCCGTTGTGATCCCAGAAAACAATAAGTCAACTTTTTTTTTAGTTACCCCACCCACCAGCGAAAACAAAATAGGTGGGGTCTCTAAAACAAAGTTAAAAAAAGGGAACAAAAAACGGGAAAAAAAATGGTTTTCGCTCATTTCGTCCTGTGATCACAGCGATCCGGTTTGTTTTTCATTCTGACCTTCCTACAAGTGTGGTGTCGTTTTCTCTTTTTTTTTTCGCCCTTGATACGGTTTTTATAAAATTTAAAAAATACGTCAGCGCTTTTGTTTGTTAATAATATTAATAGTTGTTGTTTGGAGTGAACGCTAGCCTTGTATATACCTGGTACCATATTATAACGTACTGGTATCATACGGCCTGCACAGCAAAGGGGGGGGGCTGCGATTGAGAAGTATATATATCATTCGACACCCGTTTTACTGCCGATATCTTGTTCGGGAGCAGTTTTACTGCTGTTATCCTGTATCAACTGCAATGTACATGCATATGTACCTGCCACAACGTATCCTTCCAAGAAAATATCTATCCAGCCTGGGCCAGCATCCATTTCGCTTGGTCCTGTTTATTTACTGATCCCATGTTTTCCCTGATCACCTACTACGCAGACACGGTGTATTTCCCCTGCTCTCGTATACGTAGAACTTTCTTCAGCTCCCTTCCTTATTCCGTAACTCAGATCCGGGGTCACGCATGTCACGCACTCGATCCTCACCTCTCCAGTAAATACCGGCCCTTGTTACAGTAGATAGATATGTGTGATACAGCAGCAGTAGTACAATATATATAGCAGCTACCCTGTACAACAGCCTACTGGTATAATATGTCATACCAGATACTACTGGTGTATACAACGAGTTCGACTAAAGTCTCATAATAACCGAGCGAGCGTGCTCGCCAACGAAAAAAAAGGGAAAACGACCTACACTCCTTCCCGGTGTCAAGATGAGAAACAAACCAGCAGCAGCCAGTTCGTATACGTTGGGAATTGTTTTCCTTTGCCCACACCTGTATCGATATCCACGAATGGTTGATCTCGATCGAATCCTTCGTAGCCTTGATGATCGCGTTAGCCCCTCCAACGATCGTGATGGGGCTGCCCTCTTCTCCGTCTCTCGAGCTCACCAAGCGATCGTGGTACTCTCCGTCCCCGAGCAAAATCGTGTCGCCCGCCGTTGCCATCTCGAGAGCCTCCTTCAGGCTGTATATATCCGTCGTGGATGCTGCTGCTGCTGCTGCTGCTGCTGCTGCTGCTGTTGTTGCCGCAGTACCAGCAGCACGACTTCCTGTTGCTGGTACTAATGTTCGGGCATCACCGCTCGGGGTAACGTTGTACGTGGTGGGTCTTGCAGCACTCGCTCCGTATTTCTGGAGAGCCAGGAGGAGGGGGAGGAAGAGTACGGGGAGCTTCCTCGCCGCTTGGTGAAGCGGGAGCGTCAGGGAGGACGGCGGCGATGATGTCCTCATCTTGTGACGGCAGTATCCGGAGCCTTGGGTAGGAAGTTGCCGAGTATACGTACAGTGGTAACCTAGCAGCTACGGTACAGCACTGTAGTACAACAACAACAACAACAACAACAACAACAACAACAACAACAACAACAATAACAATAACAATAACAACAACAGGAAAAGGGTCCGCAGTGCCGATCGTTATAGATATAGAGCACTGGGTGTGGGCCAAGAAGATGTACTATTATTCCTGCTGTAGACCTTTTGAGAGGCTGTGCCTTTCTTGTTTTCTTGATCTGGAGATGGCGAGGGGTAGAGTAGTAGTAGCAGTAGTGTACGTGAATGGGAGGGGGAGAGAGAGAGAGAGAGAGAGGTGTGTGTGTGATTGGGGGTGTGCGCTGTGCCGTCACAATGCTGTGGGTTCTTGAAGAAGAGCCTATTATACCGGATGTCACGTTGCAAATCACAATGAATGGTTGTCACGAATGTTATCAAAATTCGTCGTGGAGCAAAACGGTAAGAATCCCGTTCGCGATGTACGCGCTCTCTAGCTTACCAGGTATAGCTTCCATATTCCCGTAAAGATATGCAGGGGACAGGAGGACAGTGCCTTGAAAATCCCGTTGGCAAAACGTAAAGCTTGATGAACGCTCTACGCATTTATGTATGTGTCGCTCCTTCCTGCTTATTCCGGTAATTTCCACGTACGTATAGTACCTATAGCCGCATCTCCTACGTGCGTACCGTTCGCACTGAGATGGTGCTTCTGATTCAAAATCCAACGATCGTCATTTTTCGATTTAGTTTCTTCGTGGGATGGAGTGATGGAGTGCTTCTTGTTTATCGGCGCAACCGCAACTGATACTATAAATATGAATGCTGTACAACAGCCGGTAGTACAACAGCAGTAGTACGTACTATTATAGTACGAAGCAGGCTGATAGTCCTGTAGCCATCGTAGCCGAACTACAGTAGTAGTACATGTAAATCGGCGACCAGTTTTCTTCTGGTGGTGACGATCACAAACAACAGGTGAATGGTTGGGTGCCACCGGTAGATGTCACGTAGTATGCGCACGTAAATTTCTTTACAGTGCGTACGTAACACTGCACTCTCTCTCTTATCTTGCAAAGATGATGAGTTTCGACGAAATCCTCGACCTCATCTGATCTGTTTTTTTTTTTTTTTTTTTAATTTACATCCATCACAAGAAGTACGGTGGTGGTGCAAGTACACTACCGGCCCTCTCATAAGAAAGTGCCCAACAATAAGAAACTCAGCGTAAACATTACGGGGGGAAATAAGAAAGTTGACAGCTATTATACTGAACTTAGTGTGGGACACACCCCTTTCTCAAATAAGAAAGTCAGCTTACTGTAAACCGGATTTCTAGTTTCTTATGAGCGGGCCGGTACCACCGTATCTCGTCTTCTCTCGTTTTCGTTTTGGTTGAACTCCGTGCTTCTTTCTCGGGGCAACCGCGATGATAATAATACTGCTCCAAGCAACACCAATAAGACTTATATAACAAAACATCAAACAAAGCAAAGGCCTGAACTCGTACTACTCCTATACATCCTTCGAAGTACTATATACGTGTGTGTGTGTTTTGGCTTCACGTTAAACTCGTTATTTCTACCCAACCACATCAGTACACCCAGTGTCTGTCTTGATTCCCAATCCTTGGGTGATACAAATGATGTGGTCACAGACTGTGAAACGGATAAAAACCGAAACTTAATGAACGCAAATGAATACTCGTACGTACATATATTGATAAAATTAAGGAGAACATAAAACAGCTGTCACATCGTACGTACGAGTATGCTATAACAAGTATCATAGAAATGTTGTACCACCAGGATATATATATATGCTCTTTCCTGGCTGTCCGATGGGTCCGGTGTATTTGTTTTTTCCGTTTTTCGCTCTTTCCCCAGCGTTTTTCGTTTTCTCTCGCTTCATTCAACTCATTTCTGCCCTTAATTGACCTGGTACCAGGTATGTATGTATATATGTATGTATGCGTACCATATGAGCTGGTGCCCTTCCTTACAGCAGTACGAGGGCAAATCTGCCCGCGCAGGCGACCTTCTCAGTCGTGCCCGCACAAAAATAACGATGATCTGTTTCTAATGAGGTAGGGTTTTGTCACGAAGCTGTAAGGCATTCATTCGTTCCCGACGGTGAGCTCATTATGGCTTCGGCTAACGGCGGCAACCACCCCGACCCGGACCTCTTACCCTAACCTTAACCCCATCGAGAGGCATGCCTGGTTGGTGTGCCACGTGGTCGTTGTGCTTGGGGACTAATAAGGCTCTATTTTCAGTGCGGGCACGTCTAAGGAAGGTCGCCTGCGCGGGCCAGATGTACACGAGCCCCCTTCCCTACCGTCGTCTCCAATCAATCATATATATTACGGGGGGCCGTAGTAAGTAGGACCACATATTGTTGCTAAAAATAGGTGAGTATATAGGTTACAGTGTGTGCCGTAGGTCCTATTTACTACTGTCCCCCATATTAGTAGAGGGCTTGGCCGTAGTGCCCACGGCCGTTGACCCACCGCTCATGCCAATAATGGACAATAATACCTGGTAGTTAATAGCGAGACCTCTGGTGGGGTATATCCTATCACAGCCACACTACGAAAACTGTTTTGAAACATATGTATGTACATCTAAAATAGGTAGGTTGTTCGTGGTATTGGGGGGGGGTATAATTAATTTATTTCGCGAATGAGGGAAAGTACTTTCATTCTGCGCGACGAGTGTGTATTCATACGTAAACTCTTTGAGAAGAAGTGGTTCTACAGTAGTAAAGGGAGAACTGCGTTTTTGGCGCAAAAAAAAACAAAATGTCAAAAGTATTCAGGGACGATTGATAATATGTGAACGGTATATGATTGCAAAACGAAGGAGCTTCGCGCTCATTGTCAGATGGCAAAATTGAATAATGACATGTACCTGGTATGTTTAAGTCTGAGTTTGATTTCCAAGCTGCGTTATGAATCGTGTTTTTTGCTGCAAAGAGATAGCAGAGTTACTGCTACGACGAGGGACACTATTAATAATAATACTAACCGAGGACTACAGTAATTAAGCATAAACACAAAAACCTAACCCTGAGCATTTTTACGAGGCACCATATATATCCATGACGCATGCTACGATAGAGGTGCACCATGTTGTTTCTGAGCTCCTCGCCTAAGGAGCGTCATACCTCACCGAAAAAAAATGAATTTGGAGGAAAATAAAAGTGCTGCCGGATGAGAAATCTCATGACCGAAGTAAGTTCTGGAACATATTTCGTCACAAAAATGAATTCCGACGAATTTGGGCTAAGGGGCCCGATCGTTCAGAAAACGATTCCGCCAAAAAGTGCGTAGCACGCGTCCCATTTGCCATCTGACAATGTGCAGCTGTTATCTCAAGCATACCATGCACATACACCTATCACAATCGTCAATCATCCCTGAATACTATATGTGGGTGAAGTAGTGCCGCGGGGCTGGAGGGATAGGGCATTCCGCCCTGGGGAGGTCAGCGCATCCGGGAACTCGGATAGAGAGGTGTTGGCAGCACACGGCGCTGAGATCACCAGCTCGCACAGAGCGCAGACTAACCTCGGAAAATAGATCAACCGGGTGCGGTACGACAGATACGTCACATCTCTGGACGGACTCCCCACCCACGCACGCCCGCCGGAAGAGGTTGGCCCTTTCGGGGAGAGTGAGACTCGAGAATTCGCAAAAGCTAGGCAGCGGAGCCAGTCAGGACCAGGAGCTGCCGCGTGGTTGCGAGCAGGGCCGATGGACGCTCAACGTGCCATACCAGCTCAGGTTTTCCTGTACGCAGGGCGGCGACATCTGGGGATCGACGCGCACTTGGCGGCGACGTGCCCTGCATGTGGTGCAGTGGAGGCCAACACGCGACGTGCACGTTTGTGTCACCGCGCGGGCGCGCAGGTAAATCAACATCATCAGTCGTTGGTCCACGCGATCTCCCCGCTTTCTGAAGCGGACGTCCGTCCGCCACCAAGTGGAAAGCGGTGCGCCTTTTAACGCCGACAGGGACCTACGCATGGACACTGATATCGAGAGGGGAGGCCTCCGAGGCGCATCGGCAGCGGATTTTTGTTGCAAATCCTTACTACTCGACGTCACGTACGCGGACTCCCAAGCGAGGGTTCACCTGCGTGCTGGAAGTGCTGACCAAGATGAATCAGCTGCTTCAACTTCCGAGGCGCGAAAGCGCAACCACTACGCTCACGTTGAATATGTTGTGTCCTTCGACGAGCGCAGTCATAAACGTGTCATCCTTGCGGTGGAAAGCTTTGGGCGCCTCGGAAAAGAAGGCAGCGAATTCATCGACCAGCTAGCGACAAGCGTGGTCGGAGGAAGGGATGGGGGGCCATGGCGAAGAAAGGCATCTGCAAGGAACGCCTTCTGCAGATATTCCCAGTGCCCTCGCAGGTGGCGATCTCACGCCGAGTTCACCTGTATAAGCTCGCCTTACGGGATCGTCAAGCGAGGAGAGGGAGGAGGGAAGATGAGGGGGGGCTGACGCCGATGATGTGGGGTTGGCACATAGAGGCTGAGTACGAGGATTAACATACATACGTCGTTGAACGGGAGAAGGATAGTAAATGCTTGACTTTGCCTGAAGTGGGGGTGGAAATGAGGGGGGGGGGGTTATTGCTTTGGGATTTGGTCGGCCGGTCGTCACGAAACATGTTTAGGTATGTATACGAGGTGGGTCGATCTTTGGATGAAGAAGGGGAACATAGCTTTTACTGAAAGGCACAAGTATATGATACGAGCTATTATCTTTATAAATTGGGCTGTTTTCAACAATTTCCGATAAAAAAACAGGTCGGTCGAATGCCTTAATGAATGCGTATAAAATTAAGATTGCACGTGTGTATGCATACATACGTATACAAGTAGGCAGGTGTAGAAATCAAACTGACGGAAAATCTTGGAATTTCGCGCAGAATATATGAATTTATCACTGGGAGGTATAAATAAAGTGCTCCATTATGATTATTACGAGGGACCATCATGTATGATAGTAAGTAGGACCCATTAATGAAACATAAATACGGAAATATATAGACTTTAGTGTACACCGTAGGTCCTATTTACCATGCCCCCCACCGTAATACGAGTAGTGGTATCCTTGCCATTCGACCCCGAATATAAGCACCGTGGGTGTATCAATATTTCATCGAAATGATCCCTATATTTCGGGTCAGGGTGGTGTTATAAGGATTACCCCGAGCTGGGTGATTGATCGATCTTTTCCCCCTATAGCTCAGCAGGTAATACCCTCACATTTGACGTCGTCGAGGACACGGGTTCGAATCTCACTCCGAACGTTTCTTTTTTCAGAAACGCTTGCGAGTGCGTCCCCAAAAAACACGTCTCCCTGGTTCCCCAGGTATTGAAACGAAGCGGGTAGGTCAACGTACGGCCGTATACGGTACCGACGTCCCGAACATCCCGCCGTTCAGAGGGGGGGAGAGTGTTAGAAGGATTACCCTGAGCTGGGTAATTGATCGATATTTTACCCCTATAGCTCAGCAGGTAATACCCTCACAGTTGACGTCGTCGAGGACACGGGATCGAATCTCACTTCGAACGTTTCTTTTTTCAGAAACGCTTGCGCGTGCGTCCCCAAATAACACGTCTCCCTGGTTCCCCAGGTATTGAAACGAAGCGGGTAGGTCAACGTACGGCCGTATACGGTACCGACGTCCCAAATATCCCGCCGTTCAGAGGGGGGGAGAGTGTTANGGTCGCCCCGGTAGTGTAGTGGTCAGCTTCAAAGACTACTACCATTGGTACCCAGGATCGAATCCCACCGTGGTGAGAGATTTTGTCTTTATTTGAAAAAATAAAAAGGAACCAATTGCTGAGAGCGCCTTCGTGGCGTGGGTAGGCGGAATCCGACGCAAGTCGACGAGGGAAGAAAGTGCTGAAACCTTCTCGCGATAAAAATGCAAGGCAAGAACCGTAGTGGGGGAGGAGGGAGAAGAGCCCACTTTGTGACCCCGGATCTGAGTTACGTCCAGGAAGGAGAGAGAAAGGAAGGGCGAAGATAATAAATGGGATGGACAAAAAAAAAAAACAAAAAAAAAAGTCCACACTATAAATACTAATAGTATTACTACGGACCTACTTAAGCCATTCAGTACCGAAGAAAATGACCCACACTAATTCCAAGTAGTTTGTCCCCAAATTCGTGGGAGCAGTTGTTCGTGGTATTCGGTAGCTTGATACAACAGGTTTTCCGGTCTCGGGGGTTTTATGTATTGTGGGGTTTCGTATTGTAGCGAGGCATTATTTAGTATGCCTCGCGGATGGAGAGAGGGAGCTGCCCCGAGAGGTAGTCCGTGATGATAAAGGGGTTAACCCAAAATCGTTTTAATTATTCTTGCTGTTGTTGTGTCGCAATATTTTTTTTGTTTATTTTGCTTGGCTTAATAATTATGATGCGATTTTTCGTCGGGTAGCATTTCTGTTTTTTCACGTTTCTCTCCAAAATCTGTTTTTTGAGTCAGCTATATGGCTCCTCAAGTATCCTCAAGTATCCACCTTCACATAATGTCATCGGGTAGCACTTCTTTTTTTCATGTTCCTCTCCAAAGTCTGTTTTTTGAGTCAGCTATATGGCTCCTCAAGCATCCACCCTCACAATAGTAGAAAATCGTCTTGGTGACCACACCAGGTCGCCATTTCGAGGAGGATGTCGCGCTTCAAACTCCAGCTTAGGGACCGGACCATCAGGACGCGAGAAGGTGCAGGGGGGGTAGCAGACCCACACCGATGGCGTGGGGATGAAGCTTGGATGCGGCTTAGGACTTAAGAATAGAACGTAAATAAGACATATTGAGAAGAAGGAGAGAGCAAGGACAACAAATGGAATATTGTGGATAAAGCTTAGCGGGAAGTAGACATAGAAGGAAGTTAGACTTTGCGCATAGATAGGTTTCCTTTGTTTCCGTGGTTTTCTGCTTTCGGGAATGTTATTAGGAGTGATCAACGTTGAAGCTCATCATGCTGCATATTGCCGGATGGCAAAGATGATGATGACAATAAGAGTAGAATGCGCCAAACCACAGACAAAAGCAACGGAAATCTCTGCACATATGAATATATATATGATGTATAATACATACATACTACTTATGTATACATACATAAGACCAAGGATTCTTAGTAGAGGAACCTGCAAGGAAGGGGGGATACTCCGTGTCTTACCCAGTCTTGTCACGCATAACACATGTTCTTTGGAAAATGTATACTGCTGCTGCTGTGGTGATATATATATATATATATTTTTCCATCCCATTTATTATCTTCGCACTTCCGTCTTTCTCCCTCCCTAGGCGTCACTCAGATCCGGGGTCACAAAGTAGGCTCCTCTCCCTCCTCCCCCACTACGGTTCTTGCCTTGATTTTTATCGCGCAAAGGGTTCAGCATTCCCAACGCTCGTCGATTTTCATCGAATTTTGCTAACTCACGCTCTCGCGCTTTCCGCTATTAATAGTCAAGATATTTTTGCAAGAAAAAGTCCCTACGAACATGCACTCGGCGGGGCTCGAACTTGCGACCTTGACGCTAACAGGCTTCGTGGTTACCTGCTAGCCCACCGGGGCGACCGGACCGATGCACATCGATGTTTTGTCCGAGAGCACCGACCTCTTAGATGATACGCCGTGGACTCGTGACGCGGAGTACTTGGTTGGTTAGAGTTGATTGAAAGGCACAAAAACAAGTACATACATGCCACCCGTTCAGATTTGATTGGCGAGACGTCGGGTACGTAGTAGGAGTTAGGACATTCTTCATAAGGGGTATTGCAATAATATGGGTATAATAAGACATAGTGTGTCAAGTATTCAGGTACAGTATGATTGAAGTGTATATTTATATATACTTCGTATATATTTATATGTATAATATGTATACGAATTGTGTTATTGAAATAGGAGCGGCATACTATTAATAGTGTCAGATGGCAAAGGGGATACTAACATTTGACTGGAAACACGCGTGCTTTCATTATGTGAGCTGAGAGGTTAATCTGCCCAAGAAAACATGTATGTCGCGAACATTTTTGGGCGTTCTCAATGGGCGGTGTGTGTGTTGTCTTCACATTAAACCCGTCATTTCTACCCAACTACGTCATCAGTACACCCTGTGTCTGTCCTGCTTCCTAACTCTACTAGAGAGACAAAAATTGTGCGGTCACAGACTGACACAGAGAAAACCCAAAACAAAACAAAAAACACAAATTAATGGTTAAAGCAACTGAAATGTCAACATACCGGGTACGGCGACGCGAAACGAGCCGAACCAGAAATATAGGAGCAAAACGACAATAAAACAAAACGAATTATGAAATGAAACAGAATGCAAATGACGCAAGGAGACAGAAGAAGAAGCTCTCCAATATCCTAAGAGAAACGTACACGTGCCCAAGAGGGACCTATTATACCTGTTGCACGGGTTTAGGAACACGAAAAAGAGGAAGACACTAGCGTAGGACGGCTGGGGGGGGGGAGGAAGCAAAGGGAGAGACAAGGCAAAAAGCAAGAAAGACACAAGGGTGAAAACCGTTCTCAAGGCGATGATAGCAACATGAGTTCCCGTCTCTGCTACGAAACTGATACGGGGACCATGCCACAACTTATTCTGCCATCCCACTCCCACTCTCATTAATAGCGGTGTCGAGAGCCGGTACTCAGTAGTGGACAACCCCTCCCGGTACTACCGCTGCCGCGCCTCATATACGCATATACGTTTTGTCTTCATGTCATACAGTTACGTATTAAGTATACTATTAATCTTTTAATACGTGTGAAATATCGTCTGCTAAACGAAAAATATAGCGAAACGACACACAAATAATATTACAGGCAGTAGAGTAAAGTTTGGTATAACATATCCGTACTTCCTATGTACATGCGAATGTAATACCATACCCACGTGGTATATATCAGCTGGTATATATGTATATATACGTACCATATGTGATGTGACATTCAAATCATTAGGAGACTAAAGTAATACCTTATGAACTCACCCACCCACGGCAATACTGTGCCTGGTATATTATACGGCTACTGATTTCTGCAGTATGCAGTACAGTAACAGCGCGGATGAAGGTACAGCAGTGTACGAGTATATAGTGAGAAGCGAGATATTAGCATCACACCAGGTATACTACAGTAGTACCTCGTAGACATACATGATGATGCCTTGAAATATTACAGTAATATTTCGACAGGCGAGAAACCCGAACATTTTCCCCTCCGTTGCTCCCTCCCCTCGTCCCGATCAAATACCAAATACACCGTACTATCGTAATACCCCTCCCTCCGAACGAAATCTGCAGGGAAGAAATAACTGCACATACATGATCACGGTCGCCCGCATTTTATTTTATTAAACGGGGAACAGAGTTTGTGGGACCCAAATTCTTCTTCCGTCCACTACAACAGTACGTACAGCCAGTAATTAATGTACTTCGTACGACAACATTTATTTGTACTTCCCCTCTTTGCGCTCCTCCAACACAGCAGTATACTGCTAGCTGTACCCGTAGTAGTGTACCTCTCATCTCCTCCTTGCAGTAACGAACGATAGTCTACACATATATCTGCAGTATATATCTCCCACGAAGCCGCGTCACTACTACTGTTACAAGGATCACCCTGGGCTGGGTAATCGATCGATCTTTTACCCCTATAGCTCAGCGGTACTACCCTCACATTTGGCGTCGACGGCAGGACACGGGTTCGAATCTCACTTCGAACGTTTCTTTTTTTAGAAACGTGTGCGCGTGCGTCCCCAAACAACACGTCTCCCTGGTTCTCCAGGTATTGAAACGAAGCGGGTAGGTCAACGTACGGCCGTATACGGTACCGACGTCCCAAATATCCCGCCGTTCAGAGGGAGGAGAGTGTTATAAGGATTACCCTGGGCTGGGTAATCGATCGATATTTTACCCCTATAGCTCAGCGGTAATACCCTCACACTACCCTGCAGTACGGAAGACCATATTAATACCAGGTAGTAAATAGGACCCACGGTAGACCCAAAAACCTAGTGGTATGCATTTACCTTTTTTTACCAACAACATTATTTGGATATATTTACTAACGGTCACATAGTAGTAGAGTACGTAGGGACATTTTTGTTTTACTTATTTTATAAATACACGCTGCTATATGATATACACGTACTGATATGATATGATGTGATACCTGGTGTTATTAAATATTATAGGGACATACTTCGTATATACACAGACAGGCGGACCTGGCACATGGACTCGAATACATGCTGTCCACTGGTGAGATGGGAGACTTCTACTGCTACTGCTTAGGTAGGTTGTTCGTGGTATGGGGGGGTACAATTAATTAATTTAGCGAAAGAGGGAGAATGATATGCGAGGGAAGTAAGCGCTGAAGTCTTCTCGCGATAAAAATGCAAGGCAAGAATCGTAGTGGGGGCGGAGGTCAAGGAGCCTACTTTTTGGCCCCGGATCTGATTTACGACCAGGAAGGAGAGAAAGGAAGGGCGAATATATTAAAGGGGATGGAAAAAATAAATATAGGTGTATAGATATATCACACTTCAGAAACTTGGGGTGTGCGGGACTTCGTACTTACTTGCGGGACCGCTATTTGAGGAGGCCGCAGAAGCACCGTGTACTGCCGGACCACCGAACTCATATGACACTGTGGTGCAACGTGTTTACTTCGATTGTCTTTTCCTTACTTTCACGAACGCTGCTGCCCACGAAGGACTTTGTCCACTCTACTAGGCCTCAGTAAGCATGACTTCGTATCGTGCCTCCGTTCCTCCCGGAACCATGTGTGCTGGCTTTCGATCCGTTGAAGAAAACAAAAGGGGAATAAGGCCGCCATCAACTATAATAATTGCTCATCGACTTTCGTCCTGATGAGGCACACATGTGTCTCTAGTTCCTTGCCTTATACCTGGGTATGTACCTGGTACGGAATATTAGTGAACCCAATAGACGGCGGCAGCCGCCCTGCATGGTATTTTCCTATTGTCACATTAGAAATAGGTCATGAAACAGCAGCAGCAGGGCTTTGGTGGTGCAAATATACGTGAAGTCATCTCCCCGTTCTGAGACGCAACATTGTGTCATGTCCGCATCTATACATACATACTCGTTTGGTAGTATGTGTTAAATCTACTTCCTCCGTCGACCGCAAACAAACGCATAAATTAATTGACACCAGCAGGGTCTTCTTGGGGGTATATTTCGGAGCTACTGCCACCACTATACAGTACAGCAGTGCGTACTACGTACCATTGACGCATGCTACGATAGAGGTGCACCATGTTTTTTCTGAGCTCATCACTTAAGGAGCGTCATGCCTCACCGAAAAAATGAATTTGGAGGAAAATAAAAGTGCTCCCGGATGAGAAATATCCCGACCGAAGTATACTCTGAAACATTATTGGTCTCAAAAATGAAAGTCCGACGAATTTGGGTTAAGGAGCCCGATCGTTCAGAAAACGATCCATCCAAAAAGTGCTACCTCTGCCGTAGCACGCGTCCGTTATCGCCTCGGATCCGTCACCACGATCGAAATAAAGGGTCGATCTCACAGGTTGAGCACGTCTCTCAATTTTTGTCTAATATTCACAAAAAATAAAAGATGTCCCGATGAGGGAGACACAAATAAATCCGAGTGTCCCCCCCCCCCCCGCCTCAGTGTATATCTATTTTTCGACTGTGAGATTGTTTTCACGTGGGGACAGCAGTGAGTGAGTCTGCTCGCTCTCGTCTATATAATATGGCATCATCCTGGATTGACACGATGAGGCCAACCTGTGGACGAAGAAGGCTCCTTCAGTCGGGTCAGGTGTTCTCGACTGTCACAGACTGAAGTGACTCGGTTTATTTTAGAGGTTTAGGGGGGGCTAGGGTCAGTCCCCTACGGGCCGGGTTTTAATCTTAACCCATTCATAGCTGGAAAAATGATCCCACACTAATCCCAAGTAGTTTATCCCCAAAAACGTGGGACCAGCTCTTAAGGGGTTAATATTGCGGTCAAACTCGCCCCCACTCGAAACCATATTCTTCCGATATACAATCCAGGACACATAATTAACAAGAAACAAGATATTCAATAAAATGAAAGCCAGGCTGTTATTTTTAGGCATATTAGAAGTGCGGGGATCGATATCTTGAAATTAGCACCCTGTCTCAAAATAAAAAAACCCGACCGGGCGCAACATACTGCTGGGCGCTCAAGCTGCTCGTAGGCGGTCGGTGACACACAGAAAAAAAATGTGTCGGTCGCTGTCTCGGGGCAACGGTACTATTAGTACTATGTATACGTAGTGTACAAATTGATCGTGTGGGCTTCAGTATCACCACACTAAAAAGCCATACGAAGTACCCGGTATACGTTTTTGTATTCCATACTATAATAGAGGCATGCAAGTAAAACTGGCAGCTACGTATATAGGTAGCACTAGCTGTTGTATGCATGATGTATCGACCACCAAATTCCCAAAACAATCAGTAATAAAACCAACACCATATTGATGTTGAATCCCAAGACTACAGTAGGAATACCACAACGGCCAGTACACCTACGAGGGTCCGTCCTGGTTCTGTGCCCTTGAGAGACAAGAAGGATGTGGCCACAGACTGTATGAAAACTAGAATAATAAGCGAATTAGCTGTCAACGCATCGTGCACGAAAGCGCAACAAACAAACCGAGAAAAACAAGTTAAAAGAAATCAAACAAAAAAAGGAGTCCTGGAATGAGACAGGACGCAAACGACACCTTTTTATAAAACCCCCGCTGGTACTCAAGAGTACAAACACTCTCTTATGTCGATACTCGTCACGGGTGCGTACGAGTATTGCACTCACATTCTCGCGAGTGATTGACGGCCCGAGTATATACCCGCGAACTCGCGAGTAGCGAAAATCCCGGTAGCTGCTGTTCCCCCGCTTGCAAGCCCCGGGGATGGCAAATGTTCGTTAGGGCTGCTGTCGCGTGGCGTGTCCTAACTGGCCACGCGGTCCGTCACCGCCGCTGTGCCGCGAAGAAGCACCGAACAAACAAGTGAGAGGCGCATCATGGTGTCACAGGCTCCACCCACACATACGACACAGGAGTGAGCCGTGCAACTTGACCCCACAGGCTGCACCCACCCACACATTCATAGGTGGGCAGCATATTATATCGTTGTATCACGCACATATGATATATATATATATATATTTACCCGAGTCGTAGTATCGTGTTACAGGTACTTTAGTCTCAGCGACAAGCACCAAAGGGTAAGCCGTACCTACCCATGTCGAAGGGGCAACCATGAACACCTCCGAAAATCAATATCAATGCCTCGTCACAAAATAAACTCCGCACCCCAGTAGACCAGTAGATCAAGCTACCGAGAGGAATCACAAACAGCCTCCCTACTCGGTGCGAGATACGACAGGTCCCGAAAACAACATCCCAGGATGCAAGGTACAACGGCGCATCCCAAAGGTCACCGAAAGATATCGCCAAGCTAAAACGGCCGTCCCAAAATTCCGTCCTGAAGAATTACCTAGAGGAATGCCGATATAAAATCTGTCAACATCGATTCCAGCGTAGATGTCTACGGGAAGGCAAACAATCCATCAACCGAGAGTATGCTGGTATAACCACGTACGAAGTATTGAAAAACAAACTTTTTATTGTAATTCGTCAAGAACTCCCACCGCACTGGTTACGTTCTTCATGTTCAGTCTTAAATGTCGCGCGCACCTGGGGCCACCCTAAAAATAAACTATGTACCGACAGGAGATCGAACTTTTGTTTCGGCGCGCCAAGATTTCTTACATAGCGCGAAGTCAGTTTCTGGGCGAGTATTAACCTCGTCAAGTCAGGAGGACCAGAATAAAGGAGGTGCACCTCTACCGTAGCATGCCTCTGTTGTTGTCCCGCGAAGTATATACTGCGAAACGACGTCTGATGGGCAGGTGCCTGCTCATCGAGTGCGGGTTGGCTCGTCGATATCGGCAAAGCGTATGACGCGGCTTATTCCGGTTTCCTGTTCTACTGCGATGTGGCCCCTGACGTGGAGCCTGCAATCAGACGCCCGCGTTGCTTTCGTGGCCGGTTTCAGCGATTTTCCGGTGGTCTTGTAGTGTCTAGTGTCACACCAAGCTTGCAATTCGTCGAGCTGATAGTTTTGTTTTTTGGACCTCCATAGCTAACTTAGGTTTTTGTTTTGTTCTCAAGTATACCCACTGAGTGGTGTCTACGTATGGTGTTCCCGTGGCATAATCCGGTGGCATAATCCGGTGGCGTAAATAGTAACATGTTGGTGGCATTATCCGGTGGCATTATCAGGTGGCATTGTCCGGTGGCCATCTGCTGTGCAGAGAGACCCCCCCCCTGACCTATAGCCCCTTTTAGAAAGGTACTCACATTTTTTGGGAACGAAGTACAGTACGATGGTGGTCATGCCACAAAATAAGGCGTCCCAGTGACAGACAAGCGGCTTGAAATCTCCAGTACGTACTGTATGTATTGATAGTACAGGACACCTAATATGGTGAAAAAAAGAGAGGTCCAGGGTTGATACATATCGTATTTGAGAATGGGCACGTTCCGCACAAAATTCTCAGTATAAACGACTCCTGAGTCTAATATTTTGCTGGAAATCTCTGCCTTTGTTTTGTTTTTTCTATTTTCTCCTTTTCTTTACTTAGTACCAGGTATATAGCTGTGCTGTACTGCACTTGGAATTCTCGACTTTGATGTTCTTCGGAGTGGTAACATGGAAGGGCCAATGGTAGAAAAGCTCCTGAAATTGAGGCAAATATCGGAGGAGGTTCCACCATTGTATCCGTCAACGGACACTGCCGCTGGTACGTATATACTCCGTACACCATTAGTAACCCTCCTGCGGGGTGGAGAACCTTCGCTCCGCACAAGAGGAATGATCGTATCACGTAGTGTAGGAGATGCCAGGGTCTATGGTCATATAACTACGGCCATGCATAACAACTCAGAAATACGCCCCCCCCCCCCGTCTCGAAGGGATGAGTGGGCTCATGGTCGAATGACTAAGGCCAAGCAGCACGGAGTACCCCCCCCCCCCTTCAGCGCTTCGGGGGGGGGGGGTATTTCATTTTCATGCATGGCCGTAGTTATATGACCATAGACCCTGGCATCTCCTACACTACGTGATACGATCATTCCTCTTGTGCGGAGCGAAGGTTCTCCACCCCGCAGGAGGGTTACTAATGGTGTACGGAGTATATACGTACCAGCGGCAGTGTCCGTTGACGGATACAATGGTGGAACCTCCTCCGATATTTGCCTCAATTTCAGGAGCTTTTCTACCATTGGCCCTTCCATGTTACCACTCCGAAGAACATCAAAGTCGAGAATTCCAAGTGCAGTACAGCACAGCTATATACCTGGTACTAAGTAAAGAAAAGGAGAAAATAGAAAAAACAAAACAAAGGCAGAGATTTCCAGCAAAATATTAGACTCAGGAGTCGTTTATACTGAGAATTTTGTGCGGAACGTGCCCATTCTCAAATACGATATGTATCAACCCTGGACCTCTCTTTTTTTCACCATATTAGGTGTCCTGTACTATCAATACATACAGTACGTACTGGAGATTGCAAGCCGCTTGTCTGTCACTGGGACGCCTTATTTTGTGGCATGACCACCATCGTACTGTACTTCGTTCCCAAAAAATGTGAGTACCTTTCTAAAAGGGGCTATAGGTCAGGGGGGGGTCTCTCTGCACAGCAGATGGCCACCGGACAATGCCACCTGATAATGCCACCGGATAATGCCACCAACATGTTACTATTTACGCCACCGGATTATGCCACCGGATTATGCCACCGGATTATGCCACGGGAACACCATACGTAGACACCACTCAGTGGGTATACTTGAGAACAAAACAAAAACCTAAGTTAGCTATGGAGGTCCAAAAAACAAAACTATCAGCTCGACGAATTGCAAGCTTGGTGTGACACTAGACACTACAAGACCACCGGAAAATCGCTGAAACCGGCCACGAAAGCAACGCGGGCGTCTGATTGCAGGCTCCACGTCAGGGGCCACATCGCAGTAGAACAGGAAACCGGAATAAGCCGCGTCATACGCTTTGCCGATATCGACGAGCCAACCCGCACTCGACGAGCAGGCACCTGCCCATCAGACGTCGTTTCGCAGTATATACTTCGCGGGACAACAACAGAGGCATGCTACGGTAGAGGTGCACCTCCTTTATTCTGGTCCTCCTGACTTGACGAGGTTAATACTCGCCCAGAAACTGACTTCGGACGCATGCTACGATAGAGGTGCACCATGTTTTTTCTGAGCTCCTCACTTAAGGAGCGTCATACCTCACCGACAAAATGATTTTGGAGAAAAATAAAAGTGCTGCCGGATGCGAAATCTCATGACCGAAGTATACTCTGAAACAATATTGCAGCAAAAGTATGAAAGTCCGACGAATTTGGGTTAAGGAGCCCGATCGTTCAGAAAACGATTCAGCCAAAACGTGCTACCTCTACCGTAGCACGCGTCTTCGCCAAATGTGGAAACTGCCACTCGATGAACCATCAGATCGCCCTGGTATACAACAGAAAATTATTGCAACATGAGAATGAGTTTCCGACGGTCTTGGGTTAAGGAGCCCTGCCGTCCAGAAAATTGTTCAACTGAACGGAATTGTTCAACTAAACGGTGCTGCCTCTATGGTAGGGGTACTGGTGCTGTACTAGCCTCAGCCCCATGAACGTGGACACCACTCCCAACAAAAAAAGTCGAAAAAAGTACTATTCATATTCGCTTGGTGTGCGTTCAATGAAGACGTTGTTAGTGTTGCGCATTGTTCTACTGTCCGTCTTGTTTACCGGGGTACATAGCCACACCTCCCAACCCATCTCCCCCGGGGCGGCTACGCCCCATCCGACCTTCTGCACACACCGTGGGGTCACGGGCAGGTTACCATGATACCCTCGACCATACCTTACGATGAGTACGACGCCCCCGAGCGCGCAACGTGCATGCCCGCGCAACCTCTTTGGCCTTCATCTGATGTAGGGGCACCAAGCATCCCCACAGCGCATCAACCCATTACTTGGCGCAATGTAGCGGCACATACTATCTATGAATAAGTACAGAAGCACCATAAGAAAAGCAACCAGGCTAAAATTTTACAGGAAATCTTCCTCTTAATAACACTTTCGGAACTCGTTACCGTTAATTTACTGTTGTAGGGCACACCCATGCATGAAGAACTTGACCCTACGTACGTAGCCCGAAGCAAAAAATGGGCTTCTTAAGTAATGTCGCTTGATGCCGCATCACCACCCGGCGCGCAGCAAAGCAGTACTTTCAGGTCGTCAAGCGTGAACGCCTGTTTCTCGTCCGATGTAGCCGTGAGACTCGACAGAGCTGGCAACACGTCATCGTCGTCGTCATCGTCATCGTCCTCCTCCTCCTCCTCCTCCTCCTCCTCCCCCTCTTCCTGCACATTATCCTTCCCCTCCTCTTCCTCTTCTTCGGCAGCAGCCTCAACAGCTTCAGTGTCTCGGTCTTGCGTCCCGCCAGGCTCATCAGCACTCCTCTCGAACTGCAGCCTAGAAACAACCCCCGCCATCTTCGAGCACTGCTCTTCCTCCTCCTCCTTATGCCCTTCTTCGTCATCGTCATCATCGTGAACAACTACGACATGCCTAGAGGAGGAGGAGGAGCAAGAACCTGGTGTTCCCGCTGTGGGCTGCTGCTGCTGCGGCCTTCCCTTGCCGTTTCCGCTGACTTGGCCACCCTCGGCAGGTCTAGATGAGTCTGGCGTTGCAAGCGTGGTCGACGGCTTCTTCTTGCCCGTGCCCTTGCCCTTGCCCTTGCCCTTGCCTTGGTCCCCCTTGCTCTTGGCGTTACGCTTCCCTTTTCCTTTGCCTTTCCCGTCCGGGCTCCCACCAGCCACGCGGAGCATAGAGTCTTTCTTTTCCCGCAACCTGACGGCCCATGGTGTGTCGAATACGATTTGTGTGAAATTATAATGGAGGACGGAGGCAGGGGTAGAAGGGGAGAGGGGGACTCAATATTCACGCACGGCTGTAGACGTATGACCATAGGCCCGCGCATCCCTACACTGTCGGGGCGGAGCATGTCGGGTTTTCGCCGACCAGGCAAACATTGCTATGTAGCACCAAGCGCGAAGTGCCGTGAAGGTTCGGGCGAGTCGCATGAAGGGTGAGCTGCACCCTGCTAAGGACCGCTTGTGAAGCGGACTTGCATATTGATGTATGGCAGCTTCAGTGGGTTAAGAGGGGGGCGTACTAACGTGCCGTTTACCTTAGGCGTTTGGCAATTGACCTTGCATCACTTTTGAGACGGAGCACCGTTCCTACACCTAGTAGAGAAACCACTAACATTTTGGCACTCATTTCATTTTCTTTGACATATTACGTACGTAGACACATGTTTTTGTTTTTATCGCCTTCCTGTTTCGACCCCCTGTGGCCACCATCCAGCTCGTAGGATAGCGATCGTTTTCTCGCTACTGTCTAGCGTGCCAGGCTTCTCCCATGTCTCACTCGTCTATCTGCCTTATGTCCTACAATATGTTATCCCGACGGGCGGGGGGAAGTCAAAAACACAACAAGTACAGCCCATTTTAAGGCACCCTCCTGCGTTGGGTATTAGAGGCCCCCTATATATGGATAGCACTCATCAGAGCTGGTACCGGGCTCTTATTCAGTGGCCAATAATGGGCAAAAAACGTGAGCAGGAACTTGAGGTCCCTCGTCTACCCTTTTCCCTTTAGGCGGGGTCCCTTAAGGTCGGGCTATTGAACTGTACCAGCAAATATTTGTGTGTGAGCCGTCATCGCGCTAATCCGTTATTTATGGTCGAAGGGGGTGGGAATTGTGGTATCTGTGAACTAAAACCAAAAACAAGATACCTGGTACATGTATGTTTATGTGCTGTGCGTGCACGGTAAACAAGGCAAAGCGATCCAAACACGACCAAAGCGATTGCCCCACCCGTTTATGACAATAGCGTGAAAACGAAGCACTTCGAGTAGCGGCAAGCAGCTCGCGTGCCTGGTAATAGATTACACACACTCACGATACGATTAGAAGTACTGTATGTAGCAGGTTTTGGCAAACAAAACGTTTCTGACTTCTGACGGGGCTTCTCTAAATCGAGGAACTACATACCCAATGTGGCTCGAATCCCATTAACGTGGCAGTACGATTAATATTTGTTGTGCAACCTGTATATGCCATGGGGCTGTTAAGCTTGGTCTGTATTCCGTGGGTGTTTGGGCGGAGGTAGACCGCTCCGCATGTGAGGTACCTCCGAACGATTCGGGTGCATCCCTGCCGCAATACGCGTGACAAGGTTGCCTAACCTAGCAATCGGGACTGCCTTGCTCGTGCGACCTGTGCTGTCTGCAATCGTCATTATTTTCCCGTTTCTTTTCCCAACCGGGTTTTAAGTCACAAACGGGTTGAGTTAAGAACGACCATTATGAGGTCAGTGTTTCCCTGTGTCCTTGACGACGCCATTTTGTCGTCGTACCTTTCCCAGACCCGTTACTCCCTGTACCTTTACGAGGTCGGGTTTTTTTACGGTACCATAACGAAGTCGGTTTTTCCCTGTACCTTTACGAGGTCGGTTGTTTTTCTGTGTATCTTGACGAGGTTAGTTTTCCCCTGTACCTTCACGAGGTCAAAGTTTGTTCTCTGTACCTTCATGTACGAGGTCAGTGTGTTATCGGTACCTTTGGCAGGTCAATTTTCCCCTGTATCTTTACGAGGCGGGCTTTGCCCTGTATCTTACACCAAGGCAACTGTTATCTGTACCTTGCAATGTCTTCTTCGATTGTCCCAAGCACCACGAGGCGGTGGATCGTGGTCGGCCGGCGTTGCCCCCCCCTGTGGACCCGATTCACGGCTTGAGCTTCGACGGCGGCGTTCAGTAGAGGCTCCAGGATGAACACGTGGTTGGCCTCAACCTGGTCGCCATAAACAAGAAGAAAACAGAGAAAACGCGATTAGAAAACGCGAATAAAACAAACACCCTTCTACCACTCCAGAATATGTATTGTTGTTTTTGTTTTGCTCCCATCCCGTCTAAAAGATGTTTTCCCTGCTTCTCTTCAGCTCCATCCCTTTGGAAACTCAGACACGGGAACCACATGTTTCATACGTGGCCGGCACTCCTCCCACCCCCCCGCAAATGGGCATTGACTTCGTATCGCTTGGCGGGGGAAATAACTAATGCAGCCTTTTTTTTTTCCCCTTGTCGAAACGCGGTGGAATGCCATTTTTTATATTTATCGCGAGAAAAAATACTCGAGGATTTTATTCCCTCATCGATACTTGAGGAGTTTATTCCCTCATCGAAAACGCGTCGATATGCTATTAGATTATCATCGCGCGGCAAAAGAGCTGAGCCTTTTATTCCCCCCGTCGAAACCCTCGAGTGGCTCCGTGTTTGTCACCGGAAATAAAATAGTTCAACAGAAACTCATATATAGACGAGGAGCGGACGCCTGCTGCTGTGTTCTCCCCGCTTTCAGCTTGCGACAACCCCCCGGGATTTCGAATCAACCACAATCCCGAAGGGGAACCGTTCTATTATCGATTTGTTTTCAACGGTTTGACCTTTCGTTTTTGTTTTTCATCAAAAGTTCGTTTTTGGGGTTGAGGTAGAAAGCTACGAAGCTCAAATTGGAGCACCACTATCGTAACATGCGTCTCGTAAATCCCGAAGGGGAACCGTTCTATGATCGATTTGTTTTCAACGCTTTGACCTTTCTTTCTTGTTTTTCATCAAAAGGTCGTTTTTGAGGTTAAGGTAGAAAGCTACGAAGCTCTTCGAAAACAAATTGGAGCACCCCTACCGTAACATGCCTCTCGCACTGCAAGGTACTCTTCAAACCAGTGTGGTATCTCAACGCAACAGATCGGAAACCCGTTCGCCTTCTTAACCTCGTAAGAACTGGTCCCATGCATTTGGGGACAAACAACTTGGAATTAGTGTGGGATAATTTTTCCAGTTATGAATGGGTGTAACAAAAACAACCGAACGTTCTTACGTCGGAAGAAGATTATTTAAAAAAAGAGTTTAGAATTAAAAACTGGAATGAAAACTCACCAGATTGAGCCCGTGGGCACCAGTCTTCACAGGCAGCATCAGCACCCGCGGGCCGTCCTCCCTTCTGAATGCTGCCAGCGCCGACTCGGACTGCTTCTTGCCTTTCATTCGCGAGTAGCTATACATGTAGATATGTGCGTATTTGCAAGGAGAAAAAACAAACAAACAAACAAACAAACAAACAAACGGGAGGGAGGTAAAAAAAACATAAGCGGTGTCAGTAGCCTTTACCGCATCACTGAATTATCATCTAGGATAAAGAATGGCAATCGGGGGGGGGGGATTATGATATACCTTTTAGTGTGGTCGATCAATTCTTCCAAAAACAAAAACTCCTATTTATTTCGGATAAAGCTCGTGAAGGGTCGGGGCGGGGTCGGGGCGGGGTCGGGGTCGGCGTCGGCGTTTTTCGAAATATTCCTTCTCATAACACTGGAACCACACGCGGGCCGAAACCTATTCCCCGATTTCAATACTTTATCCTAGATAATAAGCCAGAATTGCGGTAAAGGCGGCTCAGCGGCGACGACGACGGTGATGACGACAACGACCGCCCAAAACAAACGTTTGGCTGCAAAAAAACGCCACATCAGGGCTTCAACTTCGGAAAGGGCCAGCCGTCAATGGTAGCACAGGCCCCGGCCGAGCACCCCGTCTCTTGGACACAGCGTGGGCGCAAAACAAAACAAAACAAAAAAAAACACTTCTGCGGACATCGAACAAGGCAGCGACCCCCATCAAGCCGTGGACAAACAACATCTCAACTCGGTACGTCTAACGGTGGTGTCCTATATGCATTGTCCAATATCCTCACAAATGAATGTTTACGAAATCTGGCACAAGTGTAGGCGACGCGTGCTACGATAGAGGTATACCTTATTTTGGTTGAAAAGCATTCTGGATGACGGAGCCCCTCAACCCCCCAAATATCGTCGGAATTTTGTTTTTTTCTACACTTAACTGCTTAGGAACTGGTCCCCAGAATTTGGGGACAAACTACTTGGAATTAGTGTGGGATAAGATTTTCGGTTCTGAATGGGTTAAGGCCACGGAATTTTGTTTTTGAATCCCCCCCCCCCCTCCAAAATCAGTGTTGTGACTACTGCAGGTATAGAGGTCGTCGAAAATGGCCTGTATGCAGGTGCACCTCTGCTACCGTGGCATGCGTCTAAGCCGCTCTTAAAAAAATACGATGATCCATCCGCCCTTTTTGGGTATGATACCTACCCCCAGTGCATGGCGACAAAGCACGTATAAAAAAACGAAGCGCGGTCCTACCCGTGTACTTCGAGTATATATACGTACTATAGTGTTCGGCGTACAGCCAGCGACAACTTTCATGCTATTGTACGTACCTACGCGCGAGTAGTCGCCAAATAACGGTGCTTTTTGGGATTTCCGTCCGACAAATTAAAAAAAAAAAAAAAAACACCATAGCCACATCTGGCCGGCGTTGCTTCGTACGGCTGATGAAGATTAAAACGTCCGTCCTTTTTTTTTGCCATAGGGTTACAAATCGCGGTACACACAATGCATCAAAAATGGTGAAAACAAAAAGGATACTATAATATTACGTGGGAGCATAGTAAATATGGTAGGACCTACGGCACACAATATTACGCATTTTTGCTAACAAAATATGGTCCTATTTACTAGTGTTTACTATGGTCCCCCGGAATAGTACCAGATATATACCTGACTTGGTTCTCGTTGAACGCCTGCTGCACGATGTCCAGCATGTCATCCCACTGCGAGAAGACCAAGCACTTGTCCAATGGCCTGCGAGATCCCCCCATTGACGATGAGGGTGCAATTATGAAGGGACGGCGTCTACAATAGCACAGGGAAGGGGGGTGCATGTCCATGCATAGGCCGTTCGACACGTAGTCGTTATGACCATAGATCGGGGGGGGGGGGCGGAGGGCGTACTCATTTGTTGCTTGCCTTAGTCATTTTACCATTGACCACGCGTCCCTTTCGAGACGGAGCGACCGGGCGAAGGAGGGGGGGGGGGTATGATACTTCATTTTCATGCATGGCCGCAGTCGTATGGTGGGGGGCGGTTACGTTCAAAACACAGCGCACGACAGAACGTGAGGAAAAAAGGGAAGGAATACAATTTTAGGAACTTTCAGACGAAAAAAAAACGGACGAATTATACTCATTGATGATGACTTACAGCGTCAACACACACGAACGACACGCGGGGTGGCCCATTAAAAAGGGGGGCAAATGTCTAAAAACAACTATGCCGGAACTCCAATGCGAAAGGAGTTTTTGTACGAGACCCGCGTATCGTAGCATGAACTATCGTAAGAGACGCAAATGATAACACACATCCCCTATATAGGGACAAATTTCAGGATATATATATCCCCTAAAACAGTACGGCCGGGCACTGGCGCAGTATGTACTGGCAGTAGTAATCAACTGATTGTGTGTGGCCAGTGGTGTTATCGTACGTACACCCCAAGAAACACGCCATAGTTTAGTACTGAAACCCTTGCGTTTCGGGAGGAGAGAGGAGAGAGAGAGTACTGCTGCAATCCAGCATACTGATTGATTCTGACGACAGTGGAATTAATCGCTATTGACCGAGTCAGCCAGTGCCCAGTCCTATTAAACAGGGGGAGGGAGGGAGCACACAAAACGAAAAAAAGATGTATTTCGGAAATATCTTGATATCTTGGTCGGACGTCTTTCTAAGGACGCGCCGCCCGGTGTTACGCCCTCTCTCCGCTGTCCGAGAAAATCAGCTTTAAATTCGTCCGAGCGAGTGTATGTATGTATTACCTTGCGCGCTGTACGTACACGAAAGGTAAGAAAGTGCGGCTTGTGGTTTGCACGAAACGTAACAAAGTGCGGCTTGTTGTTTTTTCACGAAACGTAACAAAGCGCGGCTTGTTGTTTTTTTCCCGAACCGTAACTAAGTGCGGCTGGGTGTTTGCACGGAACGTAATAAGAGTCGTCACGTATACCGAAATGACAAAGGGTATGTTCGGTAGGGTGTGCCGATATCCGGGGAATGGTTAGGTGGACGTACCGACAACTGCAACAACTAACAACAACAACAACAAAAACACCACCAACAACAACAACAACAACAACAAGCGGGGTGAAACAAAGACCCCACTTACCCAAGGGCCAGGATGTCGCCGACGAGTGCCGTGATTTTCGTGCCCCAGCTCCCCTTCACCGGCAACCTGTGGGGCAACGGACGAACGCACCACACACAACAGAGGAGCATGTTGCATGGTACAATGAGAAAAAGAAGAAAAAAAAACGCGTGCATCGTACAAACTCACGTCAAAAGGATAGATGGCCCATCCGACGGACACGGGCAAATGGAGCACGTGCCTCGTACAAGGGGCTAGCTAGCGCTTTATCGGCAGTGTTGGCGATATACGCCACCATATTAGCGGCGCAAGTTCATAGAATGTTCCATACTTAGCACTTTGGTGATACCTAAGAGCGAGTGCATCGTTTACACAGCAACAGCAACCTTGGGGGAGACACCCCACAACCGCGAAAATTAGACATCGAATGACACAACAAGACTTATACAACAGCAATATGGAGCACGTGCGCCGTATGGGACGGAGAAGCATGCACACGGTGGCAAACAATAGGATGTGCATCTTACAAAGTTAAATCAAACGCTAGACTGACCGTTCGAAGGAGCGCACGCTATACAAGAGGAGCCCGCGCCTCGTAAAAGGATAACGCAAAGGATAGTGTCCTCAACGGGGGTGTTGAGGAGATCCGCCACTAAAGCGGAGAGCGTGCGTCGTGCAAGTTTAGTACAATGGGACGGCTTCTTCGACGAAAGGAGGGGTACCCACATTTTCATTACCGGGTTTTGGCCACTCTATCGAGTGGCTCCGAACTTAATCGAAAAAAATACCTAAACATAGTTTGGTTCGCGTTACGTAACAAACCCTCCAATGGCTCCAATGGCGGTTTAAAAAAAACGACAAAAAAACAAACAAAAAAGGTTATGAGTACAATGCAGTAGAGCAGTCACTCAGGCCGAGTGGCTCTGTGCAGGTGATAAAACAAGCACCTATACATGACCCCCCTAACGTAGCACCAGTCGCTTCTTCGACGACGGACACCCCACAACTGATCCCGTGCATGCCACAATACTATTTGCACAAGGTATGCCCCCCTTCAACGCACGCGCCACCTACGTATGGAGCAAGTGCATCTTACAAGGTTAAGCACAACACGCAGCCCCATGCACCGGCAGTTGAAAGGGATCACCACCAGAGGAACGTGTGCACCGTACGCGTTTATTTCACGAAGTTGCCCAAAAGGCATGCCGAAAAAAAACAAAGGTAACACCAGGCGAGGGCAAACGACAGAAGCAGGTTAGCGGAGACCACACTCCCCGCCCCCCGCCCCCCATGCCCAAATGAAAAAAAAAAAAAAAAAGTGAGTTAAAATAAAACAAATGTTTGTTTGGGTCTCTTCGTACGTATTTTTATTTTTTTCGCATTGGCTTTAGCTTAAGCCATCGAGTCCGCCGTCACAGAATAGGCTCTAATAGCATAACTCCCGTCCCAAGGTATCGGGGTATTTGTATTCTTCCAGTACCCTCGCATCATGTCAAAACAACAATTAGTACCAGTTTCACGTAGCAAATTCGCGCTCACCCGAAAGTGCTCCCATCTGATTGGTCCAGCGTGGAGGCCAATGACACGTCAGACTTCGAAGAAGACCGCCGGCACGTCGGACACCTGGACGATTAAAAATAAGAAAAAAAAAATGTCTGCCGATTTTGAGACACGGTATCGTTGTTGTCGTTGTTGGTATTTGTCGTGGTTATGGTGGTGGTCGTTGTTGCTGCTGTTGATATACGTTGTTGTTGCTGTTGCTATTGTTGTTACCCAAACATCGAGCCGGGCTTGTTACCGAACGAGAAGCAAGGATTCCTTCCTACCAATGCCGTGAAAAAAAGTGTTGAGTTCGCACATGGGTGGGTGCGATCATTTTACAGCGCTCATCTTATCGGCAATGGTAAGGGTGGTAAAAAAGGCAAACAATATACATACAACAATATATAACAATATATAACAATATATATAACAATATACAACAATATATATAACAATATATATAACAATATATAACAATATATATAACAATGCATATAACAAGATATAACAATATATTTTTATACTATATTCGGAAGGCTCTCGGCCGGACATTTTTCGGAAACACATTGTTCGACATTGGCAACCTACCTTCCCGACTTCTTAAAAAAGATCAAGCGCTGAAAATAACGATCGCACCCTCGTGGGGACAAAACACTCAACCATGGTAGTTGCCTGGACAAATGGTTGCTCCTCGAGAGAGATATCGTGTAAAATAAGTACGAGACAAGAGAGTGAAAATGAAAACGCGAATGAGGCGAGTCAAAGCAGGTGAAGAACGAAACGCAGCCGCAACTACGAAAGAGCACCACAAGAAAAAAGGGAAAAAAAAAACATAACCAGATAAATTAAGACTACGCAAGGAGATACATGCAAGAAGCGGCGGATGCCGGGCTCGAAAGGGCACGATAAAGCCCGACCAAATCAAACCATACGAAAATAAACAAACAAAACAAAACAAAACAAAAAAGTGAACAAGAGCGTAAGAAAACAGGTTCGATAATACTGCTGATGCTCACCAATATCATAAATAAATAAAAAATAAAAAGCATTCGGCAAGTTATCATATTTCTAGATAAAATTATTCATGGTTGTTCACGGGTAGGGCCACACCTCGCGGCTCGGGTCGGGTCGGGTCATCTGGCATGACGCCGACCGGATGCGTCGGACTTTGACTAGCCCTTTACCCGACCCGATCCGACCCGACCCGACCCGACCCGACCCGACCCGACCCGACCTGACCCGACCCGACACCTCCTTTATCCGACCCGACACCTCCTTTATCCGACACGCGGGTCGGGTCGTGACCTGCGAACAGGCCTGATTTTTTCGTGGCGTGGTAGAGGACGGCGGCTGACGGCGCAAAGACAACTCGAACGTGCCAACATGTGGTTCGACTCAGCCTTGCCAACTGGCTTAGGTATACAACAGTGTGCGACACCACTTTCATATCGTAAAAAATCTCAATATTTTGTGTCAGCCCCGTCTGTTTGCGGAAGACAGGGAAGGGAGTTGTCCAATTCCAAAAAATCGTACTACGCATGGCCACATTTCTTTGTCTTCGTCTCGAAACTCCTCGAGCCTGAAACTATTCAGCTCCCAATTGTTTTTCAAGTTTCGTACTGTAAGGGCGGTCTCATGGCTCCCCCCCGTCTCACACCTGAATCTGGTGCCATTGCCGACCTTCAGCAGGAATTCGATGCACCTATATATCGGGAGGGAACAAACATGACGGCACAGCAAAACAAAAAAGGAGGTACGCAGCATTACAGTAAGTACTCCATGCATCCCTCCAGCTACACGTGGAGCTTACCACTATGGTTGACGCACGCTGTGTACGAGGCCAAGAGGTATCATATTAATGATCTATTATGTCTGGGATGTCGACCCACCGATTGTTCAAAGGTTGTTCACCTAGGATATAGTGTTGACGGCTCGTGTTTTTTTTCTTTTCCTTACTGCACCTCATGTATACGTTTCGTAAATTTGTTCGGACAAATTGCTAAAGAAAAGTTACGACCGCTCCGCCATTGGGGACGCTCCGCCATTTGGGAGTAGAGACCCCTTCTATCCCCTGCTGTAACGTATATATTATATATATATCATATATACGTTATATATATGATCGAAGTATCACACTCAGCTAGCAAAGATGAGTTTCGACGAAATCCTCGATCTATGATAACAGCTGTTTTTGTAATATATACTTTGAAGTATATATATACATATATATATACATATATAGCCATATATATATATAACAATGGTTGGTCGGGTTGGGGTTAGGGTTCGTGTTAGCCGTTATAGAACTGGAGTCCCGTTTAGGGGATAAATTACTTAGAATTAGAGGGGTTTGTCCCCAAAATGAGACTGGAGTCCTAAAAGGGTTAAGGTTATATAGGTACCATCGTCTCGTACACAGCAACCCTCCGCCGTAGCGTCTAACAAGCAAGTGGTCAAATCAGCCTTTCATCCGGCGCCCTATACACATGCGCCACCCGCAATAACCATCGAACAAAAAACTGCTAGGCTTGTCGCAATAACCATCGAACAATATACTGCCAGTACTCCCAGTATATTACGAGTAGTTCCTGCTTCACAGAGGGAACAACGTAATACCTCATTGACAAGTACTAAGCAATTACGCCCGACTCCCGTGCGTACGAGCCAGTACCCCGCATCAATACGCTAGGCGAACGGCAGTTTACCGTAGCAAGCATGCTACCCAGTGCAGAACCCCGGAGTGTATCAATCTCAGTACCTCCCAAACTTTCGATATATCGTATGGAACGTGTTTCGCGCCTTAGTTCCCTGGCATCCCCGCGTTTTCTCATGGTACCTAACACTGAAGGACAGCTTGGATGCACGTGCCAAACATCGAAATCGTATCGAAGATTTCTTCTATGACGTATATAGGTCGCATCGTATCTATATAACGCGATTATCGTTCGATACCCAACACTAAACACCAAGGCGATTTTATGTCGCTTCGCGAAGGGGATGATGCGATCGAATCTCAGGAGACGCGATCGATTCTCAGGGGTTGCGGTCAACTTTCGGCGTTCGATTTGTCCACAACCGAAAAAAAAAAAAAAACATCCAAGGTGTTTGCCACTGCCGAACATGGGCTTTCGTTTTGAACAAAAACCAGTCGGAGCTTGCCGACTATACCTTGTTCAACTGTGGCACCCGACGCGTGCTACGGTAGAGGTAGCCCTTTTTGGCTGGATGTTTTCTGAACGATCGGGCTCCTTAACCCAAATTCGTCGGACTTTCATTCTTATGACGAAATATGTTTCAGACTATACTTCGGGTCATAAGATTTATCATCCGGCAACAATTTTATTTTCCTCCAAAATCGTTTTTTCGGTGAGGCGTGACGCTCCTTAAGTGAGGAGCTCAGAAAAAACATGGTGCACCTCTATCGTAGCATGCGTCACCCTCTTCCGTCGTTAAGAGGAAAACGGGCGCTGAAATAAACGGTTGCGCCGCACCGCTGTGCGAAACCTAAAGCGCTTTGCGATAGTGTCTGCCAGCCTCCTCCAATGAACGTTTTTTTTCAGCATCGTGAAAAGCCCGGGAGAGAGCGTGCGCGAGGCAAAACGTCGAGCGCTGCAAGAACCGGTTTCGCCGCACCGCTGTGAGAAACCTAAACCGCTTTGCGATAGTATGCCAGCCTTCCCCAATGAGCATTTTTTACCCGCGAGAGAGCATACATGGGGCAAAATGTCGAGGCAAAATCGATAAGCAGTGAGAAATGCTGAACGAACCCTATCCGCGATACGAACAAAGGCAAGTACCGGGAGGGGGGAGGGAATACCGCCGTGTGACCACGGCTTTTGTTTTCCGGAGGGATAGAAAGGAAACGCAATGGTTGTAACAAAAACAACAACAGCAATCAACAACAACAACACCACCACCACCACCACCACCACCACCACCAACAACAACAACAACAACAACAACAACAAATAACAGAAAAAAAACAGTTATGCGAAAGCTCACTCTGGGTGGAAGGAGTGACCGCAGGGGACGACGGCCACCTCCTCGATCAGGTCCTCTTGGCAAACCGCGCAGTCCTTCACCCGAGACGAAACGTGCCTGCCACGACAGCCCAAAGACGAGAGGGTCGGTCATCGTTTGGTTTAGAGAAATGCACTCAAGTTATACCGAGACAAGACTACAACAGAAGTTTTTTTCTTTTTTTCTTTTGTTCATCATCCCCATCTACTAATAACTCCAGCTATTCGCGACAAAAGTACAACAGTTGTTAGATTTTTGTTCGTGCTGCTGTTGATCATCACATCTGGTACCTCCAGCTAATTGAGACAAAAGTACAACAGCAGTTGGATTTCATTGCGTGCTGCTGGTCATCCCCTTCTACTACCCCCAGCTCCCTCCCTTTGGGAACTTGAGATCCGGAGCCACACAGCGGGCACTACTCTCTCTCTCTCTCTCTCTCTATCTCTCTCTCTCTCTCTCTCTCTCTTCCGCGCTGCTGTAAACACGAGAAAGAACCTACCAGTACGGCGGGCACATGTTGTAAGAAGATCAATCATACCCCACGATGCGACCATACCCCCACGGTATACCCCTGACGCGTGCTGCGATATTTTGTAGAGGTATGGTAGCTCGTTTTGGCTGAAATATTTTGTGAATGACGGTGTGACGGTGGTCCTTAACCAATTCAGAACTGAAAACCGTATCTCACACTAATTCCAAGTACTTTGCCCCCAAAAAAAACGGGGGACCAGTTCTTAAGGGGTTAACCTAAAATCGTGGGGAAGTCAGTTTTTTTTTGTTTTTGCAGTTTTGCATGTCTAGGTCAAAGGAGGGAGTGTTTGTTCATCGGGTTTGCACTCTTATTTTGTTTTTGGGCAGCGGCCAAAAAAAGGTATAACAGGTCCGTTTGCGGCCAAAAACAGGTACATACTTAAAATCAAGTCAAAAACGCACTCCACGTGCCCTGCCATTGGTCCAAAACTCGTTGTACCTGTTTTTGCCTCTTTAAAACCCCGGTATACCTGATTTTGTCTACTCTGCTTGACTTTCACCTTTTTTTTGTCGTTTTTAAGCCAATCAGAAGCCCTTCATAGTTCCACCCTATGCCCCCTATACAAATGCCGACGTACGCGGAGACCCCCTCCTCCCTTCGCACCTCGCACCACACGCCACTCGAGCGACACACATATGATATCTGCCTGGACACCTCCGCCGAAATAACACGAGACAGAAGGCTCCCCTTCGGGATCGTGGCTGACTTGGAATACCAGGGGTGTCGCAAGCTGAGAAGGGAGAATACAGCAGCAGGCGTTCGTTCCTCGTACTATCGATAGCAGCTAATCGTATACGTAGCCACCGGGCGAGCACGAAGAACATGAAAAAACTCTACTTAGAGTTGCAAGGAACGGCAGGTTCGTGGGGTTCGGTTTAAACTTGATTTTAGTATATACCTGTTTTTGGCCCCGAACGGACCAGGTGTACCTGTTTTTGGCCGCTGCCCTTTTTTTCCAGTAATGGGTGGGGGATATATAGAGCTCCTCGTGTGAGGGGCGGGGCGTCAGAAAGAAAACAGCGCAACTCTACCGTGGCATGTGTCCCCTCAGCAGGGGATCTAACAGTACCCAAACCCTCCCCTGGAATACAGCAGTGTGTGTTTCAAGTTATAACATATGCCGTGAAACAGCGTTGACTTCGGACGCGTGCTACGGTAGAGGTAGCACTTTTTGGCTGAATCGTTTTCTGAACGATCCGGCTCCTTAACCCAAATTCGTCGGACTTTCATTTTTGTGACGAATACTATTTCTGAGTATACTTCGGTCATGAGATTTTTCATCCGGCAGCACTTTTATTTCCCCCCAAAATACTGTTTTCGGTGAGGTATGACGCTCCTTAAGTGATGAGCTCAGAAACAACATGGTGCACCTCTATCGTAGCATGCGTGTTACAGGGCTAAGCTTGGTGTCATCGTTTTTATTGTATTCCTTTTTTCTACGTAGCGCTCGTTTTTTTTTTTTTTCCAAAACGCGAAGGCCGCCAAAATCCCGAACAAGGGTTGTGTTTTCGGGAAAAGTGTTTACGTATCATTTTTTTTATTATTTTACTTATACTCCGGCGGATGGGTAAAAACATAAAGCTTAAGCCGTCCACACTTCCAAGTCTCACTTTCGTTCGTGTCGTGTGTCAATTCACTCCATGCCCCCTCGAAAGTATCAGCCCCTCCCTGCTGCTTGCTACTACTTCGGAAAGGTCTGGTCGAGGCCCTTCCGGAAAAAAAAACAAAAAAAAAAACACTCACATCGACAAAATCAAACATGATCCCCACTACAGTCTCGCCGAAACATTTGTGACGACAAGGGGGAGGGGAGTGTACTCATGTCGTGCACGGCCGTAGTCGTAGGGCCATAGACCCTCGCATCCCTACAATGCCGGGGCGGGGCACGTTGGGTTTTCACCAACCAGGCAGACATTGATTGCTTGCACCAAGCGCGACAAAAAGGCTGTTTTGATCATTTTCGCCATCCTCCCGTTTTTAAGACACGAGAGTGAACAGAAGCGAAATCGGCTGGATCCGCCTATAAGCTAAAAACAATGTATTTCCCGCTTTAAGTAAAGAGAGAACGCTACTACTGGGCCCCATAGTAAACAGGGCCCGCTCATAACCCTTATAGGACTGGAGTCCCGTTTTGGGGACAAATTACTTAGAATGAGAGTGGATTGTCCCCAAAACGGGTCTGCAGTCCTAAAAGTGATAAGAAGCCAGAAATCGGGCTTAGGCTGGCTTTCTTATTTGAGAAAGGGGTGTGTGTGTCCCACACTAACTTTAGCATAATAGCTGTCGACTTTCTTATTTCCCCCGTATTGTTTAGGCTGAGTTTCTTATTGTGGGGCACTTTCTTGTGACAGGGCCGGTTGTGTATGTATTTCCCTCTTTTTACGTACTATTGCAAGGGGGGGGCATAGTAAATAGGACCTACGGCGCACACAAAAACGAGCACACTTCCTTAGGTGTGCCCGCATTGAAAATAGAGCCTTTCCAAGCACAACGACCAGGTGGCACACCAACCAGGCATGCCTCTCGTTAGGGTTAGGGTTAGGGTTAAGAGTGGTGGCCGCTGTTAGTCGGAGCCAAGAATATGCTCATCGTCCGGAACGAATCCCTTAGGGTTTCGTTACAAAACGCCACCTCAGTAGAAACAGCATACTTTTATGCGGGCACGTCTGAGAAGTTCGCCTGAGCGGGCAGTTTTACGGCCACTGCACAAAACCCTTTACATTTGGCTATTTTTACTAACAAAATTTGGTCCTATTTACTATGGCCCTTGCTATGGTCTTCCGTAATAGCCAAGAGGGGTGTATTCGGCTTGTGCCACGCCTACCTACAGTCGGGGTACGTATACACCCACTGCAACAGCATACCAGGTATGTGCTAGCTAACCGTAACAGTTTTGTTTTTTTCACCGCGAATCTGACTTTTATCTCTCGTTGACAAGGGTCGTGTACACCCACTGCAACAGCATACCAGGTATGTGCTAGCTAACCGTTAACAGTTTGTTTTTTGTACCGCGAATCTGACTTTTACCTCTCGTTGACAAGGGTCGTGTACACCCACTGCAATAGCACGCCACGTATGTGCTTGCTAACCGTAACAGTTTTGTTTTTTTTACCGCGAATCTGACTTTTACCTCTCGTTGACAAGGGTCGTGTACACCCACTGCAATAGCACACCCACTGCAATAGCACGCCAGGTATGTGCTTGCTAACCGTAACAGTTTTGTTTTTTTTTCGTTTACCGCGAATCTGATTTTTACCTCTCGTTGCCAAACAAGGGTCGTATACACCCACTGCAGTAGCATACCAGGTATGTGCTTGCTACATAACCGTGAGTTTTTTTTTGTTTTTACCGCGAATAATCTGACTTATATGTTTACCTCTCGTTGACAAGGGTCGTATACACCCACTGCAATAGCATACCAGGTATGTGCTTGCTACATAACCGCGAGTTTTTTTGTTTTTGTTTTTACCGCGAATAATCTGATTTTTTGTTTTTTTTGTTACCTCTCGTTGACAAGCGTGGAGAGGTACGCCAGCTGCCCCTTGCTAACGCGGAGGTCGTGAATCGCCGCCTGTCGTTCCAGCTCGTATTCCCGCCTGCGAAGGCTCAACACCCCCTCAGAGAGAATATTTATACGGGGGGGAGTGGGGGGGGGAGGAAGACACCTGCTGTGACCACCACTTATTCACAGAGCTGGAAATAAAGAGGATACTTAATATATATATATATGTATATTTACGGAGTACCAGGTATATAGCATGTCGTGTGACAATTTAATGAAACCACGTGTGTTGCAACGATCGCGGATGGATGCGCAGGATGGCGATTTCTCTGGGGGAACTGGTTGACTTTTTTTTTCGCGTTTCGTCCTGTCCTGGGCTGCGTCGTTTTTTTTTTTTTTTTTTTTTCGTTTGGCTGACTATGCTATGCTTTGCTGTGCTTCGCTGTGCTTCGCTGTGCTTCGCTGTGCTTCGCTGTGCTTTGCTTATGTGGTGGCACCACGTGCGCCTCGATGATTCGTGTCTACGCATGTTGACGATTTCGCTCGCGGTATTGGTGATGCCATGCCGTGCCTGCGGTCCTCGGGTGTGTTTTTTGTTTTTTATTGTTTTGGAACCGCGTGCTCACCTCTATGATGAATGCCTGTCTTAATGATTTCACTAGCGTACACCCTGATGAATCGTGTCCGTGTGTTGATAATTTCGCCCTCCTCCCCCCCCCTCCCCTTCGAAGGGGGTGATATTAGCAAATTGTTTCTTTGTAACATATAGAAACAACGCAATGAGCGCCCAAGTGTTGGGGGTGTCTCTATTAGGCGTAGGAACGGTGCTCCGTCTCGAAAGGGATGCGTGGTCGACGGTCCAATGACTAAGGCAAGCAACAAATGAGTACCCCCCCCCCCTTATAAATATGTTATATATTTATAGGTTGGGTTGGCGTCGGTTGGCGACGACGCTGTAAAACACGCCTCTCACTGCGTGAGCTCGACAACCAGGGTACCGTTTTTTTGTTTGCAGCGGTCACCCATGCTGGCGGTCTTGTTAGATCATTTGTGCGGGGTTGATAACCTCATATCCGCACAAGGGGAATGATCGTATCACGTAGTGTGTACCTGGTATATGGTAAGGCATCCATGAGGCAGATACGTAGTGATACCCATTGCTGTCTCTGGAAGTGACCACACCAGAAATAAAATCAATTAATTGGAGGCTGTCGTCCATACGCAAGTCCGCCTCTGGGGCGGTTCTTAGCAGGATGCAGCTCACTCTCCATGCGACTCGCCCAATACCTCACGGCGCTTCGCGCTTGGTGCAAGCAATGTCTGCCTGGTTGGTGAAAACCCAACGTGCTCCGTCCCGGCATTGTAGGGAGATGCGAGGGTCTATGGTCATACGACTACGGCCATGCATGAAAATGAAGTACACCCCTTCCCCCCCCCCCTGTTTTTGTTTTGTTCGTTGATGCCATGGTTGCAGGATGGT